>JAJHPF010000014.1:600000-921867 GCA_024447775.1 Carex cristatella
TCTTTATTGCTTTGGAGCTGAAACAAACATAGGTGGTATCTTCCTCTTTAATTGGAAATTTCATTTGTTAGGATTAATGATTTTCATTTACTAATTGTAGGGGCCTTTCTGTCAGTTTGATTTTTGTTTGAGGAGAAAGAAGACCAGAACAGAGGTTACTTTCTTTCAATAATTTATTGGGGAACTAGGGTGATACAAGGCCTAGTTGACCATATCCTTACCAATTCCAGCCAAAATGAAATAAATGTGGATTATAAAATCGACTTCATAATGCCTTTCTTTTGAATTGTTATTCCATGCCACTAGCCACTAGCCCAAACTCATACCATGATACAGTTTCCGATTTGCATTGTTAGATCCTGTTAATTAGGTTTAGTTTTGAATAAATATAATCTCTACATGAGTTCAGATACCATATTAAGAAAGAATCTGCATTACTGTACCAATACAGCAGCATACTGGTACCATACATTAAAATCCTTGATGTTCTGGCATTTTAACTTCTTATCTTTTTACTATTTTGTTTCTTTTCTTTAATAGGTTGTTGAGTAAACTTTTTTGTACTTAAAACCTTAAAATTGATACTGTATTGAATCAATGCTTCAATGGGCATACAAATGCAGGATATGTGCAGTGGGCCACAAGGCAGGAATTTATTTGGTTAATGTAGGGATTTCTTTTATGTACCTGCTAATTTGGGCACAATTTGACACAAAAGCCATGTTTGTTTCTTAGAAAGAAAATGGTGATGTCAAACTTACAGTTAGTGTGTTGTTTAAAAATCTTTACATTTTTGCACTCCCTCTCCACTACATTCATGCATACCTCCTACCTCCATCCATCGCCATCGTCATGCATACCTCCTACCTCCCCTAATGGCTATGGCTATGCTTCTCTGAACTCTCTCAAACCTACATCTACACCCCTCTTTACGATCCTCAGACCCTTAGAGACCTTCGTTTACTACACCCGTTCTTCCTCACCGATAATACATTAAAAATGAAAAATACAAACATTATTGTTCCTGAATGACCAGCATATAAGGTGGGCAATTATTATTAAATTTTGGGTTTAAAATAATCTTGCTGATGGGAGTATCAAGGATGAAATGCACCAGACACCATTCCTTTTATTCCTTACCGTTGTACTTAATTAAGCATTCCCTACCATGGCGTTCGTGACCAATTCAGTAGGCAATACATCATTCCTGACCAGCTAATTTGTTTTACCCACAGTATTTCATTGTCACGAATGAAAATTTTCTTGTAGTACAATCGGCATTTTACTCTATTTGCAGACAACATTGAGCGTTTCAAATATTTCACATTTTTTAGTATGTTTGGTAACAATACCTAAACATGGGTTTAGTTGAGTAAAATAGACCAATATATGTGTGAGTGTGTGAGAGAAAATTTTAAAGATAAAGAAAAAGAGAGACTGTTTGCTTCATTTGTACGCTATATTCAAAACTAAAACCCAATGTATCCAACTCAGCTGTTAGATTTTTTTTTCATTTAATTCCCACCTCGCTATAAGACGGCACAAAAGAGCATAGTTCCAACCTTTAAGATAAATGGTTTAGGATACACTGACAATGGATTAATCTTGACAGTTTTGACAATCATCAAAAATAACTTACAATTTTTAAATCTGATTTTTAGAATGTTTATCTATGCTGTATTTGTATCGTGCACATGAAAACTGATGGAACATGATGCAATTTTTGCTGTTCATCAAACAACTAGAAACTTTAAACTGTCTGTATTTAATGGTCTTTAACGGGATATAAAATAAACTAATTCTACAGATATATACGACCAAGGTAAAAGGCCAAGAACATGTCCATAAGTTTTTTTTTTCTAAAATTTTTGCAGTTTGATTTTAAAATATTTGTCAAGATTGTCAAGATAACCATTGTCAGGGATCCCAACCTATAATAAATTACCTAGCTCCATAACAAGGGAGTTCATTATTGAGAAAGGAAACTTTGTCGAGAATAACAATTCTTGACCATCTGACCCGGTGTTGTACATACAGTACTATTAATTGAGTATTATAAAAAAAAAATAAGATACAACATGCGCTCGCGGGCAAAATGAAAATACAAAAAAAAAATAGCTTTGTATGATTTTGTCAAACCTGCTGTAACATGCCCAGCACAAGGCTGTGCACTTTTTCCAGATGCTTCTTCTCCACGTGCATGTACTCGATTTGTAATCGTCTCATTTTCCTTTGATGTGTTGCCCCCACTTGCACCTTCACCAGATTGAGGTATTAAATGACGCGGAGCCGCCTCCATCAAAAGCATTCATGTCCAGCCCGTTTTGATTCACCACACTCTCTAAGGCCCTGGCAACAAAGAAAGATTTTAATTAGTAATAACTTTTTAGAAACCAGCTTTCAATCACCCATAGATAATCCACAGTCACACAAAACGCTTACAAAGTATGTTATAGGATGACTTATGTCTCTTTTGAGTGTGCGTATAAAAGAGAAAGCGAACTTTCTAATTAGGAAATAATCTCTGTCTATGCCTGTGCCTGTGCCGACAATAAAGCATATGTTTTGGCTATGAAACCATATCTCTGACACATAAAATTAGATATTGTCTGAGGAAATTTCAAATTATGTCATAATCAATGAACTTGTTTGCTATAGAGCCGCCGCCATGGACAATAATATGTGATTGTCATTACAAGATGTACAAAAGAAAAATATTCTTACTAATATAATTAAGGAGCTTATGATGAAGAAGAAATACTAACTATAAGTTCTCACATCCAAAGTATTGTGACCGAAAAAAGTATAATAGACAGCCTTTAATTGCGGTGCTTTCCAGCAATAATGGGAACCAATGTACTTGTTACGAAGATAAAAAGTAGTTAAATAACTTTCATTGGTTAGAGATTAAAATGGATAAAGATTAGAAGTTTCCACAGGTGCTAATGTCTAACACATGGCAAGAAACCTGGGAGAAAAGCAAATTATAGGGATAGATAGCATTTTCCCTATTGTAAATTAATTATGTATGTTACTATAACATGTAATATTCATGTCAACATAAAGCTAAGGTACAGAATAATCTGTTAAGGTGTTATATAGTTCAAATGACACCTTCGCGTGACTGTTAAATTAAGATGTTCAAGATTTGTAAAAGATGATAGTTACCTTTTTTGCAATTGGTACTCAAGTTGGGGCAAAAAAAAAATGTAACATTTACTAGGAAACAAGCAAGATGTCTACTGAGATGTTTAGTTACAATATATAATCTTGTCTGGTTCCATGGACAGTACTGGCAAGTACAACATACTACTTGATAAAAGAAAAATAAAGAGGACAAAAGGAGCAAAGCATACCTTGAAATGACCTGAAATGGCAGTGTATTCTCCTTACCTCTCACCTTCATATGATGGCATATCTAAAAAAATAACAAATATTGCAAAAACATTAGCAACTCATCCCTGCTCGGATAAATGTCATATTGTGTTCTTTTATTCAGATATAAAAAGGTCCGGCTTATTATATCAATTTGGATACCTAACTAGGAGAAAAATATTAAATAATGTGCACAAACATTGATTATCGGCAAAATATACTGAATTAGAGGGAAACAATTACAAAAGTGCATCATTGAAAACAAAAGAAGATTACAGCAAACAACAATATTAGTCTACATTGAGTACTTAATCAAGTTTTCAAATTTTGGTATACAAAACAAAACTGTGTGCCACGTACCAAGCAAAGTTTTGTAGCTAGCTTAGGTGGGTTTTCCTTTGACTCTCGGATGAGTCTCTCAATTAATTTAGCTGCCTCTATTTCCAAATCGTGTGCTGAAGCCATCAGTTGTCCGGAAAAAAAAAATACTACAAAAGAGATACAATATCCATGCAGATACAGCTTAAAAAAGAAAAAGAAAAAAAACAGAGAAAATGGGGCTACAAATAAAAACCCAGCACACCTTAATGTGATTGCCTTGTATGTATGGTTATTATTGGTTAGCCAGAAACAAAATATATATTCATAGATTCAGGAAATTAACACAATTTCCTATTGTATCTTGCCAATTCTGACAAACTAGCAAGGAACTTAACGAGGGGTAAAGATTTTAATAGAGCAGTATTGGCTTCATGCAGCGCACAGACTATATATATAGAATCAAAACAGCATTGTATATGGTTCGTGCGCTGCATGAAGATAAAACTACTCTGTTAAAATCATTATATTTAAGCCATCGTTCCAAGCAAACAAGCTCTCTGTCGTCAAATCTCAAATATGAGCCAAATCAATCCTAAATTGAAATCGATGGAAATAAAAAAAAAAAATTGGAGAAAATGATAAAAATAAAAAAACCAGATGAGAGGAGATGGAAGCAAAGAAGGAATTAGTTACCTAAAGAAGTCGGCGGAAGAGGGTATCTGCTTAATCTCTTCTATGTCTCACTATGGTTTAGGGTTTACAATAAATTTTTGTGAATCGGAGAAGAAAGGGGCATCCACATCCTCTGCATTAACGCACCGTTTGAGTTTAGATTCGGAACGTCCGATCAGAATCCGGATCCTTTGAGATTCGAGCTAATACGTAACGAACAGATCGGAACTAAAATTGTAAACTCAAAACGGTGCGTTCATGCAGTGGATATGAATTCCATCAATGGAAGGTGGTGAGTAGTGACGAGTGTTTGGGTTATGTTCTCTCCAGTTAAAGCAATAGATCACTTGTGAGTTTCGAGGGTCAAATGGAGAGAAGCTCTCCAGGCTGAGAGCTCAAAATATCCAATAGATTTTTGGGCTAATTGTTGCCCAAAAAGTTTATTTTTCATTAAAAATAAGCATCATTCTTTATTAGTTATTAGTTATTACTCCTTTTATTTAATATAAATTTTGAATTTATTTATCATTTATTTTAAATTTAAGCTAAAATATATATTTTAAACCTTCTCTTCAACTACACACATATTTTTAATTATCATGAAGTGAAGAATTCTAAAGGTGATGCATAAGTTAAAATTTTTATCTTTAGTTCTGATAAAAGTAATCAAGTCCGAAATATGTAAAAAAAAAAAATCAATATTATAATCTTTCTATATCATTCATTTCTTCACATATTAATAACTAAAATAAAAAAAGGAAATGATAAAGCATGGGAATAAACGATTTATTTCTATTAATAAATCTGCTAAAGAACCAAACCATAGAGTACTTATCACACCGATTTTTATATTAATCGAAAATAAAATAAAAAATAATCACGAAAGGGGATCATTTTACGGAAAAATCGAAATATAGAAAAAAGGAATAGTTTATCCCGTCCGATACTATAGCTAGATGGGATAAACTATCCCGTCCCGTTAATCTAATTCTAATTAGCGATTAAAAACAAACTAGACGGGATAGATCATCTCGTCTGTCATTGTATCAATTTTTGCTTTCATTCTCTTCTATGAAGACAAACTTAAAAAAAAAAAAATAATGCCACAGTGTTGGATGGGATAATATATCCCGTTCAAGCTTTTTGTTTTTTTTCTTGCTTAACGGGATTAAGGATTTGGATTAGCGGGTCATTAATCTGGACGGAAAATTTTGTATCGTTCAAGAGACGGGACAAACCATCATGTTTTTCTTATATTTCGATTTTTCCGTAAAGCAATCTTCTTTCTTGATATTTTTTTTTTCGATTAATAGACAAATCTGCTTATCACAGGTGCCATAGAGAGATATGTCTTTATATCTTGCATTGCAAATTCTCTTCATTATTTTATAGGAATACATGTATGGTCAGATGCTTTAGTTTGAGATTTTTTTTTTAATTGATTTTTTTCGAAATAATAGCATTAATTTAAATTAATTGAATAATAATTATATTTCCTAAAGTAACATGCCAGCCAATCATATATGTAGTCGTAAAGAAATGACATTAATATTAAATAATATTTCAAATTTGTAACACGATGAATTTATCAAATTTGGATATTTTTTTTAGTTATTGATATACTAATCCGAAGTCCATTAGAAAAAAAAAAATGTGATTTTAGTTCATCGAAGATAAGTACCGTTGTAATTTCTTCGGTCCTAGTGCATGATATAATGAAAGAAAAAGAAAAAAATAGAAATCAACTAAATTTTTTTGGTGAATGGCCATGGTCAATAGAGATTCATTAGTCCAATTTGATCTCTCTTTTGACATGCAGAATTTTATTATAAAACACAACATCAGGAATAATAGCAATATATATAAATTCAATATTTTGGTAACTTAAATTTTAGTATTTAGAACAAACATTCCAAAATAATTATACAAACATATCAAAATTATTGTACAAATATTGTGACATAACACATACAACCATTGATTCACCAATTAATTAAAAAGGGCAAAGAAATCAAATTCTTCCTCACCTTGCTCCATGTCCAACTCTTCGTCACTTTCCACATCTTGCTTCATGTCCAACTCTTTGTCAGCTTTCTCATCTTGCTTCACGTCCAACTTTTCGTCACCTTGCTCACCTTGCTCCATGTCAAATTCTTCCTCACCTTGCTCTATGTGCAACTCTTCATCAGCTTCCTCATCTTGCTCCATGTCCAACTCTTCGTCACCTTGCTCACCTTGCTCTATATCCAACATGTATATTCACAATAGTTTTGTTTAATACCACAAAATATTAAATTTGGGGCATTAGCTAAATCTGTCAATTTGAAAGCTCGATGAGCAATTCTCGATTTCAATTTATGCTCAAAGCACCCTAAAGAAATAATTTGTCCATTTTTGCAAATGATTCTCAAATGGAATCTTTCTAAATTAAATAAATAACCAAATTATGCTAAACTATTGGGTCCAGACAGGAAATTAAAAAGACCTAGTTCGAAATAATAGCATTAATTTAAATTAATTGAATAATAATTATATTTCCTAAAGTAACATGCCAGCCCATCATATATGTAGTAAAGAAATGACATTAATATTAAATATATATAAAAAAAAGACATTAATATTAAATAATATTTCAAATTTGTAATACGATGAATTTATCAAATTTGGATTTTTTTTTAAGTTATTGATATACTAATCTGAAGTTCATTAGAAAAAAGAATGTGATTTTAGTTCATTGAAGATAAGTACGGTTGTAATTTAATTTCTTCGGTCCTAGTGCATGATATAATGGGAAAAAATAGAAATTAACTAATTTTTTTTGTGAATGGCCATGGTCAATGGAGATTCATTAGTCCAATTTGATATCTCATTTTAAACACAGAATTTTATTATAAATCACGCCAACATGAATAATAGCAGAATATATAAATTCAATACTTTGGTAACTTAAATTTTGATATTTAGAACAGACATTTCAAAATAATTGTACAAATATTCCAAAATTATTGTACAAACGTTGTGACATAACACACATACAACCATTGATTCACTAATTAATTAAAGATCGGGGACAAAGAAATCAAATTCTTCCTCACCTTGCTCCATGAGCAACTCTTCATGAGCTTCCATGTCCAATTCTTTGTCACCTTGCTCACCTTGCTCTATGTCCAACATGTATATTCACAATAGTTTTGTTTAATACCACAAAATATTAAATTGGGGACATTAGCTAAATCTGACAATTTGAAAGCTAGATGAGCAATTCTCGATTCCAATTTATGCTCAAAGCTCCCTAGAGAAATATTTTGTCCATTTTTGTAAATGATCCTCAAATGCAATCTTTCTAAATTAAATAAATAACCAAATTATGCTAAACTATTGGGTTCAGACAGGAAAAAGACCTAGTTCGAAATAATAGCATTAATTTAAATTAATTGAATAATAATTATATTTCCTAAAGTAACATGCCAGCCAATCATATATGTAGTCGTAAAGAAATGACATTAATATTAAATAACATTTCAAATTTGTCACACATGAATTTATGAAATTTGGATATATTTTTTTTTTTTTTAGTTATTGATATACTAATCTGAAGTTCATTAGAAAAAAAAAATGTGATTTTAGTTCATCGAAGATAAGTACGGTTGTCATTTCTTCGGTCCTAGTGCATGATATATATAATGGAAAAAAAAAATAGAAATTAACTAAATTTTTTGTGAATGGCCATGGTCAATGGAGATTCATTAGTCCAATTTGATATCTCTTTTTAAACGCACAATTTTATTATAAATCACACCAACATGAATAATAGCAGTATATATAAATTCAATACTTTGATAATTTAAATTTGATATTTAGAACAGATATTTCAAAATAATTGTACAAACATTTCAAAATTATTGTACAAACATTGTGACATAACACACATACAACGATTTATTCACTAATTAATTAAAGAGGGCAAAGAAATCAAATTCTTCCTTACCTTGCTCCATGTCCAACTCTTCATGAGTTCCTATGTCCAACTTTTGGTCACCTTGTTCACTTGCTCTATGTCCAACATGTATATTCACAATAGTTTTGTTTAATACCACAAAATATTAAATTGGGGACATTAGCTAAATCTATCGATTTGAAAGCTGGATGAGCAATTCTCGATTTCAATTTATGCTCAAAGCTCCCTAAAGAAATATTTTGTCCATTTTTGCAAATGATCCTCAAATGCAATCTTTCTAAATTAAATAAATAACCAAATTATGCTAAACTATTTGGTTCAGACAGGAAAAAGACCTAGATTTTTTTTTCTAACTAATTATTGATAGAAACTGCTATCTCCATTCTTATATTATGCATGTAGTTGTTCTGATCCGCCAATGATAGAGATTGAAAGATGAATTTTCATATTTAATATAAGTCCTCCAATCAATAATATGTTTTATTTTCATTAAATACATTTGTTTTTATGTGTAGAAATCTAAATTTAGTTGAAAACATACTTGCCACACATAATGCTATATAGTTTATCACAATTAAAATTAAATGAATCATTAGCGATATGTTTCATTATTTCTCTTTAAAGTTATGTCTGATTCTTACAATTAAAATATTTCCTTATTTCTTCATTTTCTCTATTTCATTTCTTCTCATCTATATTTTCGACAATAAAAATAGAAATTATTCAATCTTTCCGAATCTATAGAGAAAATAATTTTTTTTTCTTATATGCTATATTCATTGCGTTAAGAAGAGGAGAAATTTTTTTTTATCTTTTTATTTGTTTATTTTAGTTTTATTCGTATTATTAATAGTAAAAATGTGCAAAGTGGTAGACTAGACTAGACATGACATTCATAGAGTTAGAAAGTACCTCCAAACATGAACCTGTTCCAGCCGTTGAGAGCGGTACCGAGAAGAGATGTTATGCCTCTGCCGAACATGGACCATATGCAGCCGAACACTAGGGTTACGGTCGCAGCAAAGAAGGAAGAAATCAGAGCAGCTAGGTAAAGTGACAACGTAAATGTCGTCAGTAACTGGCTGTATTTGGTACTCAATTTCTCTATATTTGGTACAAGAAAGAAAATTATAACTATCCTTGCTTAGAGAGAATACTCACCAGAGATCATAAAAATATCATAACCAAATATGAGACCACCGGTCACCGCAATGACACAACTTAAGAAGACATAGAGCGTCAACTTCGACGTGACCCGACCTGTCGGAATCGGTAATTTTCATTATTCAATATATTAATTGCACAATCTTAGATTCTTTATATGATAATTATGGTTTAGAAAAATGCTGGGAAATTTTCATTTTGCTCATCTTCTGTCTTTTATATATAAATTTGATAATGCATGTGACATGAGTTTATAAAAAATTAGATAAATTAAAAAAAAAAATACAATTTACTTCACATTGTAAGATTGCTGAGTTCCAAAAATCTTATTTGGTCCACTAAAGTATTTAATATTTTCTCTATATTTGCTACCAAAAACAAAACTACTCTTCGTTAGATAGAAACTTACAACATTTAATACTTAATTTCTCTATATTGGGTACAAGAAAGAAAATTATAACTATCCTTGCTTAGAGAGAGTACTCACCAGAGATACCAATATCATAGCCAAAGATGAGACCACCAGTCGCCGCAATAACAACACAACTTAAGAAGACATAGAGCTTTAACTTGCCACCTGCCATTTTTCACAAAAGAAACCTCAGAGCACAAGGTGTTACAAAGAAATGAAACTTGTAACTCGGAAAGAGAGAGAGAGAGAGAGATGAAACAGGAGAAATGGATGATTTTGAAAAAAAAACAAGGGGTGAGGTGGTTGTTTTATAGGCTGGAGGGGGAGGAAACTAGTGCAGTGGCACGGGTCTTGTGATCTCTCTACGGAGAGGTCACAAGTTCCATTCTCAATAATAGAATTTAAAAAATATAGGAGTGTACTGGACCTTTAATAAAATAAAAAATAATTATACTATATATAAACATCAGAATCAGAATGTAGTATGATGTGTAAGTTTAAAAAACTTGAATATAAGTTTAAAAAAAATTTACTATAAACATCGATCAGAATCAGAATGCAGTGATATTTTTTTTCTCATTGTCTGAATTTTTAAAGACTTCCAACTTAATTTACTAGCAACTAATCATTCGGACTAAATTTTTTTTTGGAATATTTAAAATTCTCGATAATCGAACTATTATCCATATATTCGAGTCGGGTCAATAATTTCAACCCGAGTAGGTCGAATTTGGTCCGAAAAAGATAATATAATACCGACACAATTCAAATTCGACCCTAAACCCGATCCATTGACATGCATATTATACATTATAAGGAAAATTGACCACTACCATATATAGTATCCACAAATTAAATGAGCAATAACGGCTATTGATAATAAGTTTAGTGTGAGGTTATGGTGCTATGTATAGTCCGGATTGCTTCGTATTACAAATTAATATTTTTTTTTCAGAATCTTAACGGTCGATTCAAACTGTTTAATATGGTCTCCATATAAATATGCACTCGTAAACTAAATTTATATTTTTTTAGAATTTGTTTACTCTTTTCTTAGCTAGGTAGAAAATTACTGTTTTAATGTTCAGATCAAGTGATTTTTCACCCATCTAAAAAAATTAGTAAACAAGTTCTAAAAAATATAAAATTTAGTATAGAGCACATAGTTTTCATGTTGATCGGTTTGAATCAACCATTAAGACTTTCAAACTGAATTCATAGCATGGATCAATATACTGTATTCATAGATAGCCTCACTCATAAGTTTAACGAGTTTACTAATATATTGAATTACTTGTACGCATGATGTGTACTGCTTATTTGTATTTATCTTTGAATTTAATAAGTTAATAATTTTTTTAGTAAATATTGGAGGTGAAATTATTTAACTATTTAATAATTTTATTATCAAAACAATAAGTTTAACAATTTGAATTCCATAATAATTTAATTTTTTTTAATTTCGTTACACTAAATAACAAGAATCATAGCATTTTTGCAGCTTTAAACCTCGGAGTAGGATTGTTCTACATTGATTGATGATCACCTCACTATTGAATTGGATATTATTTTAAGTTGTTGTTAAGACAACTAGTATGGCACCCGCCACATAAAGAAACCAGAATTTTTTATTTATAAAAATTAATATAAAATATTATAATGAGCATCGTAGGTTTAGATGCCATAAACATCGATCGGAACTGTAAACAAAATAACTAATTGAGTTGATTACTTCAACATCTAAATTATTTTTGATTGGTAGAGTTTTTTGTAAAGTTAATTAGCTCCAAATTAAATAAGCGAAAGAAAATATTAAAATCTTTTTCTTTCACTAATAGTGGGTACCACGGAGGAAATATATTACATCACTAGATAGATGACTTAAGATGATCTAATATCTCTTATGTCATTTTAGACCGATCTAGTTATTCTGCTTTTGATGACAACTTATGTAAAAACTAACCTTTTTCTTTCGATTTATTCCTCAACTAAAAATCAACTTGAATATAATATATTCGAGGAGGGCTCAAATACTCCATTTTTGAAATATGAGTTGAGAGTCAAGTCACCTAACACATTTCAAACTCCTATGTATTCATATAGAGAATTTTCTCGCTTTGTGGATTTCGAACTCACGACCTCTCACATAGAAGTCGTGCATCTTTGACTAAACCAAAAACAAATTTTTTCAAATGCTCCATTGTTTCATGCCCCAATCGCACCCCAACATTTTTATTTTCAATTTCAAAGTTCAAACAGATGGTCCGAACCGTTCAATGTGATATCCACGGTAAAATATGATTGGAGATCAAATTTTGTATTTTGTATTTTTATACTATTTCTTAAGATAGATACAAAATCACTATTTTTAGATGATCCACAATTTTCTAAAATACAATAATTTTGTATCTATTTTAAAAAATAGTAAAAAAATTTCAAAAAATATATAAAATTTGATCTCTAAACACATTTTAACATGAATATCATGCTGAACTGTGCAAATTTTTTATTTAAACTTTCAAATTAAAGATACAGATGTTAGCATACAATTGAACCCTCCTCGATATATTCATATTTTTTTTTTATCTGGCATGATAATTAATATAATGCACCTAACTAGTCTACTCATCAAAAGTCATATGAAATAATAATTTTTTTTCCCGGGAGAAGAGGAGCAAGTAGATGAAGCGAGAGTGACCAGAGTGACCACTTTCTACATGCATGAGACAACGAGTGTGACATGTTGAGAACTAAGAATTTAAGTTACATTTTCAACCTTTTTCTAACTGGACCTGGTTTAGTTTGATCCTCGTAACAAATTTATATTGCTTTCATGATAGAATTCAGAGTAGGTCCGATGCCCATCGGGCCTACTTTGGTTCGATGGGTGATATGACTATTCGATTGCATCAAGATCCGTACTATATACATTAAAATCCGTGCAGATATGTTTCAATTTTCGTGCACACTAATTTTAACGCTAATCGTACGATTTTAAAACTAATTGAATCTAAAAATACGTCCAATGCACATCGGACCTACTCGTATCTCTTCATGATATTATAATGCACCTATTCTAATAAAAAATCAAATGAAAATAACATTTCTGTTCCCACCACTTCACAAGCGGACTCGCATCCTCTGTGGAGAATTTTCCTGGCTGCGCTGTGCGGTTCTTTTAATCTGGACCGTTCGTTTTGATCGGACAGTCCAGATTTAATCTCCAGTCGGTGAGTGCGCGATTTGATGGAGGGGGCAGTATTGATTTTTCTTTGAGATTCGTGTTGTGATCTTATTTGATCTGTCCGATCAAAACGAACGGTCCAGATTAAAAGAACCACACAGCTTCGCAGGTAAAAACTCCGCAGAGGATGCCATTTCCTTCACAAGCAGGGTGTCATCAATGAGGCGAGTACGGTAGGTGTCCGCTAAAGCAGCAAAGTTAGAGTGTGATGCTCACTAATAAGTCAGGTTGGTGAACACATGTTTAAAATTTTATCGGATTTTCAAATGACAAATTTATACAGTTAAAATCCAATGAAGTGATGTATGTATTTTATGAATGTATGTATATAATTTTTTTTGAAAATTTCGAATTCATTTAGTACAAAGTCAAGCGGTAAGAAAAACAAACCTTTCATAATTTATTTTATAAGTTGCTTTATGTATTTTTTTTTTCATCATTTTCTTGACCGCTTGATCTTGTACTAAAAATTCGAAACTTTTAAAAAAAATTATGTACATGTCTCACTCATAAAGTAGTTAGATTTTAATGATTTGGATTTGTCGTTTGAAGTTAATTCTATAGATTTTTGAAATTGTGTTCACCAACTCTTTTTAATGAACACATCATACCGAGCTTTGCTCTTAATTTTTATACCTCTACTTGCATAAAATTAGTCTTATAATCTTACTCATATTTTATTCTTGCTTGTTAAATTTTGATATTATTCATGCTCTATTATTACTCAATAAGATAATGGATAACAAAATAAATAACGAGTAATTATCAAATAAATTAATATTTTATATAATTAATATATAATAATAAATAAATATATTAATAACATATTTTTCTTCATTATCTATATCTATCTTATCGAATACAGTACATATTGAATAAACTGAAACAAGGTTTCAGTGACACCCCTATCCACAAGGCGCATCTCCTTCAATCGAATCAAAAGTCTAGTAGCCTTGCAATCACAAATTACTAAATCTTCTTATTTTTATACAAACTAAATTGAAATAGGTTAAACTAGGCTATCGACACAGGAGCAGAATCAAGATTTGAACATAGAGAGGCTAAATATTAATTTTGGCAGAATCAAGATTTTAATATTTTCTTCTATTTTTTTTGTCAAAATATTACTATAGATTTTCATATATAAAGCAGTGATTACAAATTTTAGGATTACATATTCTTGAAAAAATGGGAGGTACAACTTTCATATTCAAAAGAGATCCTCTCTCCTGTCCTAGTTTGCCAATTGATTGGCTATATTATTTTCTTACATTTTGACCTTTCCAAAGTAATAACTTTTTCCTTTTTCCATTACTGATGATTAGAAAACCGGGGGGGGGCTAATATGTATAAATAGAAAAATTCAGTAAAGATTCAATGTACATACTTGGTAAACAAAATTTAAAGTTATAGAGGTGGCTTAGCACCTCCAACATGCACTAAGATCCACTCCTACCTATTAACTCAGTAAGGTCCTGTTCGGATGACCATAATTTCATGGAAATTAGGTGGGATTGGGCTCAATTTTCTACATTTTTTCCAACAGCGTTCGGATGGCCTATTTCTTCCCCGTAGGTTCCTACATTTTTTCCCGAACAGTTCCCAATTTAGTTCATTTTTTTGAGAAAAATTTTATTAGCTCCGAGCGAATAATTTTTTTCCCAATTCCTATTTTTCTCTCTCCTCAGAACTTTTTGTCTACTCACGTAATTTTTTTTCTAGTTCCCAATTTCCTAAAAAGCGTCCGATTCAAATGTGATTTAACAGTTTAAAAATATATAGTAGATTCGAAATATAATATTATACTTAAAATGAGATAGAAGACTTTATTCCTTATATCATATTATAAAATACTTTATTCCTCATCTCATGTTTAAAAATAAATAAATAAACGTAAATACACAAAGACTTAATATTTTTAAATTTGTAACCAGAGCATGAATCTTTCTTGATGATACGTTATTATGTATTAATGTGTAGGTACTTTTAAATTCATACTTTATTTATTCAAATCAAGTAGAAAGTCAAAAAAAAAAAAAAAAATCAAACGTACGGTGATTTTATTATAATTAATCATGAACACATCTAAATTTTTTTCAAGCATACATCCTGATCTCCTCATGCATGCGCTTCTCTTGAATTGTTACTTGTTAATTATATAATTCCATGATACAGCTAATAAATATAGCTGGGAGGGATCCAAATAAAAAAATGTCTAAGTTTTTGTAGTATATAAGTATGGTAGGAACGGGTCATATAAACAATCAATTTGGAATTAAGACAGTGAATATAAATTAAATATGGTTGGATTTTTAAGTATATGTAGAGCATAAAGAAAACATGAATTGAACAGTACTCTTATTCTTTATAGCAAGCTGCATTACTTTTTCATGTTTATGATCGTTCGTATAAGAGTACAAATTAAGATATTATTTTGTACCCGTTATTGATCTATAAAGTAATTACGACAAATAAAATTATGTATATGAATATCATATAGGATGAGACATGATATCATATAATTTTATCCATGATCTAAATATAGAGTAGAACTAGGGTGTTCTTAAGTTCACTAAGTTTCTTTGTGAATTCAACTCTGAAATATATTGAATTGACTTCAAACGACGAATCCAAACCATTGAAATCCTTCTACCTTACCAGTGAGGCGTCCACATGTGAAAATTTTAAATTTGAAAATAAATTTGTATAGGATCAAGTGGTCAAAAGGCTTTCAAAAAATAAATACATTAAAATTAATTTAAACCTTCTAATTTTGACCACTTGACTTTATACTAAATTAATTCGAAACTTTAAAATAAATATATATGATATTTAGAGTTAAGTTCATAAAAGAGCTTGGTGAACTTAGGAACAGCCTAGTTCTACTCCTAAATGGCTAAATATATATGATATAATACTGGATTTAATTTTTTTTCATTCATTTTGTAATCCTTTTTTCTTCCTTTCTCTTCCTTCGAAAACTATTTTATTAGAAGCACAAATAAGGGGCTGTACATCAAATAAATATAACGAAAGCAATTGACATATATATGAAAAAACTTAATTTCATGTATCATAAGTAGATTTTATGCATGATGGGCTGCTTGTTTTGAATAATTAATAAATTCTATGGGAGCATTAATTACCAAACTTTTCAATTATTTTTAAGTTTTTGTGAAGCCATCAAGGCCAGTACGGGTTCATTGCATGAAACGAAATAATTTCATTTTCATTGCACAGTACGCTCATTAAAAATTGCTGATGCATAGATGGAACTAGAATTTTTAATACGAGGGGCCAGTGAGTATATATAAGAACAAGTCAAATATTTTTAGATAAATAAATTCTTAATATTTTAAAAAAATATTTCATAAAAATTTAAAATATTATGATAAATATATACGTAGGAATATTAAATCCCAAGGAGATTTTCGTTAAGAAAAACAAATATCATTTAGTATTTTAAAAAGTTGTCCGCACAAACAGACAACAAGTTGGTCTGAACATGTATCCTCTGCATTAACTCAAAAGGGAATCTTTCGAGTTAATGTATCTCGGCCGTCTGATTTTAAACAGAACTAGTTAATTTGATGTTTGAGTTTAACACATGAGTCTTTAATATTAGTACATATATATCTAGTCTGTATGGATCTTAAAGCATATCGAATGGTCCATATGTATTAACTCAAAAGATTTAAATCTTTTGAGTTAATGCAGAGGATACGAATTCAAGGGAGTCTACAAGAACTTCAAATTTAGTATTAATAAATAAGTCTTTATTAACTAAATGGTGGCTGAGATTTCAAAATACCATGTACTGTGAATTGATATTCTCTGCTGCACTTTTAATCTGGTCCGTTCATTTTTTATCGGATGGACGAAATAAGATTTTGGCACGAATTTTAAAGCAAAATTAATACTACCCCCTCCATCATCCGAGCTCTCACCGGCTGAGATTAAATCTAGGCCGTCCAAAAGTGCAGCAGAGGATGCGGGTCCCATGTACTGTTGTCCAAAGGTCCCTCAGGCCCTGTTTGCTCGGTTTTGTGTTTTTTCCAACTACAACAAATAAAACAATCGGATAAATACGGGCCCAATTTCGGGGGATTCACATCTGCTGCGATTCTAAAAGGGTGAACAGTAACTCTAAACTCCCTGCTTTTCCAAATCTGACCGTCCAATAATTTCGTGCAAGTATCTCAAAGCAGCTGATTTTTCCTTGCATGAATCTCAAAACAATTGAACGGTTGGATTTGAAAAAGCAGAGATTGTAGGGCACTATTGATTAGCGAGGAATTGCAGCAGATGCGAATCCAATTTCGGGTCCCTCAGCCCTCAGATGCGGATACAATTTTGAGGCCTCAGATGAGTATTTTGGGTATGAAAACAACGGTCACGTATTTAACCATGGAACCAACTCCGCTGCTCGCCAAATAAGAGAGGAGAATTCTGCTTGTCTAAATCGAACCATTCATCTGTGTTGAGATTCGTGCATTAAAAATTCAACGGCTAAATTTAGACAAACAGGATCTTGCTCTCATGTTTGGCAAGTAGCGGAGCTGGATCCTTTAACCATATAGGTCATAAACATTTCTTCGCAATCTTTCTGAAATAGGGTCATATTAAGAAATCGGAATTTTCTATCAAAAGTTATACTAGTTTAAAGTCCCAATTTTTATTTATATTTTTTGCTGGATTTTTCAACCTGCAAAACTTTTTTTTATCCAAATAAATTAGTTTTCAACAAATTAATATGCCATCTAAAACAACTAAAACTAATTTATTCCCATTTTATTTTTAATTGGTCATATTGCTTGATATTTTTATTTTTATTTTGAACGACTAAAAAAAACAAGCAATATTGTGTATCATTTTGAACTACGAACAATGACAAATATTAATGTATAATTGTTTCAATTGCAACGAGATATAATACGTAATTTTTTAAATAAAACAAAAGTAAAAACAAATCGCTCAATGAAACTCAGGGGTGAAACTCCGACGGTTTCAAATTTTGTTGAGCATCTATATCATGAGGATTTTTAATCTGATGTGGTTAGGGCTGCACAAAAAATTCGTAGTTCGTAATTCAATTCGAGTTTGATTCGAAAAATTTCGTAAAAAATTCGATTCACTCCACAAACTGACCACCTAGCTTCAAATTCTGAGATGCTTTGATATACTTTAAGATTAATTACCCGAATCTATCGATATTATGCTTAAGACTGAAGACATATCCTCATTTGTGGTGATTTTGACCATTTTGCCCTTAATAGTGTGTTGGTGTATGCAAATCGAGCTCAAAGGCATCCAAATGGATTGTGCCAGTACTCTTTTCACTTTTGGGAGATGAGCTCAAAGGCGCCTCGAAGGGCTTATTGCCAGTACTCTTATTTTCTCCATCATTTTCAATTTATTTGATTTACATATACCATGAATACACACATCCAATGGTACTCTTTCATACCATTAGATTTCCTATTGTTTTATCATTCAAAATCCCCAATCCCCAATTCCCTATTTTGTAAGGTACAGTTCAGAATTTAAATATTTTTCTCGATGTGAACGGGTTTTCATCAATATCAAAAGACAACTTCATCCTAATCAGTTGTGTGGTCAACTATGGTGTTAGTTTCAATCAACCTAAGGTCAGGTTAGTCGTAGTCAAAATGTTTCACCAAAGGTCCAGATTCAAACAATTCACAAAAATTTTCTCCTAAAATGCAAACAGAAAGTAAACTATGATACAAACTAGAAATAAATATGCCATAAAATGCAAAAAGATAGACTCCTCCCCAAGCTTCGTCTTAGCATTGTCCCCAATGCTTAAAGACGTATAAATAGAGAGATATAAAAGCAAGGGATAGGGAAAACAAACCTGCTCAGTGGTCCGCGGCTCCGTGGTCGGAGTCGTGGTCGTAGTCCCACCAACGCCAGTCACGCAACTCATCCTCGATAGCACCCACCCTAGCTGTGAGGTCGCGAAGAATCTCACCCTGCTCGTGCCTCATGTCATACACAAGGCGGTATACATCCATGATGGTAGGATCGGAGAGTGGGTAAGTGCGGGCTGCAGTAGAAGAAGAGGGGTCCGCAGTAAAGGTAAAGGTGTGTGACGGCTGGGAAGAACTGGGCGCATCTGGCATGGGATGATCGGCTGCAGGAGGAGGAGGTGGTGGAGCAACTCGAGGGCCTGTGAATAGCCAGGTGCTCCTATCCTCGAAGGAGAGAGGTGATGAAAAAGAGAGCCGGTGATCATGCGAGCCATCTGGCATGACCCAATAGTATCTGTCACTGTGGCCGGCAGCGCCCTTGTCGAAAAAAATGAAGCGTGCCAGACGGAAGGACTCAACGTCAAGTGTGGTCGGGCCTCTACAAAGACTCAACGTCAAGTCTGATACTCTAAATGCTCGGCGATATGTGTGACATAACCGTCGAGGGTGATGTCCCCTCCAGTCCTATGTGACCTGGCGATCTCCAGCCAGTGCTGAACCATAATGAGCATCAGATCTGGCCGCTCTAACTCAGCATCTGGCCGGAGCATGTGATCTAGCAGAATGAGATCTGTCTCATTGGCGCTGGAGCGAAGATGGTGCAGGCTAAGGCACGCTAGATACAGCGGAGGACTGGGTGAGAAATGTTGAGGCCCTTGTAATCCTTGTTGTGGCATCCCCGCAAGTCACTGACCAAGTTCCAGAAATGGTCCTTATCCAACCCCTCTCGGAAACGGAGGTCGGGTGTGGTTGGGTTTGTGGGTAACCCAAACCACAGGCGAAGAGTAGCTACAGGAACGTGGCATGTCGCACAACACATCCTGAATTTGATGTAGAGCTGGTCTTCCGCGTCCCACTTGGTTCCTCTTGCTGCGACGCTCTTGATTCATTGCGTGATCTGTCAAAGGCTGACACGGATCGAGTGGATTGTGACACGGACCGTGTAGCTTGAGCGGTGTTGAGAATGAGGATGATGCGGGCCGTGTAGAGTATGATACGGACCATGTGAATGTAGGGTTTGAAGCAGGGAGCGTCAATGGCGGAGCAGAGGGAAAGCCGCTCGGTACGGATTCGATACTGAGGGATCTCGGAGGAAAAACAAGAAGGAGGAAAGAGGAGTGTGCGAGATGGTGAGATGGAGGTGGTGATCTCGGTACAGATTTGGTACGGAGCAAAGGGCGGTGCTAAAGTGTACACGGGCAAGAGACACGGCCGGGTTGTGGAGTTTGCTGAAAAATTCTTTGGGTCGGTCGAATTGGAGAGGAAGGTGTTAAGTAGGGAGAAGGAGAAGTAACGGACGCGGAACGGGCGCAACTGCTCGTAGCGTCGTTTAGCTATGACACGGACCGTGTATATCCCTTCTAATCGTTATTCGACACGACCCATGTTGGGCCTCATTTCAGGTGCCGTTTGGTGGTGACACGGACCGTGTAAGGTTCTCCTCGTTGTTGTGTGACACGCCCCGAGTCATTCCTCCGTGTGTATCCGAGAACGGCCCGTACGGGATGTGATACGGTCCGTGTGACTCTCTGAGACTGAAGCATCTCTCCTATTGTCTTATAAACAGAAAAGAAAAGAACGAAAAATACTTGCTAGATAATAAAATAGAAACTAAACTAAAATAAAATGATAAAAGTAAGTAATGCTAGAGAAGTAAAATTAATTGGGTTGCCTCCTAAGAAGCGCTTGTTTTAGGTCCCGAGATTGACCATCTCTCGTTAAGTCGAAATGCAAATTGGATTAGACAGGGCCTGAATCAGCCGCTCACGTTGAGGGTGATCAGCGACGTAGTGCTTGAGACGTTGGGCGTTGACTTTGAACGTCCCTTGTTTTTCATTGCCAATGTCAATGGCTCCAAAAGGGTACACCTTTTTCACCTCAAATGGCCCCGACCATCTAGACTTGAGCTTTCCTGGAAAAAGTCTTAATCGAGAATTAAATAAAAGGACAAGCTCCTTCCCTGAATTTGCGGTGCATAATGTGTTTGTCATGGATGCGCTTGGTCCTCTCTTTGTAAATGGTTGCATTCTCGTAGGATTGTAAGCGCATTTCTTCGAGCTCATGCAATTCGAGGATGCGTTTGTTTCTGGCTGCGAGCATATCCATGTTGATAGCTCGTGTTGCCCAATATGCCTTGTGTTCGATCTCTACAGGCAAATGACACGGCTTCCCATACACTAGCTTGAGAGGACTCATCCCAATCGGGGTTTTGAAAGCTGTTCGGTAGGCCCAGAGTGCATCATTCAGCTTGAGCGCCCAATCTTTGCGTGTCCTTGCTACTGTCTTCTCCAAGATGGACTTTATTTCCCTGTTGGAAATCTCAGCTTGCTCATTAGCTTGAGGGTGATAAGAAGTAGTTACCTTGTGAGTCACCCCATGACGGATTAGGAGATTGTCGAATTGGCGGTTGATAAAGTGTTTGCCTCCATCACTGATTACGCTCGTGGCACACCAAAGCGGGGGAAGATGATTTATGTGAACAATTTCTTCACTGCATTAGAATCTGCATTGCGGCACGCCACTACTTCCACCCATTTGGACACGTAGTCAACTGCAACTAGGATGTACTCATTCCCATATGAGGATGGGAATGGTCCTATGAAATCGATTCCCCATAAGTCAAAGATCTCGACCTCGAGTAGGGAGTTAAGAGGCATCTCGTTGCGTCGGGTGATGTTGCCAGTCCGTTGGCATTTGTCACAGGCCATGACAAAGTTCTTCGCATCCCTGAAAATAGAAGGCCAAAATAAACCAGATTGCAATACCTTAGCGGCTGTTTTGGAGAAAGATGCATGTCTGTCGTAGGCTGATGAATGGCAATGCTCGAGAATGGAGCGCGTTTCCTCGATAGGTACGCAGCGTCGAAAAATCCCATCCACGCCTGTTTTGAAAAGAAAAGGATCATCCCAAAAATAATATTTGGTGTCTGACTTGAGCTTCTTTCTCTGCTGGTAAGTCATGGTGCGGGGTAGCACTCCAGAGGCAAGAAAGTTCGCAATGTCTGCATACCATGGTTCTGCATGGCTGTTGACACGGTCCGAGTGGTGAGTTACACGGCCCGTGGCATGTGCTGCACGGACCGAGTGAGAATCTGTGCTGGCCGTGTCAGCCTCGTACAAAGCAGAGGCAATGGCCAGAAGCTGTTCGTCAGGGAACGAGTCATTGATTGGTAGGGTGTCGCTTTCATCTTCCAAGCGAATCCGAGATAGATGGTCAGCTACGGTGTTCTCAATTCCTTTCTTGTCCCTGATCTCGAGATCAAATTCCTGCAAAAGAAGAATCCATCGAATCAAACGAGGTTTTGCATCTTGTTTGCTTAAAAGATACCTGAGTGCAGCATGGTCGGTGTAAACAATGATTTTCGAGCCGACCAAGTAGGATCTGAACTTGTCAAGAGCAAAAACAACAGCTAGAAGCTCCTTTTCTGTGGTTGTGTAGTTCAGTTGGGCTGGGTCCAACACCTTGCTGGCATAGTAGATGGCGTATGGCTTCTTGTCTTTTCTTTGTCCCAAGACTGCCCCTACAGCATAGTCACTCGCGTCGCACATCAACTCGAAGGGCAAGGACCAGTCTGGTGGTTGCAAGATGGGTGCCAAGATAAGAGCTTCCTTCACGCTGAGAAAAGATTTCACACAATCATTGTCAAAATTAAATTCATAATCTTTAATCAGGAGATTTGTTAGTGGTTTGGCAATTTTGGAGAAGTCCTTGATGAATCGGCGGTAGAACCCTGCTGCAAACTCCTTTGATGTTTGTTGGAATCGCTAGGTTCTCAATCACCTCAATTTTCGCCTCTACCTCGATGCCTTTGGAGGTCACCACTTGTCCCAAGACAACACCTTCTTGGACCATGAACTTCTTCGCACCTCTGCAAAATCTTACAAAGGTTAGATAAACAAGAGTCAAAACATGCACCATAGAAAGAAAAATCGTCTATAAAAACTTCAACCTCATTTTCAATGAAATCAGAAAAGATAGCCATCATGGCTCGTTGGAAGGTTGCTGGTGCATTACACAGACCAAATGGCATCCTACGGTATGCGTATGTACCATAGGGGCAAGTGAAAGTGGCCTTCTCTTGTCATTTGGGTGGATGGGTATTTGGAAGAAACCAGAATAACCATCAAGATAGTAAAAGTAAGAATGATTTGCAAGCCTTTTTAGGAGTTGGTCGACAAACGGCAATGGAAAGTGGTCCTTGCGTGTGGCTGCATTCAACTTCCTATAGTCGATGCACATGCGTCAGCAGTCACGACACGCGTTTGGATTAGCTCATCCTTGTCATTCTTCACCACTGTCATTCCTCCTTTCTTTGGCACCACATGAACGGGACTCACCCATTTGCTATCAGAGATCGGGTAGATGATTCCTGCATCAAGAAGTTTAAGAATTTCTTTTTTCACTACCTCTTTAAGGTTTGGGTTGAGTCGTCGCTGGTGCTGTACAGATGGCTTGTGGTCATCCTCCAACAGAATTCGGTGTGAGCAGATGGTAGGGTTGATCCCCTTCAGGTCCTTGATCGAGTACCCAATCGCGTCTTTGTGAATTTTCAGCTTCTCCAGTAGTTTGGCGGTCTACTCAGGATTTAAATCTGCATTTACAATCACAGGACAAGAGTTGTTTGGACCAAGGAATTCATACCTGAGATTGGCCTGGAAGGGGCTTGAGCTCAGGAGTTGGCTCAGTCTGGGCTCATGCACGGTCCGTGTGAGTCACACTCGACCCGTGTTGAGCGGTAGGATCGGCCTTGTCCGGCCCGAGTCTTTCATCAGCATCTGGTACACGGCCCGTGTAAGAATTGTGCGGACCGTGTGGGTGTTTGGCCAGAGTGTCTGCTGTTGCATCAGCTGCACAAATGGATTCCACCTCGCTTTCTTTACCTTGTAACTCAGAAAAAAAATCAATATGATACCTTAGCGAGCGGTTGGCTTGCTCCAGAAAGTAATCATCGGCCAAATCTTCTAGGCATTCTTCGACCACATCAATTCTGAAACAAGACTCGGCTGATGAGGGGTACTTCATGGCGCGGTCGATCTGGAATCGTATCTTGTCGTCCCCAATGTTCAGAGTTAACGTGCCGTCCTTCACATCAATCATTGCACCTGCAGTTCTTAGGAAAGGTCGTCCCAAAATAATGGGGACTTCCTTGTCCTCTTCCATTTCCATAACAACAAAATCAGCAGGTACATAAAACTTACCAACCAGAACCGGTACGTCCTCCACTATGCCAAGCGGTAGGTGGACCGATGAGTCTGCTAACTGTAGGGTCATCCGCGTAGGCTTGAGCTCTCCTACCTCCATTCAATCAAATATTGTGCGTGGCATGAGACTCACGCTTGCCCCTAGATCACATAGAGCTTTCTTGATCGTGGCTTTCCCTATTGAGCAAGGTATAGAAAACTTACCAGGGTCTTCTAGTTTGGGAGGTAGCTCGCTTCTCAAAATCGCACTGCATTGTTCAGTCAACTTCACCGTCTCGCGCCCCCCCCCATGCTTCGCTTGTTGGAGAGAATGTCTTTGAGAAACTTCGCGTAAGTTGGCATTTGAGTCAGAGCCTCGGTGAATGGAATGGTGATGTGCAGTTGTCTGAGGACGTCTACGAATTTCGCAAATTGATTATTTAGCTTAGTCTCAGCTAGCCTTCGAGGAAACGGTACAGGTGGCCGATATGGTGGTGGTTTGTCTGCTTCCTTTATTTTCTGACCCTCAGCAGACTTCTGCACGGACCATGTGACATCTGTGCGGTCCGTGTCAACTGATTTTTCCACCTATGCTAGTCGTGTCAAGTCTGTGCGACTAGGGATTTCTTCAACTGGTGGGTCTGACACGGGCTGTGTGGAATCTGCACAGTCCGTGTAGTCAGGAGGTGGTATGGCTGGTGGTGCGTAATGAGTCTCACTGCGCAGTGTCACTGCCTTGGCTTCTCCTCTAGGGTTGACCTCTGGTTGGCCAGGAAGTTTGCCAGGTTGTTGCTGGTTCAGACCTCTGTTCTGAGCAGCTAAACCGGCCAGTTGAGCATTGATCGCCTCCATTTGCTCGAAGATCATTTGATTCATCCTTCCTTGTTCATCCATGAAGTCACTCACCAAAGGGGCAATATAGGGCTTAGAAGGTCCAGAGTATGGTGCACAGTTGTTCGAGTTGTGGAACGCTGCATTGTTGTAGAAGTTGCAGTTGTTGTTGTTGCTGCCGGAAGGGTTGTTGTTGAAAGTTGCGGGGTTGTTCTGCTGCCACCTCCAAGCTTGTTGCTCATGCTGGTCCTTTGAGTAGGATCGGTTGAAGGGAGGTTTTGAAAAATAGGATGATTCGTTGTTGAGAGAGTTGACTTGTTCGGCGCCAAAAACTTGTTCGGGTTACTCATCCCTTTGTGCGAGCGGGCATTGCTCATACAAATGCCCTTCGTCCTCACACATCACACAAGATTTCGGTTGTTGCTTGTCAAGCGCCTTGACACTCATCTTGTCGAAAGCTTTCTGCATGGCGTCTAACTTGCTGTGAGAGCAGTGATTTGATCGACCTCAATTCGGCCGCCTCCAGTTGTTCTAGAACTTTCGCGGCCGGACCACTGTTGGTTCTGAACCATGTTGTCAATCAGATTAAACGCTTCGAGCGGTTCTCTTTCTGACAGAGCCCCACCTGCAACAGCATCAACAGAATTATAAGTAGATTCTGTTAGACCATCATAAAAAGTTTGAATTAACAGCCAGTCAGGGATACCATGGTGTGGACAAAAGTACGCAGTTCCCTAAACCTTTCTCATGCCTCATTTAGGGGTTCATCAAACCTTTGCTTAAAACTGGTCAATTGGGTTCTTACCTTAGCAGTTCGTTTGTGAGGGAAAAACCTAGTTAGAAAACTCTTAGACAATTCCCTCCAAGTGGTAATGGACTCTCTAGGCAATGACCCTAACCATTTTTTAGCCCTATCCCTAAGTGTGAAAGGAAAAAGTGCAAGCCTAATGTAATCGACTGTTGCTTCAATGGTTTTGATTGTGGTGCAGCATTCGAGAAAGGTCTGGAGGTGTTCATGTGGATCCTCATGTTCCAAACCGTGAAAGGTGTTCTGCTGAACAATATTTATGACTGCTGGGGCAATGTTCGGCATCTGCCCCACGACTCTTGTAAGTCGGATTGCACCTCGCACGTCTCGAGCTCTTGGTACATTGTGCTCGCGAAGGGTTCTGGGCACGAAGTCTGACATCAAGCTGTACTACACTTTTGCAACGGCGCCAAAAACTTGTTCGCACGAAAATGTACTACAAAGTTTCAGTACAGCAAGCTATACCTTTTAAACCTCGATTCTACTTCTGATTTAGACTGCAAGTGTATAGTCCTATCGTTGGTAATATCGGGTATCGATCCACGGGACAGTTCAATAACTTAATTAGATCTCTATCTAATTTATCATTAAACTAGAAGTGTTGAAAATGGTTGAGTTGGTTGAAATATTGTTTGACAATAATATAAAACTGCAAATAAACTAAACTGGATTTTAAAACTAATTAAAACAGGCGTTTTCTGGGTTTCTGATTTCGTCTGCAACTCTGCCTCTCACCTGACACGACCCGTGTACTCTCGTACACGACCCCTGTCACACGGCCCGTGTAACATGTCTAGATTGCCAGATTTCACCCTTTCTTCGCCCGTTTCCTACAATAAACAAACAAAAACGCAGCAGTACCATATTCTATAGATAATCAATGTAATGAACATGAATTTGTTGTTTTGGACACAAGTTTTGGTACAAGATTCGGTCGGAAATGTAGCTAAAATAATGAGATATCATAAGCCACACTTCCGAACACCTTCAAATGAGCCACTAATGGCTTGACACCACACCATACTTCTTGTGGGGTTAAATTCTTAAAACTTGCTGTTGGACATCGATTTTGTAAGTAAACCGCGCACCTCACTTTTTCAGCCCAAAATTCCTTCGGCATATTTTTGCTCTTTAACATGCTTCGAACCATGTCGAGTATGGTCCGATTCTTTCTCTCTGCTACTCCATTTTGTTGTGGTGAATAAGGGGCTGTTAGGTATCTTCTAATACCTTTCTCTTCGCAGAATTTCATGAACTCCTTTGAGTTAAATTCACCACCTCTATCAGACCTCAACCCCTTTTATGCGCATATCGCTCAAATTTTCAACAAGTGCTTTAAACTTCTTAAAAACTGAAAAGGCCTATGATTTTTCCTTCAAAAAATAAACCCAAGTTCTTCAAGAATAGTCGTCAATGAAAGTAATAAAATATCGGTGATTACCAAAAGAGTTTGAAGTGATTGAACCACATATATCGGTATGAACCAATTCAAGCACCTTCTTTGCACGATAACTTGCTTCCTTCGGAAAAGAGTTTCTTTGGTGCTTTCCTAACACACAACCTTCACAAAATTTGTCACAGTGGTCTATTTTTGGTATTCCCTTCACCATTCTTTTATTTGCCAATTCTTTCAAACCTCCAAAATTTAAATGACCAAACCGCAAATGCCATAACCAAGTTTCATCCTCTACACATGTCTTTAAACACTTTGCTTCAACATTCACCAAATTTAATTTAAACATGCAGTTTTTGGTCATTTCTACTTGGGCTAGCAACCGACTATTTTGGTCCCTCAAATAAAGTATTTGGTCTTTCATAAAAATCGTGTAACCACGTTCCAACAATTGACCCAAACTCAAAATTACTGTTCATCTCCGGGACATAATAAACATTAGAGATAAACCCTTCATTTTCATCTTTACATTGAAAAAGAATTTTATCTTGGCCTTTGACTTGTACTTCTTGAGGCATCTCCAAATGACACATGACTATCAACAACACCTTCAAGTTCTATAAACATGTGCTTGTATCCACACATATGGTTGCTTGCACCGGTGTCCAAGTACCACACCGAATCACTTTTCGCATCGGCCTCTTTGCTTGCTAACAATAGCACTCCATCACTATCTTTATCTTCATTTTTCTCATTCTCATCATTCTTCTCATTATAATAACATTATGCTGCATAATGCCCATATTTTTTACAATTATAACATTGAATATTGTACTTACTTGATCTTCCTCTTCCTCGACCTTGGCCTCCGCCGTACGAGTTTTGCTGGTTCTTCTCTTCCTTGTTCTCATGATATTGATCTTGTCCTCTACCACGGCCTCTGCCGCGACCTCTACCTCGGCCTCTATAGCCGCCACGGCCTCTGCCGCGATTACCTTCACTTCTGTCCATTTTTTCTTCTTTGATTGTCGCCTTGGCTTGAAGTGCTTCCTCCAACACTTCTTGCTTCTTTTTCTTCTTTTTCTGTTCATGAGCTTCTCTAAGGAACTTGAGAGCTCATCTACGGTTAATTCTGCCAAGTTTTTCGACTCTTCTATTGTACACACCACATTCTCAAAATCTTCGGTTAAAGACAGCAATATTTTCTCTACTACCTTTTGTACCCTCGTGATGTAGTTGGATACACCTTTTGTCTCCTTCATTTTCATTGCTTCGAGCTCACCACGAAGAGTTTGTAGGCACACTTGTTTGACTCGATCGGCACCTTTGTATGCATTCTCGAGTATCTCTCATGCCACCTTTGAAGTTGTTGCACCTGCAATTTTCTCAAAACCAGATTCATCAACTGCTTGAAACAAAAGATAAAGTGCGGTTTTATCTTTCATACGCATTCTTTCAACGCCTTTAACTGATTCGCCGTCTGATTGACCGTTGCACCCGGCTCATCATAGCCGGTTTGGACTACATCCCATGCATCTTGCGCACCGAGCAAAGCCTTCATTTGTATACTCTAATTATCATAGTTGTTCTTTGTGAGACGCGGCAACGGAACTTGTCCCAACGATGTTACCGCGGAGCTTGTCATGGCTCTGATACTAATTTGTTAGTATTTGTTAAAAACTTAATATATTTAATAGTGGAAGAGAGAACACTTAATGGTAGAAATTTAACTTGTATTATCAATATTCTCTTACTCTCTTACATGCAAAATACTCCTTACACATTATATAGGCCCATATGAACTTTCTACACACTTTACTATCATTAAATAACATTTAATCCTCTTATTAACCCTCTCTATTTCCTATACACGTTTTTACTCTTTCAAGACATCCTAGAAGACCACAACATTACTTCTAGAGAACTCCAAAATATTCATGACCCAGAGAGTTCCAAGAATTAACTAAAATATTTGACCAACTAATTAAGTTTATTTATTTCTAACACTTTCAAGTTTTTTTTTTATATATTTCAACAACTTCATAAACTACTAAATGTGTGCTAGAATTTTATTTTGTGGTCTTAGAAACTTGAATTCAAATATCAGTTGTAATACGTTATGCATTATAATGCATAATGTTTCAAATTCTCCAATCTAAAATTTCTAGTTCCGAAATGATAAAATGGTAGAAGCTGGTTTGATAACTTAAACAAAAAAATACTGTAGTAGAAACTTAAAATTAATTCTCGCCATACAATCATTTAAACTCTACTACAATGCGTTTGCCTTGTGCAGAGATCAAACTAATTAGATTCGAGAAATACTATTCCTTTATAAACAGCAAATTAAAACAGGCTAAACAAAATATAAAATTCTTTATTTGTAATAGTTGTATCATGTACAGTACAACTTGACGACGATTCCATCTAACCCGGAACTTCCATGTGAGCCACAACACTATTGATGAAATAACCGGGCTGTTTCGGTTGCGGTAAAAGTGCATCGGGGCTATTTAACATTAATATAACTTCTGACATGTGGGGCCTATCATCAGCTGGCCTATCTTGCACACATAGAAGCCCGACATGGATGCATCTCATGATCTCTGAGTTATTGTTTGAATTCACAAAAATGGAGGTATCTAACAGCTCCAAGGCCTTGCCATCTTTCCATAAATTCCATGCCTGAAAATATTGGTACTTGTTTAATTTTAAGAGAATAACAAAAATTGCTTTATTGAATTTGTTATATTCTTACATACTCAATTCTCCTCTATTTATAAACTACTACTCCTTGTTAGCGTTATTGTGTTGCTATTAATCTTCCTAATATAACTCCAATGGCTTTTTTTTACAAAAATCTACTTTATTCTGAATGGTACCTTTTTTTTTTTTTTCAAATTCATCATAAAATGCTAATTTAAAACATATTCGAAAAAAAAATACAATCTTGAGGACCAAATATCCCGCGGCTTTTCTTTCCACTAACAATCTTGAGGACTTAAACACCATAACTGAAAACATCAGACTTCACTAAAAAGATACAATCCATTGCATACTCCGGAGACATATATCCACTGCATTTTAGCCATTTATAACACAAATTTCTGAAATTAACCCCAAAATTTTCAAGCTTTATAAATTAAGGACATTTATTTTAATTTATCTACAGATAAGATGTATATAACAGGTAGCAAAGTATGATTACACTATGTACCAACAACCCTGTTTGTTTGCCATTTCTTATCATCTGCACAAAATATTCTGGCAAGACCAAAATCAGAGATTTTAGGATTCATATTTTTGTCCAGTAATACATTACTGGCTTTCAAATCTCTATGAATAATTCTCAATCTGGATTCTTGGTGGAGATAAAGAAGCCCCCGAGCAATCCCCTTTATAATTTCAAACCGTTTCTGCCAGTCCAATTGAGAAGAATTTGCTTTATCTGTATTATCGAATTAAGGAATAAATTCAAATTCTAATCAATAAAAACAAGAAAGAATTGAGAATGCAACTGTCAATACCTTTTACCTTTGTAAGTATGTTTATCTTCACTACTATGTTATTAGAATTTACGACGTTTCTGATACTGCCATCTGTAAATCAACTTTGTGTAATTTCTACTGGTAAGAACTTACCAAAGAGAATGGTATCCAAGCTTCTATTTTCCATGTATTGAAGCTCTGCAAATTAATGTGTTGAAGCTCTGCAATCAAGAGGACTTCATTTTTTAATTCGTCAAGCCCTTGTGTCGAGAAATTTGCTAGCCTTTTAACCGCTATTCTCTCCCCTCCTTCCAGTTCCCCCTGTTTTATAGAATATAACCATTTAAGGACATATTTAAGCGCTTTATTAAATAAATAGATGGTTTGTACAAAGACAAAAAGATGATTTGGAAAATGCTAATCCAGTTTGTTACATTCTTCGTGATAGTGAGTAGAAGTACAAACCATGACGGTAAGTAATGGTACTGGTAGAATCTTACCAAAATTTTAAACAGCATTTGCAATAGTGTAATGCTAAATTTATGATTTACTTTCTACAAACAAAAATTCATGTATACCCCTCAAAAACTTCAAAATTACGTATTCCTCCCTTTAATATTCATAATATCATATTTATCGTTCTAAATTTATAAACCTCATAAATATACTCACTTTATTGCCTTTTCTATAAAATTTATAAAGTGCCTATATTGCCCTTTTTTTAAATGTTAAAAAATATGTAGCCTTTTTAAGAAGAATGTCGGTCTTCCAATTGGTCGGGTTTCTAAGGGCAAATAGTTAATTTCTCTTATTTTGATTCATACACAATGACATTTAGATATACACTTGTATATTCATCAAAAGTACATAATGAACCATTTACTAATGATATATATAACTTATTGAAAGAAACAATAGGACATTGCGCCAAAGCCGCCTTCACCGAGTTTATCAAAGTTGTTACTAGCCACCAATATAACACTAGCATCAAATATTGGGAGACTCGAAACCTTTCCTCTACTAGAGCTTTCTTCGAGAACTTTAGTACCAGCTGTTGCAAATGGCTGTGCCAATTCTTCTGATGTCTGTCTCAGTCTTTGTGAATGCGAAGAGTTCTCTAAATTATATAAAACTTCTAGTAAGTTATGACAAACAAATAGTAATACGAGTACAAGTGAGGCTATGGTCCATCTAATTAAACTTCTAGTACAATTAAGTCTATCTAATTGGAGTAAAAAAATTTAGCAAACTAGTATATATTGATATTATGGTCCATCTCTAAACTGATTATTTTGTTTGTTTTTGTCAAAATTATTTCAGAAAGACGAAAAACATTAATCAAAAGAAAATTTCAGATATGCTAGATACCTCATTTTTTTTCGAAATAATAACATTAATTTAAATTAATTGAATAATAATTATATTTCCTAAAGTAACATGCAAGCCAATCATATATATAGTCGTAAAGAAACAAAATTAATATTAAATAATATTTCAAATTTGTAACACGATGAATTTATCAAATTTGGATTTTTTTTTTTTTTTTAGTTATTGATATACTAATTTGAAGTTCATTAGAAAAAAAAAATGTGGTTTTAGTTCATCGAAGATAAGTACCGTTATAATTTCTTCGGACCTAGTGCATGATATAATAATAAAAAAAAAGCAATTAACTAATTTTTTTTGTGAATGTGGTCAATGGAGATTCATTAATCCAATTTGATTGTCAAATTGGTATTTGGCTGATATATTGGTGGATTCTGTAAAAACCTAATCTTTTGTATCTAAACATGTATTTTATTTTATTAACTCTAAACTTTTATTAAAAAAAAATCTTGAAACAAACACACAAATGCTAATTATAATGTTTGTACGTTAACTACTTGGTAGCATAGTGGATACCATAATAAAATTCTCCACACATCAGTATTGGGCCTTTCGTAAAACAAAGAATATATTTTGGGCCTATGTTAAAAAGTTGGATTTAGAAATGCAGTAGGTTAATTGGGAGCCTATTAACAATGGAAGAAAATTCATGCCACAATACCGATATTAAATTATAAATTACCTTTTGATTTTAATTTATTTTTAGCATGAGATTGGAATTAAATTCCTTCAGGTAACAGTGTAACACTCAATGCGGACACTAAATATTAACAGGTTAACCATGAAGTACCAATATATATAGAGAGAGAGAGTGTGGCTAATATGTTTTCGGTAGCATAAGTATCGAAATACATCCAACTATTTTTCGATTTTCGAAGTCCAAAACATCGATCCAAACTGTTAGATATGTTCTCTATATTAAAATGTGCTTGGAGACCAAATTTTACATTTTTAAATTTTTTTTTACTATTTATCACTTTGAAAATCATTGATCCATCGCTGTTGGGTTAAGCTACTGTTGGATCAGCGATTTTCAAAGTAGTTTAATAAATAGTAAAAAAAATTCCAAAAAATGTAAAATTTGGTCTCCAAGCACATTTTAATATAGGGAACACATCTAACGTTTGGATCGACGTTTTGGACTTCGAAAATCGAAAAAGGAGTTGGATGTATTTCAGTGCTTGTATATTATTCGGACATTCTGACTAAAAAATATTGAAATTTTTGATAAATCGTAAAAAATAGACGCTATTTATTTGAAATTTTTACCTAATAATAATCTGTGGAGCAGCTTTTTTTAGTACCAACAGGGAGTTCTGACGCTGCGCATGGCGTATGACATGCTTCTTCAAAAAGCAACCGATGACCAACTTGGTACAGCCCCCTATTACCAGTTCGTTCTGGGCTACTCTGTGGGGATCTCAGGATGTAAGGGAAATAAATCTACCAATTCTTAGGAACTGCTGGATTCTGCTTTTTCATATCTAATTCTTAATTTTTTGGAATGCACAACTCTCTCAAGCAATTGATTTTTATGCACGAAGCTAAAAAAAAATATTAAGAATTAGATATAGAAAAGCAGGTCTTGCGATTTCTTACAGATTTATTTCAGGATGTAAGTCCCCTTGCCAAGATGTTTATTTGGAAGGCCATGCATGCTGCTCTTCCTCTTGCACCTGTATTGCATATATAGAAAGATCCCTCTGCTATTGATGTGCTTCATGTTCACTGTGCAGTCAGTCGGAACTCGGAAGAGACGGTGCAACACATGCTGTTTTCCTGCCCTCAAGCAAGAGCTATTTGGTTTGATTCTCCCCTTGCGTTCCGATCTGACTCTCTGCCACTCGTGGATGTACCGGTCATGATTTCCAATTTGTGGCAATTGCTCGGTAAGGATAATTAATATTGCTGCTGTGATGATCATCTTATGGTTTATTTGAAAGTCCCTATATATGTGCCTGGATATATATGGTGATATAGTCCCGACCAACGCGCATCTGATATTACAAATGGCATTGTTGGTAAAAATACCGCTCGTTTGTGCTCCTTGAATACAGAATCTGAGTCTGCTGTTCTCCAAATAGAATAACATAACTCCGTTATTTCAAATCATCTAACAGTTAAATTTAGAATAACATGATCCTCTTGTTCTATTTGAAAAACAAGGGAGTCTGATCCTTGGATACAATGGCATTGTTGGTTGGGAGAAACACCAACAACCAAATTGTACCAGGCTAGATAGATTGAATGATTAGTTGAAATATTTGATTATTTTATTGAGATTTGGTTTGAAGTTGGGTTTGTGTTTAATCAATAAATAAATAACAGTTGGGGTTGTGGGCTAGCGCTGCAAGTGGTTTTGGAATAATCAAATTTTCAATGCAAAACAGGGAGGCATGGCAGAAACTATGGAAATATATATTTATATTTAAAGGCATATTTTTATATGTATATATCTTTTTCTTTGATTCAGTCTTCATAACTAGGAAATTTATATAAATCATTAAGTCATCAAGTCAGAGATGTCAATACTTGAAAGTCTTAAAATCAACAAGCTGACGGAAACAAGTGGGCCAACTATGTTTAATTCACCCAGAGAATTATGTGTCAGAGATAGAGATAGAGTCAGATTTTCGAACTATAAGATTAAATATATATAGGAGCCAACTATATAAAAAAAAAATTATAAAAAATAGAGGTCAATTTTACAGTTTTATGATATTTTACACTAAATTATATATAAAATCATATATAAAAATAAAAATAAAATAAAAATGAGAATCAATTCACCCATACTTACTCTTTTACCTCTGCCTCTTACCACTATGATGTTGAAATTGAATGGATAGGTCTCAGGAACTTCTTGCATTATCAATTTCAAAACCAAACTTTAGAAGTATTTGTGATTTTTAATCTTATTTTAGAGTTTAACGGATAAATTGGTCTTTTTCTTCATTTTATATTCTTTGCAGATGAATTATTATTTTTCTTCATATAAATAAAATTCATATCCTGTAATGCCCACCTTTCTAAATCTCAATTTTTTGTATGGATTTAATTTTAATTTTTACCACTGGAAATAAAATAGTTGGGTAGATAAAGTTGACTGCAAACTAAAATACTAACATTATGAGTAGAAATATAGTGTTCTTAGGTTTATAGCCACTTTGTGAACTCAATTTTAAAATCTATCGGATATTGACTTCAAACGACGAATCCAAACTGTTGAAATCCTTCTATCTTACGAGTAGTGTGTCTATATGCAAAAAAAATTAAAATTTTAAAGTAATTTTGTATATAGTCAAGTGATCAAAAGGCGTTCAAAATATGAATGTGTTAAAATTAATTTATAAAGCTTCTAATTTTGACTACTTTATTTTTTACTAAATTAATTCAAAAATTAAAATTTTTTACATATAGATACATCACTCACAAGTTAAAAAAAAAAATTTCTGACAGTTTGAATTCAATCCGATAAATTTTAAAATTGAGTTCACATAAAAACTTGATGAACTCAGAAACGTAGTTCTACTCCTATAATTATTATTCTGGCATTTGAAATTTCAAAAGTTCTTCTATTCAACGCAGACTAGACGCGCACATTTGATCCTGACCTCTGACAATGAACTCTGTCCATGAAAAGATCTCCAAATTGGAAAAAAAAAAAAACCGTAGGGCCCGTTGTATAATAGAATAATTATTTTCATCTCTGCGCTACAGTACCCACTCTGTATTCGTACTGTACATTAAAGACATGATGTACTATGGTCTCCACTAATTACTTAGCCCCCCCTTTTCAGTCTCCACACTCGTCTAGCGTCAGTCTTTATAAATATAAATACTTGCAAGATAAGAAATTGATACTTACAAAATAAGATATTAATACTTGTGACGTCACTTGATATGATCACTCCCTTTTTCAGTCCCTAATGGTCCCCGCGTCAACCTTCCTCAAATGAAGTAATGGGGACCCTGCATTCCTGCATCAACCTTCTCTAATCATTCATGCGTCAATCTTCTTCTAACAAACATAGTTAACCACATAGATGTAAATACTTCAGTGCATAAATATAAATCCTTGTATTACTTGATATTAATACTTTCAGATGTTATATAGTGTAATATATTCATATGTAAAAAGCACTTGCAACATTTCTCTAACAAAAATAGTTGACCACATAAGTATAAATACTTGGAGTACTTGATATTAATACTTTCAGATATCACCAGTGTCATGTGTAAAAAATACTGCAAATGTAGGTATAAATACTTATTTGACAACGAGCTCGAAAGTACGGCATCATAGATCTCATTTGAAAGAGAAAACTGTGTAGAAGACGTTAGTAGTTTTAGATTTGTAAAATTCCTCACAGATCGTCAAAAATATGGATGAAAATGAACGGAGAAAAAGAAACCACCTCTAAAAACGTGTATGGTCCCCCCATCTAGTTTGAGTGGTCCCCACCATGCATTTATGGCGTGGGTACGTTTGAGAAATATAGATGGGAAAATAATAATTTACGTAAAAGTTGTTCATCTCATAGATATAAATACTTCAGTTCATAGGTATAAATACCTCCGTGTATAGATATTAATACTTTGGGAAAAAAATTCAATCCTGCAGATTTTGCGGTCCCTTCAGTTGTTATGGCAGTTATGGAAGTTATGGTGCGGGTACAGTGTGGGTACTATAACGCGGGTACTGATATTAGCTTCCAATATAATTTGGTGCAGATTTTTTTTTTTTTTTTTGAGAACGTGCCTGATGCAGTCAAGGTTTTATTAACAAATAAAGTTATGTGGTACATCGATGCCAGTAGGAAAACTGTTACATCCTCCAACCTACACTCATGAAATTGGATTTCATATAGATGAAGTACAGTAAAATTTCAATCGCATTCTTCTTTGCTCATTTCTAAAAGAACTGGAATCCTATTTTTTTTTTTTAATAGCGATTAGGGATGGCTACCAGCTGGTTCATCACGAGCTAAATTAACCTTAAAATTAGCTTATTACAATTACTGAATCAAGCGAGTGAGCTGAGATTAAGAATCTTAGCTCAAGATCATCACGAGCTAGCTCAAAACTGAATCGAGCTGGTTTATTAGCTTGTTGAACTTCATTAGACCACTATTATATAAATTCAAAAAAATAAAAAATAAAGCTAATCAAACAAAATATAGTTTTCATGAGATATTTATGTTCATAACTTGAACTGTACTCTTAATTCAAATGCAACTAAGCAAATCAACTATCTTAAATTAAGTTTGCAACCAAATATAAATTGACGTATACTTACTCTTTACCTCCACCTCTGACCACTATAATACTGAAACTGAATGGATAGGTCTCAGGAACTCCTATGCATTATCAATTTCAAAACCAAACTTTAGAAGTATTTGTGATTAGTAATCCTATTTTAGAGTTAGACTGATAAATTGGTTCTTTTTCTTCATTTTATATTCTTTGCAGATGAATTAGTATTTTTCTTCATATAAATAAAATTCATATCCTGTAATGCCCACCTTTCTAAATCTCAATTTTTTTGTATGGATTTAATTTCAATTTTTACCATTTGAAATAAAATAGTTGGGCACATAAAGTTGATGGCAAACTAAAATACTAAAATTATGAGTAGAACTATGGTGTTCTTAAGTTCATCAAGCCACTTTGTGAACTCAATTTTAAAATCTATCGGATTGACTTCAAATGACGAATCCAAACCGTTAAAATCCTTCTACCTTACGAGTAATGCGTCTATATGTAAAAAATATAAAATTTTAAAGTAATTTTATATATAATCAAGTGATCAAAAGACGTTCAAAAAATAAATGCGTTAAAATTAATTTATAAATCTTCTAATTTTGACCACTTTACTTTATACTAAATTAATTTAAAATTTTAAAATTTTCATATATAAATGCATCACAAAGATTTCAACAATTTGAATCAAATCAGATAAATTTTTAAATTGAGTTCCCAAGTGAACTCAGAACCACCCTACTTCTGCTCCTAAAATTATTATTCTGGCATTTGAAATTTCAAAAGTTCCTCTATTCAACGCAGACTAGACGTGCACATTTGATCCTGACCTCTGACAATGAACTCTGTCGATGAAAAGATCTCCAAATTGTAAAAAAAAAAAAAACCATGGGGTCCGTTCTCTAATTAGGCGCAGATTCATACAGCAATACAGTCAAGGTCAAGGATCAAGCAGATTTTTTTTTATTTCTAAAAAATATTTACCGATATTATAAAAAGTTAGATGGTGCTCCGTAAAATTTCAATCGCATTCTTCTTTGCTCATTTTTAAAAGAACTGGAATCATATATTTTTTTTAATAGCGATTAGGGATGGCAAGGAGCTCGTTCATCACAATTACCGAACGAGTTGAGTGAGCTGAGATTAAGAATCTGAGTTAGAATCTTAGCTCAAGATCATCACGAGCCAGTTCAGAATTGAATCGAGTTGGCTCACTAGCTCGTTGAACTTTATTGAACCACTATTATATAAATTCAACTATCATAAATTAAGTTTGCAACTAAATTTATACATACCAAATATCAAAATCCCTAAATTCATACAAACATAGTTCACATAAATTCATACATGCCAAATTTATACAAATTCATACTTGAACCTACTTGGCCCATCAGTTTGCGAGCGAGTTAGATCTCAGTTCAAACTTATTTATTCTAGACCGAACTAGTAGCGAGTTAGCTTATTAACAGCTTGGTTCACTAACGAACAAACTGTTAACTAGTGAATTAGATACAAATCACGATTAATCCACAAGCTACTATAATTTTTTTTTCCACCCAAAGTGATTCACATGTTTGCACCAAAAATAAATGGTTCATACAATCTATTTATTTATTTTTATATTATTTTAAAATATGTTTTATAAATAAAATATTCTGGGTCAAGCCAGCCAAGCTTGAAAAGTTGTGCTATGTGGACCCAAAACAGTGATGTCTAAAATAGTTGACTCAGATATGCTCCCCATGTTGACTTTGTATAGGCCCACTATGGCCCAAAATACGCGTGTGAAGACCTTTAATTTGTTGTAGGAACAATAGATCATGTTTAGTTGTGGAGTAAAGTTACTCCGGATGAAATTTTTTACTCTAAGTTAAGGTAGATTAAAATAATTATGTTTGGTTGAAATTTGGTTAGAATTTGGTAGAGTAAGTTAATGAAAACAGAGAAATTATAAAATGATGTTACTCTAATTACGGGACTCACAGGTGGAGTAAGTTACTCCACCTAGAGATGTGGAGTAACTTAATCCGGATTAACTCAAATACTACTCCATCTTACTCCTTCAAATTTACTCCTCATTTGACTCCTTAAAGGTGAATTAAAGAATTTACTCCACAATCAAACATGACCTAAGAAGAGTAAAGACATTTATTTGAAAATTCAAAACAGATGTAAACAGTAAATTTAAAATTTGTTCAGTATCAAGTAGCTACTGCATTCATTTTCTTATTATTTTGAATAAATAATGGAACTTGGTATTTGACAGCTTTTTTTTTTCAAATTGAAATTATTGAAAGAGTAGTCAGTAGTCAGTAGTCAGTACTACTTAAATGCATTCAAAAACTGAAGAAATGCTTATAAAAGTCACAGACAGATAGTTTGGTTCTCAATTTCTTACTGGTTTTTAAATTATGAAAGCAACTAACTTGAGATTAGTCAGGCTTTCCGAGATTAATTAATTTGAAAATTTTATAATATATTTGCAAAAGTTTGAATAATATGTTTATTTTTTTCAAAATATTCTTCTGGGGTCACATGAATCTCCCATTATTTTTTCATTCTCCCTCACCTGCACATTCTTTTTTTTCAATTTTAGATTGTAATTTTTCCATTTTTTTTTAATAATTTCAACATTTCATATTAAATAAACTCTAGCTCCATATTTTAGAATATTATTTATGAAGTTTTGTAGTTAAATAAGTACAATGGTAATTGAATCACTTAAAATACTTCAAGCGTAAGATATTAAGTTTGTACGTAAAATTTTGAACATATTATAATCCTTCAAGCTTCAAATTATGTTGAATTAAAAAAGTGCATATTTAAATTTAATAGGAAATAGGTATTTGAAGTAAAATTTTAAAATATGAAAAATTTAAATCGAATTAAAAACTGAATTAAATTTTGTTGTAATTTCATGAATTCGAAACTCAGATCGAGAAAATCTTTTGTTGTAATAACAAGGTATGAAATTTGGAAGTTTGACCTCCATCCTTCTTTCATTAATAAAAATATATACACAATTGTCAACTAAAAAAGTATCTATTTCTAAATTAAATTTTAGGAAATAGGTATTTGAATATGTAAAATTTTAAAAGATGAAAAACTTAAATCGAAGAAATATTGTCAACTAAAGACAAATTTATTTCGAAAAATCAAATTTAAAAAACTATTTTTATTGCCATTAAGTTCTCAATTTCAAAATTTTAAATATAACATTTTGAATTTTCTAATAATATGTTTACATAAAACTAAATTTAAAAATTACATTTCAGAATTGGAAGCAATACAATTTGAGTTCTCAAATTTGAAACTTGATGCAATTACAAAGCATTCAAAATATTGAAGGTACAAATATAATATTTTGTGCTTGGTTTTTTTGAAGCTGTCATCCATTTAACATTGTATTTTGATTAAGTATGATAATTCGATAATAATGTTGTCCTAAATATGAAGCTAAAACTTTGAATTATATATAAAATGTTGACAATATAAAATTTTATTAAGAAAATTGAAAACCAAAATTGTAAAAGTATGAAGAACAAATGTACAAGTGAAGATAGAGGAAAAAAAAGGGGGAGGTGTACATATATAAACTTTATGGGACTCATAATATTTCTTTTTTTTTATATAAAGATAAGCATAAATTCCTCTTTGCATGAAGCAGGTCTCTCGATAATCAGCTCGAATTTAGATACTCAGGGAAGGATAACTAACCCGTTGAATTCAATGGAATTAAACATACCATGGTCATGGTTTAGAAGGATCTGATTTGTTTAGAATTTCTATGTATCTGAGCTGAAATTGATGATATTGATGCTGCTTTTCTCTCTATAGATAATCAGAGTGTGCTAAACCATCTATAAAGATAAAAGCAGCATCATTATCTTCATTTTGTGTGCTAAACCATCAATTTTCTTGTAGTCAAAGAAAACAAGTCACTGCCATGTCAGTAACTTATAAAGAAGATCTTTTTGTTTTATTCGTAGGCCCATGACACGCATGCACAGAAAAAAAAAAATTTCTTAACATTTAAACCTTTTTATTCCAGCGCATGACAACAAACAAAGCATTATTTTGTCCAGGACTCCAGGTCTTGCTAGCAGTTAACTTCCTCACATATAGTCATATACTCATATTTGTTTTTTATTCATGAACCTAATTAAAGCGCCTAATATGTTTTGTGATACCTTTTTCATGAACCTAATATATATTCCATTAAACCTTTTAACCTTTTTCATGAAACCATAACACATGGTAAGATTAGTTTTTTGATGTAATTATTATTTAGATATTTTCTGCTGGAAATTTAAATTTTTACACTCCAATTCAATAGTGAGGAAACCAATGTAGAACATGCCAATTTAAAATATTTTGCACTTGATGTTTTTCAAGCACCATCCATTTGACATTTTTTTTGAATAAAAAATAATGAAAGTCTCGCCTATCAACTTTTATATGAAGATTAAAAACTAAAATTGTAAACATACGAAGAAAAAATGTACAAGGGAAGGTAGAGGGAAAAAATAAAGGGAAGGGTGCATATATATAAAGTATATGGGACTCATGTTAGAGTGAGTCTTTGGTACTATGCATATCACGATTTAATCTGTAATACGTATCATTATTTTTGTTTTTGAAATTTTAACAGTCGATCCGAATCTTTCAAAATAATTTTTATATGAATACGTACTTGCAGAACAAATTTTATATTTTTTAGAATTTTTTACTATTATTTAAGATAGGTAGAAAATCACTGTTTTTGGATTGTCCGAAATTTTCAGATCAAGTGATTTTCTACATATCTTAAGAAATAGTAAAAAAATTCTAAAAAATATAAAATACGGTCTACAAGTACATATTTATATGGGAATCATGTTGAATGGTTCAGATTGACCATTAAGATTTAGAAAACGAAAATATTGACTCGTATTACAGATCCACCTGTGATTTGCATAGTAATATGCTACTAAATTTTGTTAAAAAATATATAATTTTGTTAAAAGTTTAAAGATAAATATTTTATCCAACTACAATGAAACAAAGGATATGCTACTAATTAAATTTTCTCTAGACTACAAGTCACTGCCAAGTTGTCAACTTATAAAAAAGAACTTTTGTTTTTTTATCGTAGGCCTATGGCACGCATGAACAGGAAAAGGTGAACTCAACAATAATTTTCTGAACAGTTGTCTCTTTATAAATTCCAGCACATGACAACGAAGTATAACTTGTTCCAGGTATATATGGCATACAAATATACAATGTAACCTAGCTAGAGTTCGCTTGCTGTTAACTTCCTCTCACAAATTATAGTCATATTCTGTTCTTTGTTTTTTCTTATGAACCTAAACGCCCCACATGTCTGTAATCCCTTGTTCATGAATCTAAGACAAAAAGAAGCGTATGTAATGGAACAGAGAGAGAAAAGTTGAAGAGTTTATCTTCTTTATTTGTAATCTAAATCAGAGGAACCGAATGTGAGTCTGATCTCCAACAATTCTTCAAAGAGAACACCGAATCAAATATAAGAAGAATATTATTCTAGTTTAATCCAATGATAAATTATAATTAATGAATCTCTTCCTTACTTAATCTTTGTTCTCTTATTTTACAAGTATTATTTTTTTATCGTCTAGAATTTTGTAATAAAATATGTATTCATCTGGTATTATTTCTGCCTATTGCCTTAAAGGACACACCGCAACCAATAAAATTTAGATCCTTTATGTGCAAATTCAATAGTGAGGTGATCAATCAATGTAGAACAATCCTACTCTGAGGTTTAAAGCTGCAAAAATGCTATGATTCTTATTATTTAGTGTAAGGAAATTAAAAAAATTAAATTATTATTGAATTCAAATTGTTAAACTTATTGTAGTGATAATAAAGATATTAAATAGTTAAATAATTTGACCTCCAATGTTTACTCAAAAAGTTAATTAACTTATTAAATTCAAAGATAACTACAAATAAGCAATACACATCATGCGTACAAGTAATTCAATCTATTAGTAAACATGTCAAACTTATGAGCGAGGCTATGATGCTATGTATAGAGTATATTGATCCATGCTATTGATTTAAATTGTTGATTTGAAAGTCTTAACGGTCAATTCAAACTGATCAACATACATGGTCTCCATATGAATATGTACCTGTATAATAAATTTTATATTTTTTATAACTTATTTACTATTTTTTTTAGATGGGTAGAAAATCACTTGATCTTGAAATTCTAGACCATTCAAAAATAATGATTTTCTATCCAGCTAAAAAAAGTAAACAAATTTAAAAAAAAAAATGTAAAATTTAGTTTCCAAGTACATATTCATATGGAGATCATATTAAACAGTTGAATCCAACATTAAAATTCTGAAAACAAAAATATTAATCTCTAGTAAAAATTAACCCACGCTATACATGTACAGCACCCTAGCCTCACGCTAAACTTATTATCAATAGCCGTTATTGCTCATTTGTGGATACTATATATGGTAGTGGTCAATTTTCCTTATAATGTACAATAGTCAATAGGCATGTTAATGGATCGGGTTTAGGGTCGAATTTTGAATTGTGTTGATTCCTGACTTATTTTATCATCTGAGTAAATTCGAATCGGATTAAATTAATGAGATGAGTCAGTCTGACATTATGATCCGTAATATCCAGCTAGTATATATTGCTTTCACTTCACGTGTGGTGTATGTATGGTATGCATGCATTCTTATCCCCTTACACGCTAATCACTATTGTAGCATGTACAATTGTTTTATTATTATTAAGGGAGAATTTCATATATACCACTCAAAAATTGTGAAATTACGTATTTACTATTTAAAATTCTATAATTACGTATTTACCATTCTAAAACCTAATAACTCACATATTTACCCAATATAATTCAAATATATATCAAATATATCCAAAATTCAAACTAATTATGTTTAGAATTCTAAAAACTAAAATTAATCAAAGATTAATTAAAATCTGTTCTAATGAGTGATTTCCCACGTGTCTTATTAAACCATACATGTGGGGCCCTTTTAATTGAATGTTCTTCACATAAACTTGGTTCATGGACTTCCTGTACAAACTCTTTTTATGGTATCAAGAACCAAGTCTACAAACATTAAAGAACTTTTTTCCTCAAACTGAATATGTAGAAAATGATCTTATTGGTCTAATTGAGAAGAGAAGAAGCCGCATTGAGAGAGAGAAAGGAATCTTCCCAAATCAATTCCCCACAACATCATTTGACTACACAAGATCGCATAATTGATAAGATGAAGGTTCAGAAGATATTCTTCTACTTGACTTATGAAATATGAGAGTAATTGAAGGAAGATTTTACGAGTAAAGAAGGAACTTGAATTGTTAGGAGGCGGAAAAAATAATCTTCTTTAGTTTTAGCTCTTTTGTATTTAACATACATATGTATGAAAAAAATAAACGTTCAATAAAAAACAACAATAAAGAAGTCGAGATAGAAGTTGGAACTGCAGTCGGTGGGTGGTGCCAATGCACCGGTCCCACCTGGAGAGACAGAAGATGAGAACATCCTGGAGTTGTCCAATCATCGTCTAACCACTTGAATCTGAAGAAAAGTTTGGTAGGTTTTCAACCTTGACTACACGCTAAAGAAGAAAGAAGTAATAGAAGGAGAAGGGATCTAATTAAGTTCTTAATTATATTTTATGCAATATTAAACGTGTTTAATCTTATTTTTTATTAATTGGATAAATATGTGAGTTTTTATAATTTAGAGTGGTAAATATGTAATTATAGAATTTTGAGTGGTAAATACGTAATTTCATAGTTTTGGAGTGGTATATATGAAATTCTCCCTATTATTAATTAGGATATATTGCTTTAAAGGCCCTACAAAATTTCCATATACTATCTAAAAAATCCATGGATATCTCTAAAACAGTATTGTAAATAACGGTATGCGCTTATCGATGCCAAGCGATTAATCGGAAATAATGGAAAATAATCGGTCATAACCGAAAATAATCGGTCGATTAGTTGGATAAATCCATAATGGTTTTATCACCCACAATGACTAATAGGCCAATTAATTAATCGGTCTAAATAGAAGTTTTTTACAACACTGCTCTAAAGCTCATAAAAAATTAACCTCATAAGTCTAGTAAAATTTATTAATACTTATGTTATATTACTTGAGTATGGAATTAATCGGTCTAAATAGAAGTTTTTTACAACACTGCTCTAAAGCTCATAAAAAATTAACCTCATAAGTCGAGTAAAATTTATTAATACTTATGTTATATTACTTGGGTGTGGAATTTTGATAATTTGACAAATGTTTATATTCATCACATTATCTTGGTAAAAACTAAGAACTAAATTTAAATTGTTCAAAGACTACCATATAGATGCAATACATGATGATGTTCATTTTTATTAATTATATATAGTTAAGAAAATTTTCAAATTATTATTTTTCCTTGTAAACACCCAAAATCAAGACTGAAATTGCAATCATTCTTCATGCTACAAACATAAAATCTTATATAAGGTGCAATTTTAAATATTCCAAAAAAAAAAATCTTAAGTCCGAATGATTAGTTGCTAGCAAATTTCAAGTTGGCACTCTTTAACAATTCAGACAATGAGAAAAAAAATCACTGCATTCTGATGTTTATAGTATATATATTTTTTTTTTAACTTATATTCAAATTATTAAACTTACACATCATACTACATTTTGATTCTGATGTTTATAGTATATTTTTTTAAAAAAACTTATATTCAAATTATTAAACTTACACATCATACTACATTTTGATTCTGATGTTTATAGTATAGTTTTTATTTATTTATTATTAAAGGCCCGGTACACTCCAGCATTTTTTAGATTCTATTATCGAGAATTGAACTTGTGACGTCTCCATAGAGATACCAGACCCGTGCCACTGCACTAAGTCTGCTGTTTTGTTTATAATATAGTTATAAATTACTTGTAATTATATTTTTGGTTCTGTATAAAATTTTTTCACATGGACTTCTAATTGTGCTCATAATGCTTATAAATTCTTTGTTAAAAACATATCCTTGAATGCTTGATTATCATAATATTTGATAAAAATATGTTTATGTACACAAACACATGATTATTAAATTTAATCTTCACATGGTATATCCCTAGCTAGTGACCGTTACTTGTAAAATAAAATTCTAGTTGGATAAAAGAAATATTTAAAGGAGAGCAATTAGCTGTATGCCGACCGTTGTACATACATCTAAGCAAACCAATCAATCAATCAACAAATTGTTCCAACCGTTGCATTTGTTTATTATTAGTTTCATTTTGCTTGTAGTTCAAAATATACATCATATATAGTCAACGCTTACAATTAATTGGGCCTAAAATTATGAGTTTAGGTCCCCATGTGTACTATGCAACTTGCTCATATATATGATTATTAGGAACAATAACATCATTGATGTTACATATTTTGATATGATTTGAATCAATAACGCCTGCGGCTGAAATGAATTGGTGACCATTTGCTTATAAATTAATGTATGTGTATTGCATATTTAATTAAGGTAAAAAGTAAGAGTTAAATTAGTGATCATGCGCTTATATTAAGGGGATTATATTCTGATAAGAGAGACCAATTTGACAAATTTTCATTTTAAGAATATATATAGAATCAATATATAGAAAAAAAAAAAAATATATATATATATATATATATATATATATATATATATATATATATATATATATATATATATATATATATAAAAGATAACAAAAAAAAAATCCAATCTGTCTAATTTTGGTTTGGTGTTATTTGCTATTTTTTTTATCATGTTTACACCTGATAAGATTTTATATCTTGTTTGTTAATTTAAATCATAACTTAAATTAGTTTACACAAGTAAGTAAGACGTTAGAAAATAAATATGTCTATAACAATGTGCTTGCAAACCAAAAATATATAAAGTAAGCCAATTCATCTAAAAAATAATTTATTCTGAATTAACTCATCTTTTATTCTATTTTATTCATTATATTTTACTTAACATTTTACTTCACAATTAATATTTATATATAGAGATAGAGATAGAGAATAAATTTATATGTTTGAAAGGATGAGAAAGTCTTGGTCACACCAGCCATCTAAATCAGCACTTGTTTACACCTTATAGAAAATCAAATTTGTTAGGACTTTGGACTTTGAAGTATGAATAATTTGAATCCAACTAAAGCTGATTTCACCAAAACTATGAACACAAGAATATATAATATAATAAAATATAATATAATATGAGTTCTTTTCCATCCTTCTAAACTATCTCTTGAAAGTTGAAATCAAAGTACAATGTTTAAATAAAATATTAATTCTCCCATGACAAGTCATGTAAACAGAAACCCAAAGGCTGCAAAATAATTAAAAAAATTAATTAGTAAACAAGTCAGCAATCTTATCTAATCCAGCGGTCAAACTGCCGCTCTTCACTCAACACTAACCAATCCCTGATTAATACAGTCCACCATTTGTGCATAGACCCGGTCTACCATTAAATGCTTGATTATATCGGATAAAATCACATAAAGTGCACTTTCCTTAGTTTCCTCCCCCTCCAGCCTATAAAACAACCACCTCACCCCTTCTCTTTTCCAAAATCATCCATTTCTCCCGTTTCATCTCTCTCTTTCTCTCCTAATTACAAGTTTCATTTCTTTGTAACATCTTGTGCTCTGAGGTTTCTTTTGTTAAAAAATGGCGGGTGGCGCTTTTGTGGATAGCGGTGTCGGGGCGAAGGACTACCCCGGCAAGTTAACGCTTTATGTCTTCTTAAGTTGTGTCGTTGCGGCGACCGGTGGTCTCATATTTGGTTATGATATTGGTATCTCTGGTGAGTATTCTCTCTAAGCAAGGATAGTTATATATAATTTTCTTTCTTGTACCAAATATAAAGAAATTAAGTATTAAGTGTTATAAGTTTATTGTAGAAAATATAGAGAAAATATTAAATACTTTAGTGGACCAAATAGGATTTTTGGAGCTCAACAATGTTACAATGTGAAGCAAAAATTATATTTGGGAATTATCAATGTTAGAACTTGAAAGTAAAATGTATTTTTTCTTAATTTATCTAATTTTTCTATGCATAAACTCCTGTCACATTATCAAATATATATATAAAAGACAGAAGATGAGCAAAATGAAAATTTCCCAGCATTTTTCTAAACCATAATTATCATCTAAAGAGTCTAAGCTTGTGCAATATATATCGAAATAATGAAAATTACCGATTCCGACAGGTGGGGTCACGTCGATGGACTCGTTCCTGAAGAAGTTCTTTCCGTCAGTGTATGAGAAGGAACAAGCAAACAAAGATACAAACCAGTACTGCAAATTTGACAGCCAGTTACTGACGACATTCACGTCGTCACTTTACCTTGCAGCTCTGATCTCTTCCTTCTTTGCTGCAACCGTAACCCGAGTGTTCGGCCGGAAATGGTCCATGTTCGGTGGAGGCATAACATTTCTTCTCGGTGCCGCTCTCAACGGCTTCGCTGAAAATGTGCTTATGCTGATTTTCGGCCGTATTTTGCTCGGTATCGGCGTCGGCTTCGCAAATCAGGTAATATACATTTTCAATTATTTACCAAATTTTCCATTTTTTACTTCCGGATAAAAAAAAATGGTATAAAAATTTTTTACCAAATTTTTTTATCCATTCCCAAAGGGCCTGGAACTAGTTTGAAACAAAAAAAACTTCCTATTTTGCCCTTTTAAAAGTCAGAAATGTCTAGGGATGAAAGCTGGATATATCCTGAAATTGTTGAGATGTATTTCTAAAAACTATATTTAATTTCCTGGTAAGATCTCCTAAAGATTTTAACAGATCATTTTTGACTTCATGGAGCGCATGAACTATAGAATCAATGCTGCATATGGTTCATGCTGCTGCATGAAGCCAAAGCTGCGCTGTTAAAATCTTTACCCTCTCCGGTAATTTGTCCTGTTGATGATTTAAGTTATTATTATGATTATTATATTTTACGCCTATTATTGAACTTATCATGTGTTATTTTCATATGAAGACTTCTAAGCTGTTTGTTTCCAGCGTACAGAACAAACATTTCATTATCATGTCAACATTACAGTAGACTTAATTAACCAGTGAAGATACTATCAGCCTATCAGGATTCTGTAATCCTCAAGTTATTATTTATTATTTTCTAGTTGTCAATAATCTATTACTTAACTAAATGATATTTTTTTTTTTTAAATGACAAGTGATAATGAAAAAAAATTAGTACCAAGTTGGTCAAACTTCCAAAATTTATGTAAGATGACCTGTTTTAAGCAATTAAGCCATGTGAGTGGGGCCCCCCACTTGATATGCAACCCAACCACCGGTTATTTTCTGATTTAGACCTTTTTGGAAATTTCAGTTGATTCCAAAATTTGTATTTATAATTCGTCATCAAATATTTTTTTTTATTCCATGCTGGTTGCTCCAAATTGAAATATGCAACTTTCTGAACCCATCTTTTGATTGGTTTGATTTCTGTAAAGTTGCATGTGATTCTGAAAGTTTGCAGGGACAAATATGATAAAAGTATGATGCTCCTTTGTGGGTTCGTGCAAGCAATAAAACATGTGCATATTGCAATTATTTTTATTCCATCGAATCTGAACCAATTTTCATGTTTCATTGAATACGAATTAAGAAACATTCAATGTCCAGTCTGTCAGTTTAAATCAGGAATCACGGGTCACATGTAACATAACAGCAAACACTGAGTTCATAGATGCTTAAACCCTACACTTGATCTCAAATGCCTTTCCAAATTTATTAATGAAATGTTTCATAACACCCCCTCTAATTATTTTTTATTGTATTACAGTCTGTACCGGTCTACCTGTCAGAAATGGCGCCGGCGCGCCTACGTGGTATGTTGAACATCGGTTTCCAGCTCATGATAACGATCGGCATCTTCGCCGCAAACCTGATCAATTACGGTACATCTAAGATCAAAGGCGGTTGGGGGTGGCGTGTCAGTCTGGCATTGGCAGCTGTACCGGCCGGTATCATCACTCTCGGGTCCCTCTTCCTCCCCGACACACCCAATTCATTGATTGAACCGTGGCCATGATGAAGCTGCACGCAAGATGCTTACCCGAATCCGTGGCACAGATGATGTCGATGAAGAGTACAATGATTTGGTGTCTGCGAGTAACGATTCTAAATTGGTGGAGCATCCGTGGGCCAATATCTTCAGGCCGAAGTACCGGGCCCAGCTGACAATGGCGATCATGATCCCGTTCTTTCAGCAACTCACCGGCATAAATGTGATCATGTTTTACGCGCCGGTGCTTTTCAAGACAATCGGATTTGGTAGCGATGCGTCGTTGATTTCTGCGGTGATCACGGGTCTGGTTAATGTGTTTGCAACGTTAGTTTCGATTTTCACGGTCGATAAGTTTGGTCGGCGAAAGCTATTCCTTCAAGGTGGCAGTCAGATGCTTGTTTGTCAGGTAATTTATTTTTTTTCTCTCTTCAATTAACGCTTGTACTTTTAGTGTATATTTTTATCTAAACAAATAATGTTTTAATAATTCAGATTATTGTCGGGACATTGATCGCAACAAAATTGGGAACGAGCGGCGAGGGCTCCTTCGGCAAGACATCCTTCGCAAGACAAACGCCGGCTTCCTCGTGGCATTCATCTGCTTGTATGTGGCAGGATTCGCATGGTCATGGGGCCCGCTCGGGTGGTTGGTGCCCAGTGAAATCTTCCCGCTCGAAATTCGGTCGGCCGGGCAGAGCATAAACGTGTCGGTTAAACATGCTCTTCACGTTCATAATCGCGCAAGCGTTTCTAGCAATGTTGTGCCACTTTAAGTTCGGATTGTTCTACTTTTTCGGCGGCTGGGTGTTCATCATGACCACGTTTATAGCGTTCTTCTTGCCCGAAACGAAGAATGTACCAATCGAAGAGATGATCCTGGTATGGAAGGCACATTGGTTCTGGGGCCGGTACATCGCCGACTCCGATATACATGTTGGGAAGAATTACGAGATGGCGAACGGTAAAGCGAAGAATGCCAATGTTTAATTAATTATTAATCATATGTAATTTGTCATGATTTTTTTGGGTTTTTTTTGTTTTATTTTTTGGGTGCTTGTTGTCATACAATGAACTTAGAATTGGGTTCATGGGATAGAAATGCAAAAGGTACAGAAGGAGGTTAAGTAGGTTTAGTGCTTAGGTTGGAGCTCTTAATGTAATAACTTATGACTATGTTACCTTCTTAGTTTGGGGTATAAAATTATCATATTGGCCATGTTTGATTGTGGAGTAAAATTAAAGAGGATTAAATTGCTTACTCAATGTTACTCCTTATATTTTACATCTTGTTTGATAGTTGGAGTCATGACTTAAATTAATTCACTTAGTGGAATAAGATATTGGAAAATGTGTTTCTTTTTATGACAGTGGACCATACAAGTAGAGTAAGTGTAGAATAAGTTAATCCACTTAGATAGGTAAAGTAAATTACTCCGGATTAAGTTATCTCTTACTCCATCTTACTCATCCTATTTTACTTCTTGTTTGACTCCTTAAGTATAGAGTAAGGGGTTTACTTCACCTCTTACTCCGCAACCAAACATGACCATTATGCTCAAGTAATTTAAATTGATCTTCCTTTTCCAATATTTTTTTATTATTGCCTGGAAAGTATGTTATTTTTAAAATTTGAGAGAAATTATTTTTTACAGGTTGGGAACTTATAAAGTGTCATTAAAATATTTTCTAATTACATAATTTACTAATTAATACTAATTACATTATCTTTTCAGTAAAAAAGTAAAAAATAAAAAATAAACCATAGAGGATATAAATGGAAAATCGTTGGAGGTGGTACACTGGTATCAGAATACCGGTATATTCTGAAGAAAACAACTAAAACTAAAGAAGACAAGTATAGACTTCACTGTCTACGCGTGAAGTGTGAACAGTTGGCTGTTCCAGTCGCTCCAAATTTGACCAGCTATCTATTTTCTGTTATTTTATAAAGTTGACATAGACCAAATTTCACCCCAGAGTATATATTTCCCGATATTCCAACAAAAATATCTACATTCTGTTTTAAGTTTTAACACTTCATTAAACCCAACTTTGTTCTTTTTCTCTAATTCTGAAAACAAAACTGAATGAAAATATTTGTTTTTTTTTTGTAAAACAAAATGAATTTTGGCTGTGAAATAATGGTGTAATTGACTCTTTTTGCCAATATTCTTCAAAAAGGACAAATAAAATCATTTTTAGGTTCTGTGATGGATTTGTGGGGACTAAAGCAAAATGCAAAATGGTGCAGTTGAAGAGTACCCATCTGATAATTTGTTAGTGTGCATCAGATGATATGCTTAGCTCTGATATATAATGTCACCATCAGATTGCAACCCTAGATGAAACTAGGTGTGTGTGTGTGTGTGTCTTGACTTAGTGGGTGTCATAATTTGGCCATTTGGGCCTGAGCTGTTCTGATTCATTAATTTGGTTATTACATCTCTACTATTATAAATGAATTAAATGTGGTTGTGACTTTGTTAGCTCAAAAATGGGAATTCAACATAAACAAGGTCATAATTTTTACCTTGTTTTTCTGTTCAGCACAGTTACTACAGGAATTGGGTTTTTACTGTTGAGTTACAGCTGTAACTTTCTATTAATGTATTAGTTTTAGTAAGGCAAGCTGCAAAGTTTTAATTTTGTTTCAAATTAACAGAAAAGTGAGACTATGATAATATGCATATATTATGAATCAATACGTGCTATGTATTCATATCTCTATTTTTAAATTTCAAACAATCGATCTGAATTGTTAAAACATGATCTTCATATGAAATTATAAATGGAGAACCAATTTTACATTTTCTTTAGAATATTATTTCTATTTCTTAAATGGGTGGAAAATTACTTGATCTAACGATTTTGGGCCATAAAGTAGTGATTTTTTTATCTATCTTTAAAATAATAGAAAAATCTCAAAACATAAAATTTGGTCTCTATCTACATTTTCATATGACTTAAATCAATTGTTTGAACTTTAAAAATAAAGTTATGAATTTATAATACAAGTCAATCCGTAATATACAATTACCATCGCCTCATTCACATTTCAAACTAGAAAAACCTTCAAGTAAAAAATCTCAGGCGGACCTTCAATTTGATTAGAAATTGGAAAATGATGTTTAGATTCTCTCCAACATTCACCACTAGATAGATTTGTAATTGGTAGCTGATGAATGAATCACATAAACTAAAGTTGTGTCAAATATTAATTTCCTTTTAGCTATTGTTGTCAATATTCCTTGTTTGTGTGCTTAGTAGGTTGGTTTTCATAGATGCTTTTGTAGGTCATACATTTTTGCTTTCATTTAGTGGCCAGCTCAGCATAAAAATGATGTAGTTTGCTGAGATGAAATGATTCATCTCATATCTCAATTTTTATATCTTCGTTTTCAAACTTCAAACTATCGATCGAATCACTGAACATGATATCAATTCTAAAATACACTTGGGATGAACTTTTATAATTTTTGGAAAATTTTTAATATATTTTTAGATAGGTTGAAAATCACTCTTATCGAACGGTTCAAAAATAATAATTTTGTACCAATCTTAAAAAATATTTAAAAAATTCCAAAATTATAAAATTTCATCCCGAGCATATTTAAGTATGGATATCATGTTGAGCTGTTCAGATTAATAGTTTTAACTTTAAAAATGAAAATATAAAGTGAAATATGATGAGGTATGAAAGACATGAAGTATTGGAATCCTTCTCTTTTTCAAAACCAGCTGGAGTTTGAACTCAGAACTATTTGCTTTTTAAATGTTATGATTTTGAATTCGAAAATGTTAATTCCGTTAATTCTAAAAAGTGTTTTTCCTTTTACAGCACTAAATAAAGTCTCTTTTTATGAGAGAAATATAGAGATCTAGTTTTTTAAGTTTCAATATTCATAAAAGATCTTATATCTAGATTTCAAATATACGACTCCAATTACATATAACAATATAATTTACCACTAAATTAAATGCTGATTTTTTTAGCCATATAATAAGCTGAAATTTTTAATTCTACTATATTAAAAAATAATAAATAAAAAAATTACTTTTTTCTAAGAATTTTAAAATCTGCTACGTCCGTCAAATTAAATAGCGGACAATAAAGTGAAAATTCGACATTTAATTTGGCGGACCCAAACTGAATCTGCCAATTGAAAATGTGCACCTTCTTTTTTTTTTTTTTCCTTTTGTTCTTCTTACAAGTAACACAAAAAAATCATTGATGACTTAGCTGTCTGTTTCAACCGTATCTTTTTTATTTATTTATTAATATTTTAAAAAATAAAAAACAAAAATGATGATGATTTTTATATTAAAATATAATTAGTTTACAAGAAGGTCTGAGGGGGGGACGAGCTTGGGTTCGATGCCCATCGGACTCAAACTGCAATGAGCTCCATCACCGTTTGTTCTGCTTTCCGATTTGTACGCACGTATATTAAAGTAATAGCGCACGGATATTAAAGTAGAAGACACGGATTTTAAAGCAGATCGGACGGTGATGGAGCTCATCAGATCCAATTTGAGTCCGATGGACATCGGACCCAAGCTTATTGTACTCTACCTTTTTTCTTATCTAACTTGTACCTAGGGCTGATTAATGAGCGAGTTCGGGTATGCTCATGCTCGCTCATTAAGTTAGTGAGTCGTTAATGAGCGAGTTGTTAATAAGCGGGCTGTTAATGAGCGAGTTATGAGCAACTGAGCGAGTCACGAATTAAATATTACATAATTTAATAAAAAATTGTCCATAAGCAAATTTAACAAAATCAAAACAATAATAAAAAAAAAACAAGTATTAAACAGCAGAATTATACATCACTAAACAAGTTTTTTTTTAGCGTCAATTATTTAAGGCTGGAGTATAGTAGTGGACTGGATCATTGGACTTTGGAGCTTCATTTTTTTCAATTTTAATTTCAACTTTAGTCAATTTAGGTTAGTAACGTTAGTTGATTTTATTTATTTATTCAATTTAATTTTAATTTAATAAATTGGGATTAAATGTGGCGGAATTAGATGTGGCAAATTCTTAATAAACGAGTTATGAGCGAATTGGAGTATGCTCATGCTCGTTCATTAAGTTAGTGAGTTGTTAATGAGCGAGTCGTTAATGAACGAGTTATTAACGAGTTGTTAGTGAGCGAGTTATGAGCGATTTACTCACCCCTACTTGTACTGTTCCCTGAGCAAGTGAGCAGAGATGTACGCTTTATACTAAGTCGTGGGGTCATCTATACTCATGGATGGCTTTTGGAGTAATGATTCAATTCCAAGCCCGAAGCACTACTATACCAATTGCAAAGCACAAAGTAAAACGAGTCAAATTAAGATGGTAGACTCACACATGTGTCCGCAATTTTAATGGGTAGAATTGTCTTTAGTGTCTGTCTGTTAAAATCACGGCTCAGAAAAAAAATAGTTTTTTGGTTTATTATTTTTTTCCAACATGGTAGAAATAAAAATTTCGGTATAGTAAGACTAGGAATTCAAACCGAAATAATTGATGAATTGGATAAAATTGTAAAGCGACATTACTAAAATAATTAATTCCAAATATCTATTCTCTCATGTGAATTGAAAGCGAATCATATTATATTGCTTCATGGGTAGTTGGTTTGTGACCAGAAGTATCATAAAGAAATTAATAATAATAATAATAATAATAATAATAATAATAATAATAATAATAATAAGCAAAAAAGTGAAGATTAGATAATGAATTCATAGAAAGCGGATGGATTAAGGTGGGGTTATGCATTTCATGAATCTAATACTAAATTAGGTGGCTTTCTACAAAAAGTTTTGCAAAAAGAAAAACTAGGTTAGGTGTAGGTGTAGCATCTTGTGAAAACAACCTTTCACATTTAATTTTGGAAAAAATATTGAATGGGTTTAATAAACAAAGAGGCCCAAAAATCACATGCTTAATGCCCAAAGAGGAGAGGCAGGGCCACAAATCCACAATGAGTTTAAAGGAGCTTTGGGATTTTTTGTGGCAAATCTTGAATAGTAAATTGTATGACACATCACTGACATTAAGAACCATACACTTTCACCTCTATAGATTACATTTGTGTGTGTTTGTGGCTAGGGTTGTCAAAAAAGCTCGTAGCTCGTGGCTCGCTCGTGACTCACATCTCGCTCGATTGGTAACAGCTTGTTCGATAGTGGACCGAGCTGAGCTAAGGTCTTAGCTCGCTCGCCAGCTCACAAGCTAGCTCGGCTAGGCATCAATTTGTGAATTTGTATGAATTTGTGTGTATTTTATACTGTCAAACTTGGTCCAGCTCGGTTCAGCTCGATCCAAAAAGATTTGTAAAATTTATTTTCTTCTTAAAACAAGGTCCAACTAAACCGAGTGAGCCAGCTCGTGGCTCGTGAGCTGGTTCGTCACGAATTTGAGCTGAGATTTTAGCTCGCGAGCTGTAACCGAGCTGGCTCGCTAACAGCTCGGTCCAGAATTAACGAGCTGAGCTAAGATCCAGCTCATTTACAGCCCTATTTGTGGCAGATAATTGTTTGCACATATTAAAATGCACACTCGTTTATATTAAATTGCACACTTAATTATATAAGAATGAATACTCATTTAAAAAATAAATGAATAATCAATTATTTAAATTTAAGATAACTCTTAATAACTCACACTTAACATGCATTGTTTTAAAATTATGAGAAGAGTGGAGTCCGGATCTTATGAGGTAACTCAAATTTATAGTTTTGATTCAGACCGTTTGATCAGAAATCTGAGCCAATATGGTTCGAGGTGGAGTGCATGAGACTCCTTTAATATTCGTGCTAAAGCAGATTCGACAATCTGGATCCAAACTCAAGATTTGAGTTAACTTGGGTAATATGAATTAACGAGTGGTGGGATCAAGAAATGTAATATTCTAATATAGTAATATTCACTGGAAATCTTTAGTCTGATTTCAAACATGTAATCTTCTACACAAAAAATATTATATTTTGACACTAAACTGGTTCTTCTCAATATGTAATTAACTGTCAATTGATAAGATTCATTTTAAGATTTATCAATAGTTAAATAACACTTTTTTTTTGTTCATTTTAAGAAAAAAATGTAAGCAAAAACAATGATATTTAAAAGGAAAAACTCTAAAATTAGCTATCATAGTAGAGTTAAAACGACCCATTTATTTTCTATATTTTTATTTTTGTTTTTGAAGTTCAAACAAACAATACGACTGTTCAACATGATGTTTATATTAAAATGTACTTGGAGATCAAATTTTATATATTTTTTTAAAAAATTCTATTTGTTTAGGTAGATATAAAATCACTGTTTTTTTAATGGTAAAAAAAATAATTTTGTACCAATTTAAAAAAATAGTAATTTTTTCTAGAAAAATATAAAATTTGATTTCTAAACACATTTTAATACGAAGATTATATTGAATGGTCCAGATTTCACATTTGGATTTTGAGAAAACATTTAGAATGTGGGGCATGGAAACAATGGGAAAAGATAAATCATATAACAAATTTGTCAGTCAACAGTTATATGATTATCATATACACACACTTTTTTAAGTTCCTAATCGAATTATCGTGCCTTATCAAGCTGTCAGTCAACTGTATTGGAAAAGATAAATAATATAACAAAGTTCGAGACAAACTTATAATTAATTGTCTAGAGTATGAGGAGGAGCTTAATTAATGTCCATATCTAATTAATCACTTTATATTTTTTTATTGATAATTTAATTTCTGAATAAAAGTTTTATTTTTATTTTTAAATTTTATCTATTTATGTCAAAGATTGTAAAATTTTGAGTCACTTATTATGGTGATTAATTAAGATAAGCTCGATTTGATGTAATGGGTCACTTAAAAAACAAAAAAAAATCGAATATTCAAATTTCTATACTACTTATTATGGCGAGTAAGATAAGTTGTTTTTTTCGTTATGTTTTCATTTATATAATTTTAATTAATTATGAAATGAAGAATCATCTTTGAAAGGATAAATATTATCACTAGTATATCTTTCATTTTTCTCTCTGCTAATGTATGATTTTTTCTCTTGAACATCTTATGACTTAAACACAATTTTCTCATCATTGTGATCATTTGAAGTAGATTATATCAACATACTCCTATTGTTTTATTTTTCTAACAAAATATTCATGCTTATTTCCATATCTATACTACTAACTGTTTGATTTTTAATTTGCTTCTTTGTTCTTATTTATCTTAAGTGAAAAGCTTATTTTTCTTATGAGTCTGGTTAGTATGACATCAGTGTCATATGATACCAACTTCAAAATTGATTGGATATATTTCAAATGACTAATTCAAACCGTTCAAACTGATTTACTTTAAAAGTGATACGTTTGCATGCAATTTTTTTATATTTTCGAATTATTTTAGTATCAAATCAAGCGGTCAAAAATGTTGAAAAATGAATGCATTAAAATTAACTTAAAAACTCATATATTTGACCGCTTGACTTAATACCAAGGTTCTAAATAGTGCGCTATAGCAGTTTTGGTCCATAAAAGTTATGGCGCTATTGACGCTATTGCGTGCCATACCGCGCTATAGCGGTGCTATATGATAATAGCTTTGTTTTTTTAGCCGCTCCGCTATAATGTGATAAACGCTATTTAAATCTTTGCTTAATACTAAATAAATTCAGATAATTATAAAATTTGCATGTAAGCGCACAACTAATGAAGTAGATCGGTTTGAATTAGTTATTTGAAGTCGATCTTGTCAATTTTAGAGTTGGTGTTATATAGGTTTAAATGATACTGATGTCATACAGGCCAGATTCTTTTTCTTATTTCCCTTATTTTACTTAAAGGATATACTTCTTTTGTGATTATTATGTAGAGCTCATGTAGCTAAATACTTATCTCAATTATACAAAGTTTAACGTATAAAAATATTTATCTATTGTCCAATTCGCTATATGTAAAAAAATATTGACAAAAAATATATTATTTAATTGTTCAGGATTTTTTCTATTAAATTTCAAAAAGCAGTTCTAATCAGAGGTAGACTATAGGTATTGCTGGAGGATGCTAAGCCACCTCAAGATTTAAAAAATTGTATTACATATATAAAAATCATATTAATTTATTTGTTTTACATATATAAGTCTTCCTATAACAAATGATATTTTATTTAGCCCATTGTATACTCAAATTCTGATTCCGCCCATGATCTTAGTTGGACAAAAATATGGGCATGAAAAAAAAAATCACATGTTTAATGAGAAAAAGAGAAGACTATGGCCCCATATGGGCATGAAAGTCATATGAAATCTCCTATAATATCATAAAAAAAATTGATCACGGGTGTGTTGTGATTCCAAAGCAAGAGAATACGAGAAAAGAAGAAAAAGGTTTTGAAAGGATTAGGATTGAATTAATGCGTTTGGATATAGTTTGGATATATATTTGGATAAAATCTTGGACTACGTGGCATTAAATGGTCCAAATTAAGTCCAATTGTCCAAACTATCTGGAAATATTTGAAATGGATAAACATTTTTTGACTAATAACAAAGCAAGTCATAAATTCTTGTTATAACTTTTTTGGCGCCGACAATGATGCACCGCCAATTTTAACTTTATGAGAAAGGTGGTGGAATGAGGTGGTTACTTGGTTCACATTAAATTAAGAAATTTAATATACAATTTTTGTTGTTGCAAATGTTTAGATATAACCCTCTTTGAAATTTATTTATGTTATGGCCCTTTTAATTTGCTTATAGAAATTTAAAATTGTTGTTGTTTTTTATACATAATTCTGGCAGATTTTGTTCATGTGCCATGAAGATTTTTTTTTATTAACTGAGAAATTGATAATTGAAAGACCAGTGCTTCCTTTAACGCAACTACTCTGCTGTTATCCAAATAGGAGAGCAGGACCCTCCTATTCTAATTTCAACTGTTCATCTGTGTTGAGATTCGTGTATGAAAACAATTAACGGCTGAAATTAGAACAACAAGATTCTGCTCTCCTATTTGAAGAGCAGCGGAGTCGGACTCTACTTTAACAAAATGTATGCTAATTTGCAATCTGAAAATTGGTTTTTGTTGATTTTCTTTTCGTCTTTAAGATTTACAACAAATTAAAACATAATTAGTCTAGGACTGAAAGCTAGTTTATAGTTCCTTCCTTTGGGCCATTTACTATACGGCCTTTTAATTAAAGAGATCATATTCGAATACATCAGTTGTCTTATATAACTATGATTTATTGATTTGGGCTTTACTCTTGAATTTTTCGGTACTTCCACTCTCATAATTATTGAAGTAAGATAACTTCATTGTTCGGCCGCAGTTTGTACCAGTTCACAGTTGTGGTCAGTATCACACTCCCGGTATATTATATTACCCTATCAGCGGGAAAGGTATCAAACTTTAGTTAGAAAAACAGAGCACACGCACACAAAAGTCAAAGAAAAAGATGGTGAAAAAGATGCAAATGCTCAGATCTTTGCTTGGAAGAAAAAAATTGCTTTAAAAAAAATATATTATTTTCAGTGATTCTAGTTTGTTTGTTTTTTTTTTCCATTTTGTCTCCAATTGGAACAGATATATACCCTGATCCAATTAGAGTTGTTTCCATTGGCCAAAAAGTAGATTATCTACTCAGCGACCCAGAGAACAAAGAATGGCTCTCCATATCAACAGAGTTTTGTGGAGGTACATATGCTTAGAAAATCATGTTTGTTCCTAAGTAGGCTTATTTATTTGGTGTCTCATCTTTTTTGAGTTATTTCCATCTATATTAAAATATACATGTATCAGGGACTCATATCTCCAACACGAGAGGCCAAGGAATTTGCACTTTGACAAATTCTAGGGTGCCTTGCTGTCTGCCTTGAGCATTTAATTTGTATGTTGGTTGTCGTGTTGTATTACTGGAAGTTGCATTTAATGCTGTTTTCAATTATTTATCCATTGATTAAATGAGAAGCCCTGCGCTAACTCTCTCAATTTTTAGAACACGGACCGGCCCGGCCCGGCCCAAAATTAGTTTAGCCTTCCAGACCTGAATGGGGCTGCTCGCACCAGGCGGGTACATCTTTCTTTCTCCTTCTCTTTTAATTTACTGCAAATCATATTTTCTCGCAATTCACAAATCTCTCTTCCGATCATCAATCAAACAAACATAGATACGCCTTTGCAATCCAAAAGGATCGAATCAGCAAGTCAAGGAAGAATCGGTATAACTCGGAAACGGTGAGTCTCTTCCGATCCAATTGTTCTTCCTCGTAAAACGCTTCTCAGTTTGGTTCAGAAATCTCTCCATAATTGGGAGCACCAATGGGCTATTGATTCTTACTTTTGAATCAAATGTGACCTATTTGAATGCATATAATCTAATTATCTAATCATAGGTATTGCCACAGTGTAGAATTTGTTGGCTTATTTTTAGGTTTTGCATTGTAATTGAGATCACCACTGTCAATTTCAAAATAATTTTTCAGCTATTATTTTCTAGATCACCACTGTCAATTTCAAAGTAATATTTCAGCTATTATTTGCTATATTTTCTTACTTTTTTTAAGCTTTTTAAAAATTATATCATTTATAGTTAATATCTGTATAACCTATGATCATAAATCCGAGTTTTATGAAATTTTATTGTTTGAGAATTGAAAGGGAGTAAAAAAATAATCAAGAAATATGGTAAGGGAGGAAGAGCAAGATGGTGTTTCCGTGCATTCTCCATCCCAGGCCCCTCGTTCTTCAGCATCATCTCTTCCTAAGGTTATTTTTTTATTATATTTATTTGTATATGGGTTTTTTCTTTTATTAATTAGCTTGTTATAAGAACATTATTTTTTTTAATTTTTTTTGGGGTCACATTGACAGAAGTTGAAAACTTGATATTAGAAGATATGACATAAGTAAACTTTTGTTCTTGGTCTTGATTTTAGATCATTAACAAGCTCATATCCCACCTTATATTTCCAGCATGGCACTGAAATTCGAAGCATATTCGTCTGTGAATTGATAAGACCATGTATATTAGAGAGTTCAAAATATGAAACTGTTGAACTTGGCCAAACTTTGTTTCACTTTTTGTAACGATTTTCTTTTGTAAATTTAAGGAGCAATCACAGGTTGACATAGAACTCAGACTCCTGCAAGCCTTAGAAATGTATCCTCCTGCTAAACTACAAGGTATATAAGTCCCTTTTTTTTTTTTGACAAAAGTGAATTTTATCCACTGTTTTCATATGTTTTTTCAGTAAAGGTTGGAGGTCAAGCCACCCAACTATTTAATACCTTTGTTATTACAACAAAGGATTTCCCCCATCTGGGTTTCAAACCCATGACCCACCGTTTTCATATTGAAACCATATTACATTATTTTGTATTGGTACCATAGGACTGGTACCTCTTACAGAAGAAAGACTTACAAACTTAAAATACAAATACAAACATCTAATATAACCACACAACTATAGTTCAAACAAAAAACATCAACACTTTTAAGTCCCTATACAAACATCTGTTTTTGTCAATTAGTCCTTTGAATTTTTTTTTTGGTTAAATAAGCCTCCATTAGAAATGTATCTGCGCTTAATTAAAATTGATATGAATAGACTTAGAGGCTTTTAGATGGTTGTGTACTGGAAATTGATCTTTTGGTGAATTATGAAGAGTTACTGTTATAGTTCAAATCGAAGCATAGAATAGCAGTTGGAGCTGAATTTCTTGTGTACATATAGCAAGTGTCTCCCACCACTTTCTTAATTGAATGAATCTAAAAGTTCAAAGGGCTATTATGTAATTAATACTGGTATTCTAGTGGAGGGAGAAATAAAAATTGCTATAAGAAGTTAGACGGCACATGTGAAATTTAGCCATAAAAAAGACATCTGTTTTCAGTAATTACAGTTTTCTTTTACTTCTAATGAACTGTTTATGCTTCTGTTCAACAGGTATTCACCGCCATTTTGTTTTGTATGGGCTAATTGAGTACCTACAAAAGTGGTACTATAGTTTTCTTCTTTGGTTGAGCACATTTACAGAATATATAGATATTATATCTGCAAATAGAATTTTATTTATATCCTTTTTATTTCCTTAAAAACGTAGTTTCGAGAGAAGCTTCTCTGCTGATGAGGTGTTGCAACTCCTGAATCAGTTCTTCAACTTAGAAATGCTGGTAATTGTTATACAAAACTACCCAATTGTTCTTAGTATTTCACATTCTAGTTTCGAAATACGACCAGTTATTCAAAATTATAGATGAGTACGTGGTACATTGAATTTTATTTTTATTTTTAGCAATTATTATTAAATAATATAGGGGAACAGGATTCTCTGTGGCAATTATTTTGGAGCCGAATTTTTTTTCGTATCCAACTTTTTTTTTTCAGTTGGCCAACAAGATTCTCTGTGGCTTGCAAATAGGGGTGTTCAAACGGTCGGTTCGGTTGAAACCAAACTAAAATTGTCAAACCAAACTTTTTTTCGGTTTTTAAAAATAGAACCGAACCGAACCGTTTAAATCTATCAACCGATTAAAACCGAACCAAATTTCGGTTTATTCGGTTGAACCGAAATAAGCATAAGAAGGGAAAAAAACATTTAATTCTTTGAGAATTTTCAAATAATCAAGCATAAAATATCTATAGCAACTGCCTTGATCTCTCCTCCTTTGATCGATCAAATTTAGAAACCAACAAATTCAAATCAAACCCTCAAATCTACCTAAAATTAAAATTAAAGAAAGTATTACCTTAGCAGGCAAGCAGGACAATTGGAGAGGGAGAGAAATAATGAGGGGAGCAATCATCAGAGTAGGGAGAGAGATAGTGAGTGTGGAGCGTCATTTTAGAAAAAGCAAAATAAAACAAAGAGAGTGGGGAGCGAAGTTTTGGGGAAGAGACGGAGAGAGTGGGGACTGGATAGAGGGGTTTGGTTTTAAAAAAAAAGTTGGGTTCGGTTAAGAGATCGAGGCATCGAGCAGAGAAATGTTCGAAACTTTTATTATAAGAATAGGTTCGGTTGGTTCGGTTTGAACCGTTTTAAAAATTCTAAACTGAACCAATTAAGCAAAACCGAAATAGATCAAAAATTAAACCGAACCGAACCATTTAAACCAAAATTCATCGGTTCGGTTTAAAACCAAACAAACCGAACCGTTTGAACACCCCTACTTGCAAACAACAATTGGATTCTCTGTGATTAATGCTTGAGAATTGAGTCTTGCAAATGGGATTCTGTGTAGCTGAATCATTGTGAATCTGTGGCCAACAGAATAATAATAATAAATAAATAAAAAAACTACTTCGGATCAGAATTTTTTTTTTGGATCCATCAATGCCATTCAAAATCCTAGCCACTCTTTGTGTTTTCCTATATTATATAATAATATTTTTTTTAAAATAAAACTTCTTGGTACATTGCATCAGCTATCTGTTCCTAATTCATATCTGAATTGCAGAAGCCAGATGAAGAGGAGATGGAGATATTTCAGAAAGAAGAGGAATTCTCATTGCCTCAAATTCTATTAGTCAATGAAGAAGAGTAGTATCAGCATTTTGTGTTGTTCTTTTCTTCTAGCTTGTTTTATTTATTATTATTATAACCAAAGATGAGATTCGCTGCAAAGTTGTGCAATATGCTAAAGAGAATCTTGGTAGAATTGATGCTTTTTTTTGTATTGTAGTATATTTAGTTGCTCTCTTAGTAATTTAACTTTTCTTTTAGACTTTATATGTTATTATTGCTAGAATTTACAATATTTTTCTTATTATAGTTTTCTAGGCAATAAAATGTTACAATAATTAGTTCGGAAAACTAATACAAGTGTTCTCATTTAAACTAGAGTTCTGATTTCTGATTGCAGAATTTTCTTTTATTTTGTAATACAAAAATCATAAAATTTTGAAAGCCCATAACAAGTTAATAACTACAGAAATTAAAAAAATTCAGAGCGACTGACTGAAACATCAACTTGAGGTAAAGTAATATAAAAAAACAAAGAACGCAATCGGTCAGAAACTGCGCAGTGTGCGCTTAAACGTCAATATAGATGAGAGAAGTTTAAAAAAAAAATAACAAGCAAAAACAGGAATTGCGTCTGCCGGGAGTCGAACCCGGGTCTATTGCCTTTTACTTCCAAGTTGGAAAGCAATTATCCTAACCATTGGACTACAGACGCCTTGTTGAAATTGGAACTGAATTAAAATTAATATAATTTAAAATCAACGACAGTATAAAGGCTTCTGTAGTTACGCTGATAGCTTCTTCTTCTCCTTTTTTTTAGGAAAAGCCCGTAGGCATTGATTAACTCAAAGTAAAAAAGGATTACAGATTAAGTTCTACCTCCCTGGTAACTATTTACCAGTGACTAATTGAAATATAAAGTTCAGAGACACTAATGTAATGATCCTACTAAAAATTAAAAGTTTTAGCCAATGACTAAGGTACGTTTGGATAAGAACCAATCTTTGGTCTAGTGGCAAAGACACATGGTCACTATGTGGGAGATCATGTGTTCGAAATTCAGATAAGAGAAATCATTTTTTATAATAACAAAGGTATTAAATAGTTAGGTGGCTTGATTTCCAACTTTACTCAAAAAAAATAATTAAGGTACGTTCGGATGCAGTTTTTTTTTTTTTTTTTTTTTTTTTTTTTTTTTAAAGAAAAGCTCATAGGCATTGATTAACTCAAAGTAAAAAAGGATTACAGATTAAGCTCTACCTCCTTGGTAACTATTTACCAGTGACTAATTGAAATATAAAGTTCAGACACTAATGTAATGAACTAATGATCCTACAAAAAAATAAAAGTTATCGCTGATGACTAAGGTACGTTTGGATGCAGTGAGAATAGAGCTGTTCTCAGAATAATAATGCTATTCTGAATAGTTATCAATCGAAACAAGTCAAGTGCTATTCAGAACATCATAAAATAGTTCTACTAGGGAAATATTACATAATGCCATTTTTTTTTCAAAACATAGAACAAAATACTCTCCTTCTGAAATTCTTAACAAAATATCCTTATGGGCCCCACATTTTCCTCCTCTTTCCCTCATCTCTCCCTCCCTCCCATTTATTTCTATTTATTCCTCTTTTATTGTTCTAAACTTATACTTTTGTTTTATATATTCAATATTAATATGGTTTCACAAGTTAAAGATTAAACACGTATTTGTCAATAGTTAATTCTAAATAAACTTAAAAATAAGGGTGTTGATGCTTATTATTATTTCTTTAATTTACTAATTACTTATCTTTATTGAGTTTTGCTGACGAACTTGGTGATAATTGGTACACTATGATTGGTGAATAAATTCAGGATAATCCAAATTATGATCCACAAATCCATATTTTTAAATTAATTATTTGTAATCTATGTCATTTTATCTCTACAAATATATATTTAAAATATTTAAACTTTGTCTTTTGTATTATTATAGTGAAATGTCCTATGTAAATATTTTGTTTCTTCATATTCTTGATTCTCATTAAAACAAAAATATTATAACCAAATGTAATAGCCTTATTTTATAATTCTGTTTTAATATATTAGTTATAACAAATTAAAATTAAAAGCATAATAAGACATAAAATGAGCCCTTCAAAATAATTTTTATGTTGTTAGTGATATACTATAAAAAATTGATCCTCTTACTGCAATGCATGAAATGGTTTTGTATTATGGTCAATTATTTAGTTTTATTTTGACTAGAATATCTCGCTATGCTGCTCTGTTTCTATATAGTTTTTTGTTTATATTTGTAAATTACATTGACATTTTAGAGTCTAAATGAAACTAACAAGGAGTTGATAGAAGTCTCTATGAAAGTCATTTATATGATTATTGAATTATACCATATTTCATAGAATAGATACATGTAAAAAATATTAGATGCTCCGAATATGTCTAAGTACGTAAGAGATATTAATTTTATACGGGTAATATTAAATATATAAAATATAAGTATAAGTTTAGAATAATAAATGACAGTCAATAAGGAGGAGTGGAAGGGAGGAAGGGAGGAGAGAAAAAGGAGGAAATATGGAGTTATAAGGGCATTTTGTTAAGAATTTTGAAAGAAAGATATTTTGTTCTATGTTTTGAAAAATGACATTATGTAAATTCTCCCGTTCTGCTAACCCCACCAACCCCACCAAAAGGAAGGAATAACTTTCAGCAAAAAAAAAGTGTAGTGTGAGAAGAGAGAAAAGAATATTTTTCAATTTTTATTACTTTCATCGAACTGTCATTGAAATAAACGAGAGAGAGAAAGGCTGTCTGTTTTGACGTCTCCACGTCATGTCGAACAGTTAGACATCTCGAAAATCCCCTCTTAACGTTGTGATGCACCTGGTAAGATAGCTTTCTGTTTTCCCTTTCTAATATCAGTTTTATGCTAACTTTCTGTGTGCGTGTGTGTGTGTGTGTTTGGATAATATTAAAAATCTCACGTAGAATAGATAATGCTGCTGTGTTCCACCAACATATATACTGGTTACCCAATTTTGGTTCTAATTATCTCAGTTCTTATGTACGGCCAGAAAGAAATTAACAGAGAAATTAAGGATCCACCAAAAAAAAAACAGGGAAATTAAGGAGCATCAGAGCTGGTCTTTAGAAAAAGAAATAACACAAAAGTATACTAATTATTTCTCTTATTGATTGGTAGGACTCATGGATATGCCTCAGGACGACATTCATACTATATACATAGAGGATAAAATCGAGGCATATTGTAGGGAATCTATAAACACATGTGAACAACAGTTCTCAATCTACCGTGTTCCTTTGCACATCCGCAAGAACAATGAGAGCTACTACGAGCCAATGATGGTCTCAATTGGCCCCTATCATCAGGGAAAGGATCACCTTTGTGCCATGCAACAGCACAAGATGGATTATTTGCGCGATTTTATCAACGGGGGTAAAGGTGGTGGTAAGGTGGAGGATTACATCCAAGCGATTAGGGAAATGGAGCCTTCTATCCGTGCCTGCTACTTCGAAACTTTCAACCTGGACAAAGAAAAATTTGTGGAGACTATGCTTCTGGACAGCAGCTTTATCATTCAACTCTTCATCAAGTGGAGTTTCATCGAGGCTCATCCGACACACAACATAGGCTGGGCGCTGCCATTCATAATGGCTGACCTTATCATGATCGAGAATCAAATTCCGTTCTTTGTGCTAGAAAAAATGTACAATATTAACTGCTATGGAAGTAGCGCTCCTCCTGATGACCTGCAGGATAGGCCACCCTCCCTAACAGAGCTCTTGGTAGAATCCTTGCATATGATGCACGATGGAAATATCCAAACAGATCCAGAAATGCCGGAGGCTGGTACTAATATCAAGCACCTGCTCGATCTCTATTATTTTCTATTTGTTCCTGCACCCACCAGAGTACCAATAAATTGCAATGAAAATGTTATGAACCAACGTCGTAGTCGTGGAATATTGCAAATGTTTCATTTTGGTTGTATGCAAACTATTCAACTTGAACCTCAACCAAGAACACCAATAAATTGTCTCAGTGATTGTTGTACTTGTACAATAAGAAAAAGGAGGGACGGAGAACTAAGCCCAAGAATGGTTCTGAGTGCCAAAGAGCTCCAAGGGTTTGGTGTGACATTCAAGAAGAAGAAAAACTTCAATAGCTTCCTGGATATTTCTTTCAACAATGGTGTTTTGGAGATGCCTTGCATTGTAGTGGAAAAAGCTATGAGGTCCAGATTTCTGAACCTGGTTGCATTTGATCAGTGCAGATCTACAGATCAAAAGCACCTGACCAGCTATGCAGTGTTCTTGGATTTCCTCATAAACACATCTGAAGATGTTATTGTACTACAGAGATGTGGCATAATCGAAAACATGCTGTCTGAGACCGCAGAGGCAGCCCAGTTCTTCAACCAACTCGGTGCCTGTGCTTTCATGAACTTTGACAACCATTATTTGAGGAAAGTGTTAATTGATCTAACACTTTATTCTCAATCTTGGTGGCCAAAGCAAAAGGCCAGGTTACGCCGTGACTATTTTAGTAACCCATGGAGCATTATCGCTTTCGTGTGCTGCGTCACTAGTTTTGGGTATCACCATCTTCAACACAATCTATTTCATTGTCAAAACATTTTTTTAGAAATTTTAGCTTATTGTAACAAATTCCTGTACTCTTGAAGTTGTGTGTGTGTGTGTTTTTTTTGCTTCGTACGTTGTTGTTTGTTTGAGATGTACTATTAATGATGTATTGTTAGATCGACTTGATCGATCGATGTCCTCAGAGATAATTTTTAATCGTGGTTTGTCATTGCGTTATATATAGAAGTCCACAAACTATATATCCTAATTGTTAAGATTACAAATTTCTTTCATAGAATTAAATATGAATTTGTAATATAGAAAATGCTCTTTGCCCATTTTCGCTTTCTCCATCGATTGTAAAGTATAATATTAACGTTATAAATATTAGGGTTAATTTTGTGTATATCCTTCAAAACATGTTCAGTTTTTTTTATTTATCTTTCTAATCTTTGTTATATTTGATATATACCTCGACTCTAATTTTATTTTATTTTATTTAACCAAAGATTTAATTATTCATATTAAACATTATCTAATTTAATTATTTCCCATCATGTCCTTCCCTTTTCCATCATCCAGTGCGTCTTCAAATTAGGACCTTCATCTAAACATCCATCTCTCGAGGTGGGGCGTTTATCTAAACATTGCCTATAAAATATTTGCCAACAGTTGTCGCTGTTGACCATAAAAAAAAAACATTGCCTATAAAAGGCAGATGATTGCAACCAGTCTCAAATTGGCTCTTTTGCCATTGTTACCAGTTTTCAGTCTTCAAATTGACTCAAATTGTGAGTTTCCGATTCAATTCAAGCTGTTTATCAAAGTCAAATTGTGAGTTAAGAAATGGTTGATTATTCATCGTGGATTAAAATCTTTAATCAATATATTGAATTTTTTGGTTATTGGTGGTACTTCTGGGCAGCATTCTACTAATATTGAAATGCTAAAACAAATAACAGTTTGTCAATCACAAAATTCAATATCAAGCAAATAACAATGTAGGATAAATAGAGGAAAAAATCAATAAATAATGATGTTGAAAATAGCAACGGCTATTAGAGCCGTTAAATATAGCCGTTGGTACTTTGTACCATTTTTTATTGTTTTATTTCTAACGGCTAGTAAGCCTTGAAACATATAAATAGAGATTGTAAGATACCATATCATGATACAATAATCAATATACAAAATATTTATTTCCTTCCAATAAACATAATCTCTTCTCCTTTGTCCGATAAATTCAACATGGTATCAGAGCAATTCTGATGATCCAATGACAATACCCGATAAAGCTCCAAGCTTCCGATAAAAATACCCAATAACCCGATAAAGCTCTAAGCCTTCATTTTCTTCTTAATAAAATCTGAAAATGTCTCGTAGTCTTACAAATCGCCAAAACTACCCCAATAGATGTACTAATTGCAAAAAAGAGGATCACACCCGAGATCGGTGTTGGTTCTTATATCCTCATCTCGGACCGAGGGGATGGAAAGTGGCGGAGAAACAAAGAATGGAGGAGTCCAATGGATGTGCAAGCGGGTCAAATTGGTCGGGAGATCAAATGCTACAATTTCTCCAACAACTCATTGTGTGGCTTGCTAATCAAAATCAAAGTTCTAGCTCATGTTGTATTGTATCTCACTCTCAAAATTCTAATTTATTTGATCAAATAATTATAGATAGTGGTGCTACCGATCACATGTTTGGAAATGAAAAATTTCTTACTAATATGAGGTTGACCAAAAATAACCATTATGTGAAAGTAGCAAATGGTATGAAGGAAAAAATAAATTATATAGGTGAAATTGATATTTGCAACAAAAAAATTAATAATGTATTATTTGTAAAAACCTTCCCCATAAATTTACTATCGGTAGGACAATTAACACAAGATTTTAATTGTAATGTAATTTTTTCTTCAAAAAATGTTATATTTCAAGAACGGAAAATCGGAAAAAAGATTTTTGAAGGATTTCTTCAAAATGGGCATTATCTTTTAGATCAAAAATCATTTTTTTGTGCTATTACAAAATCTATAAATTTTGACATTTGGCACAAGAGACTTGGGAATCCCTCCGATAAAATTTTAAATAGTAATTTAGATTTTTCAAATTCCAAGTGTATTAATTGTGACATATGTAAGTTGGCAAAACAAACGAGACTTTCTTTCTCACTTTCTAATAGTAGAAATGAAGCCTTGTTTGATTTAGTCCACTCCGATGTATGGGGTCCGGCCCCAATTAATTCTTATAATGGATTTAAATATTTTGTTATATTCATTGATGATTTTTCTAAAGCTATATGGTTATATTTACTCAAATCAAAAGATGAAGTATTTAATTGCTTTCGAGAATTTCTATGCCTTATAGAAACTCAATTTAATACTAAACTTAAAATCTTTAGATCCGATAATGGAACAGAATTTGTAAATAAAAATTTCACAACTCTTTTTAAAGAAAAAGAAATTATTCACCAAACTACATGCATAAACACTCCTGAACAAAATGGAGTGTCGGAAAGAAAAAATAGGCATTTATTAGAAATTACACGTTCATTATTATTTCAAAATAATGTTCCAAAAATATATTGGTCGGATGCCATCCTTTGCGCTACACATCTAATTAATAGGCTACCTAGTGTTACTATAAAATATAAAAGTCCAACTGAAATTCTATACCAACAAAAAAAGAATCTTGATTATTTGAGAGTCTTTGGTTGTGTATGCTTTGTTAAAATTAAAAGAAATGATAAGTTGGATTTTGTTTCAACACAAATGATTTTTTTTGGATATTCATCTTCTAAAAAAGACTACAAGTGCTATGATCCAATTAATAAAAAAATATTTATATCTAGAGATGTGATATTTGTGAAGATGAACCATATTTTGAAAATAGTGAGATAACCGAAAAACCACATGAAAATAATCAATCTAGACCAATAACTTCTAGCTTAGATTTCATACCAAATACGGATTATGAAATGGAAGCCGATAACTATAAAGAAGATATAAATAATGATAATAATAATAATAATGATAGTGATAATGATAATGATAATACTAATGATGATGATGATGATGATGATGATGATGATGATGATGATGATGATGATGATGATGATGATGATGATGATGATGATGATGCGAAACGGATAAAATAAAAAAAAATTTAATCCGATAACATCTAAGATCGTTCTATTATTGCTAATTGAAGCACGTCACAATTATATACATATTCCTAAGAGAGGGATTTTATATCATACCTATGATCTCTAACGTTGCTTGATTCCTCTTCGGTTCACCTTGAACCCGAAACAAGAACGGTGTCAAGTTCGTGCTAGCGACCTTTTACCGTGTCTAGCTTTTCACCCGTCTTTTGATCGATTGGACAATCAATCGAAATATTTTGCAAGTATTTTTGGGAGAGAGAGCATTAACAACAAAACCATCAGTTCTTTTATTTATAACCATTAAGCATAAAATTAGACTCCTCAAATTCGTATTAAAACATGAACAAAATTCGAAACAGCACATTAACTTCTGACCCTTGGTTACTAAAACCATCATAACTTTCTCTAGAGAATTCCAAACGGCTTGAAACTTTCACCATTGGATTCTAGACTCGAAGGGCTACAGAATTCATAGGTCATATACCCAGAATGGTTAATGTTTGCCCCTTCAAATACTTATTCAAAGTTGCCTTAAAATCTGTCCAATTTTAAATACGAATTTAATGGTTATAACCCATATTTGTTTGGGCTTATTCTCTTCTCAATTTGCTAAATTAAGTTTTGGGCTTGGGCTTGAAATAAATTTATATTATTCTATAATAATATTCACATATTATTATAATATGTGCAACTTATATTATTCTCATAATATGCACATGTCAATATATATTTATTTCCCTACTAGTCAGTCACGCCATGTGACATAATATTTATTTCTTATTTCCTGTTCAGTTGGTGTGACCTATATTGAGGATCTATGCTATGTTGGCAATGAAATAAAATATTTTATTTCATAAACTGTAAGCGGTATTCTAGCTATACATTACAGCTATCCAAATAACATAGACGTTTAATAATTCTTTTACGAAACGCGATCCTTACAGTAATGTAATCTTTGTCATTACTTGTGTCCATTCCTTGCCTTATGATATTATGATTAATATATAAAGTAGGAATGTGTCATCTTTGTATTATAATCATTTCTTAATCTCTATTAAGCAAATTATAAAATTATAACCGCACTTCGGTTATCTTTGGATCCATTTATAATTCTACTTTATCAAGGGGCCCGAAAAATATCATTTCTCATTATTAATGAGTGGCAATGATGCTATTGACATATACTCTTTTCCCGCACAAGTTACATATAAAGAACTATTATTTTTATCACCACCTTTTATAAGTAGTTTTTAATAATAATTACGTTGTACATTCCTCATGTGAAAAAGATATATGTCTCAATCTTGGAATCAGAGACACGATGAAAACATTAATGACACTAACACAATCCAATAATGTTTCATCTATTAGGTCTGTTCAATATATGAAACCTTTCACATATTCGTGTTATTAAATGATAATCTCTTATCAACGTTTACAGAACTACAACGTACTTTTAATCAACACGACAGTCTTATATGGCATATTAGTGTTCCTGCTAATATTCAAGACCTGTGAACATTTTAGAGTTTTACACTTATTTATTTTATTTAAAGTTCTGCGGTTCAAGACCAAGTGCATCTTCTTGAACACTTCTAAATACAAATATAATACTCATGGAACAAAATGTAAATCACATCCAATTCATAAATATAACATATAAAAGATAATCAACAAATGATAACTTTTAGAACACAAATCTAACAATCTCCCACTTGTTCTTAAAGTTACATCTTATACATTCTTATGTATTAACTCAAAAACTAGAGTTGCCGTCTAACTCATTCAGCTATCTCTATCCACTCTCTATGTTCCCTTAAACCCATGGAATCGAAGTGGACTTCGCTTTTGGCTTGAGATAAAGGCTTCGTTAGCGGATCTGCTGTGTTGCTATCCGTGTCCACCTTTAACAGTTTTATTCTACCCTCTTCTATGAAGTCTCGAATGACAAAGTATTTTCTATCCATGTGTTTGATCTTGTGGTGTGCCTTCGGCTCCTTGATTTGCGCAATAGCTCCACTATTATCGCAAAACAGCTCCAATGGTCCTTCAATAGAAGGTACCACATCAAGTTCCTCAATGAACTTCTTAATCCAAACACCTTCTTTGCTGGCTTCAGCAGCAGCCATTACTTCTGACTGGGTGGTTGAGTCAGCTGTTGTTGATTGTTTGAAACTTCTCCAACTAACAGCACCACCATTCAAAATAAAGACATACCCAGATTGTGATCGCTTATCATCAAAATCTGTCGCAAAACTTGCATCGGTGTAGCCTTCTACAACGAGCTCCCTTTTTCCTCCATACACAAGAAATTTATCCTTAGTCCTGTTCATATACTTGAGGATATTCTTGACCGCAGTCCAATGAGTAGGACCTGCATGGGCTTGATGACGACTTGTCATACTTAGAGCATACGCGACATCAGGTCGTGTACACACCATAGCATACATGATGGAACCAATTGCAAGAAGCATATGGTACATCCTTCATGATTTCAATGTCTTTACGTGTCGTAGCACATTGGGACTTGCTAAGTGTTACACCTTGAGTCATTGGCACATTTCCTTTCTTAGAATTCTGCATGTTGAATCGTTTCAACACTTTGTCAATGTACGTACGTTGACTCAAACCAATGAGTTTACGAGACCTATCTCTACATATCTTAATTCCCAAGATATATTGGGCCTCTCCTAAGTCTTTCATTGAGAAAATATCTTTCAATGAAGTTTTTATTTGCTCCATTAAGGGAATAAAGTTGCCTATCAATAGTATGTCATCGACATATAGGACCAAGAAAAGTACATAGCTCCCACTGACCATCTTATATACACAAGGCTCTTCCTTGCTTTGGATGAATCCAAGGCGTTTAACCTCGTCATCAAAACGTTTGTTCCAACTCCTGGATGCTTGCTTTAGTCCATAAATGGACCTTTGAAGCTTGCATACTTTACTTCGCCATTATTTGGATCTTCAAAACCCGGAGGTTGTACCATGTATACATCCTCTTCCAAATTCCCAGTTAAGGAATGCTTGTTTTGACATCCATTTGCCATATTTCATAGTCATAAAATGCAAGCAATGGCTAGTAATATCCGAATAGACTTAAACATTGCAACGAGCGAGAAAGTTTCGTCATAGTCAATCCCTTGAACTTGACTAAACCCTTTCGCTACAAGTCTTGCCTTGTATGTTGTCATGTTTCCATCCATGTCCATCTTTCTCTTGAAAACCCATTTGTTTTGAACGGCTTTCTTTCCTTGAGGAAGGTCTACCAAGGTCCATACTTGGTTGTCATACATGGATTGCATTTCAGATTTCATGGCTTCATACCATGATTTGGAGTCATCTTTATTCATTGCTTCTTGAAAGGTCGTCGGATCTTCGGTATCTGTTACCAAGATCTCATGAAGTCCTAGATAGAAATCAGGTTTCTTTCTAGGTCTTGTTGACCTTCTTAGTTCTTGTGGCTCTTCTTGTTCATCCTGAGTTTCTTGAACCTCTTGCACAATCTGTTGTGGAATTGGCTCAATACTGGACTGAATACTATGTGGTGATGTGTAAACCTCTTCCTCAATAGGTTGAGAAACCGGTTTACTCATGCTCCCACTAGCCATAGGAACTATGGTTGGGCTACTTCGATCTATATCAATATCATCTATGACATGATCGAGGTCTTCTAGTGTTTCTTGAATTTCTTCGAATATTACACTACTCCCACCACTTTTGATTCTTTCGAGAAACTCTTTCTCTAAGAAAACTGCACCTCTTTCAACTAATATTCTGTTAGTTGATTTATGCCAAAAGTAGTATCCTTTCGTTTCTTTTGGATAACCTATAAAGAAGCATTTATCCGCTTGGGGTTCTAGCTTTGTTGTCATCAATCGTTTGACGTAAGCCTCGCATCCCCAAATCTTGAGAAAAGACAAGTTAGGAATTTTTCCTATCCATAACTCATAAGGAGTTTTCTCGACGGATTTAGACGGAACCATGTTAAGTGTATAAGCTGCGGTTTGTAATGCATGTCCCCAAAAATAAAGAGGCAATTTTGCCTGGCACATCATTGATCGAACCATGTCAAGCAATGTTCTATTTCTCCTCTCAGATACACCATTCCATTGAGGTGTTCCGGGTGGAGTCAATTGTGGTATGATACCACACTCTTTTAGATATGCGCCAAATTCATTGCTCAAGTATTCTCCTCCACGATCAGTTCGCAGAGTCTTAATTCTTTTACCTAGTTGGTTTTCTACTTCATTCTTGAATTCTTTGAACTTGTCAAAGGCTTCACTCTTATTCTTCATTAGATAAATATAGCCATAACGACTATAGTCATCAGTGAATGTAATGAAGTATCTAAAACCATCTCGTGCACTTGTTTTCATTGGCCCACATACATCTGAATGTATTAATTCCAACAAGTCTTTTGCCCTTGTACCTTTCTTCTTGAAAGGTTTCTTGGTCATTTTTCCTACTAAGCAAGATTCGCATGTCTCTATTTCTTCACAATCAAGGAGACTTAGAAGATTACTTTCTTGTAATTTCTTTATGCGTTTTTCGCTTATATGACCTAGGCGATAGTGCCATAAAAGAGTCTTATTTTCATGAGATATTTTGAGTCGTTTGTTATTGACATTTAGAATATGTTTATCATTCACTTCAAGCAAATATAAGCCATCTGAATAATAGCATTTGCATAGAAAATTCCATCTTTTGAAATACTCATACTCGAGTTTGAAATAGTAAATACATACCCATCCTTGTCCAAACATGACACAGATATAATGTTTCTACATATAGACGGAACATAATAAACATTGTTCAAAATAATTATTAAACCACTAGATAAATGAAGGTGAATCAAGCCAATGGCCATTGCTGAGATGCTAACACCATTTCCCACCTTCAAAGTGACTTCTCCTTTCTTGAGATGTCTTCTATCCTTTAGTGTCTGCATATTTCCACAAATATGAGCACATGATCCGGTATCAATTACCCAATCATGAATAGATGTGGTTAAATTAATTTCAATAACATAAATACCTTTCTGAACCTTGGGGCGCTTGCGTTCTATTTTGCCACTGTCCAAGTCAGCCTTGTACTTAGGACAATTCGCTTTGAAGTGTCCTAACTCATGACAGTAATAGCACTCTGTTTGCAAGAGTAGGCGAATTTTTCTTTTTGCCTTTGGAGGTGCTCGCTTGAGCATCTCCTTTCCCTTTGTTCAGTTTAGGCATCTTCTTTTTGCCCTTTCCTTTGTGGATTTTCTTGCTGTTTTGGGAGATTGCAAGAACATTCTTCTCTCCTTTGTGCCTGTTCATATCAGCCTCAGCTTGCTTTAACGTCTGATGGATCTCATCCAAGGTCATTGCTTTTTCACGCAAATGAAGATGCATGACTACATCTCTATAAGATGGAGGCAATGAACCAAGGATTATATCCTCAGCAGAGTCAGCATGCATTGGAGCATTAAGTTTCTCCAATTTCTCGAGGTATCCCAGCATTTTCAACATGTGCTGGTTAACGGAAGACCCTTCCGCCATGTTGCACCTCGTAAATGCTAGGGTGATCTTTGAACGTTCTTTACGAGCATTCTCTAGGAACATTGTGGAGAGACGTTCCATTATCCCTTTTGGAGTATTGTTTATGAACTTACGAGTAAGTTCGGTTGCCATACTTGCCAACATGAGACCTTGAACGCTCAGTTCATCCTTGCGGTACTTTTCAGACACAGCCTTTTCTTCATCAGAGGGTTCTGTACCTAGTACTGGTGCATCTTCAACCAGTACATCTGTAAGATCCTCCGCCCTGATGATTAGTTGGAGTTTGAGTTCCCAATCGAGAAAATTGGAACCATCACCCTCCAACGGGCATTTTTCGAGTATGGATCGGATAAGCATGTTGTTTGCCATTCTATAATAAAATTAAAGGATTTAATGTTAATATTTATGTAAAACTAATACTACATTTATTAAATTGTCCGTTATGCAGTATATTCAAGACCCTATCATAAATAAATCGACCTCATCCGATTTATAAACTTAAGGTAAGTAATATTTTACTAATCATAACCTTTTAGAAATTCTTTTGCAAACATTTGCAATTTTTCTAAACTTTATGACTCTTGTTGTTTATAAAAAAAAATCTTACTAAACTGTTTTCCTGAGACTTCAAGCCTAGATCTTGACTTCCCATTAAGCAAACTCATCTTATTTGGTCAATATATTTGGTCATACTATCTCCATAAAACAAATGTACCAAATGCCTCACATTTAATCCATTTATCAATGGCCTGATAATATATCCTAACATATTCCACAATTTCTAAAGATTAAAAATTACACTCATGCATATTATTAATCCTTAGTTTAAAGTGGATAAAATGAGAAGAAAAAAAATACTTAATTTTTTCATTGGACACTCAAATGTGACTATAGTTTGGTTGGTCATGTATTCATACATTCATACCTATCCTAACATACATTCACATAAATTCATAAAGCACAAAAACATAACACAATCACAAAACATTTGCGAGTTTGTATGCCTCTGCACCTTTTCTTCATCCATCACTATGTCTTCTTGCACCATCAGATGAAAATTTGCATAAAATAAATATGCAACCCTCAAACTTTATCATTTCAAAAATTTGCTAAGTGCAAGTATTAGGAACCCCTCTCATTCTCACAAATGCATATGATGTAAATAATTAAATAAAAGGCATCCTATACATAAATTGCCTTTTGTGCCTAATTAATAACCGCTTATTAAACTTGCTTACAATCAAACATGCACATCACATAAAATTTACATCACACAAGGCATTGGAATGAGACATACAAACTCGATTCCCTACAAAACAAAAATTGAGTAGAAATTGCATACCGATGTACTATTTTGTACCCTTTAATTAATTTCTTTTTCTTAAGTAATTGCGGTTCTCCAAATCATTTAAATCCTTTAAAATGATTTATAATTCTCTGTTACAAATTAACAATTTGCACCATGGTTTTGAAAAATAATCATTTAATCATTTAAAAGCAAACACAAATCGTTTCTGCGCACTGTCTCTATTTTGCCTTTGTTACAACAATTCGTAATACTTTTGTATAGGAAAGTTTTATTATATAAAAACTACACTTTATTACCTAAATTTAGAAACTGGTTTCATTCAAAAATGATAATTCATTTAAGAGAAATCGCAATTTGAATTTCAGCAAAAATAGCCGCTGCTGCTGGAAATTCCAGCAACACACTATTTTTATTTTATTTTGTTTGGCTCTAATAAACCTTTCCATATACCTTGATCTATATTATTGTTCTGTTCTAAACATCTTCTATTGAGGTAAGAATTTCAGAATATACAAAAATAGTTATCAAGTGAACCTATGTCAATTTCACAAATTGATTAAGAATTCAATACCGCAATTTTCAGAACCGCAACACAAAAGAGCAATTAATTAAGCACTTATGTAATAAAAATTACATAATCAAATAGTCTAATTAGCATAATAGAAAACCTGGCTCTGATACCAATTGAAGGATTTCATGATGCGAAACGGATAAAATAAAAAAACATTTAATCCGATAACATCTAAGATCGTTCTATTATTGCTAATTGAAGCACGTCACAATTATATACATATTCCTAAGAGAGGGATTTTATATCATACCTATGATCTCTAACGTTGCTTGATTCCTCTTCGGTTCACCTTGAACCCGAAACAAGAACGGTGTCAAGTTCGTGCTAGCGACCTTTTACCGTGTCTAGCTTTTCACCCGTCTTTTGATCGATTGGACAATCAATCGAAATATTTTGCAAGTATTTTTGGGAGAGAGAGCATTAACAACAAAACCATCAGTTCTTTTATTTATAACCATTAAGCATAAAATTAGACTCCTCAAATTCGTATTAAAACATGAACAAAATTCGAAACAGCACATTAACTTCTGACCCTTGGTTACTAAAACCATCATAACTTTCTCTAGAGAATTCCAAACGGCTTGAAACTTTCACCATTGGATTCTAGACTCGAAGGGCTACAGAATTCATAGGTCATATACCCAGAATGGTTAATGTTTGCCCCTTCAAATACTTATTCAAAGTTGCCTTAAAATCTGTCCAATTTTAAATACGAATTTAATGGTTATAACCCATATTTGTTTGGGCTTATTCTCTTCTCAATTTGCTAAATTAAGTTTTGGGCTTGGGCTTGAAATAAATTTATATTATTCTATAATAATATTCACATATTATTATAATATGTGCAACTTATATTATTCTCATAATATGCACATGTCAATATATATTTATTTCCCTACTAGTCAGTCACGCCATGTGACATAATATTTATTTCTTATTTCCTGTTCAGTTGGTGTGACCTATATTGAGGATCTATGCTATGTTGGCAATGAAATAAAATATTTTATTTCATAAACTGTAAGCGGTATTCTAGCTATACATTACAGCTATCCAAATAACATAGACGTTTAATAATTCTTTTACGAAACGCGATCCTTACAGTAATGTAATCTTTGTCATTACTTGTGTCCATTCCTTGCCTTATGATATTATGATTAATATATAAAGTAGGACTGTGTCATCTTTGTATTATAATCATTTCTTAATCTCTATTAAGCAAATTATAAAATTATAACTGCACTTCAGTTATACTGGATCCATTTATAATTCTACTTTATCAAGGGGCCCGAAAAATATCATTTCTCATTATTAATGAGTGGCAATGATGCTATTGACATATACTCTTTTCCCGCACAAGTTACATATAAAGAACTATTATTTTTATCACCACCTTTTATAAGTAGTTTTTAATAATAATTACGTTGTACATTCCTCATGTGAAAAAGATATATGTCTCAATCTTGGAATCAGAGACACGATGAAAACATTAATGACACTAACACAATCCAATAATGTTTCATCTATTAGGTCTGTTCAATATATGAAACCTTTCACATATTCGTGTTATTAAATGATAATCTCTTATCAACGTTTACAGAACTACAACGTACTTTTAATCAACACGACAGTCTTATATGGCATATTAGTGTTCCTGCTAATATTCAAGACCTGTGAACATTTTAGAGTTTTACACTTATTTATTTTATTTAAAGTTCGCGGTTCAAGACCAGTGCATCTTCTTGAACACTTCTAAATACAAATATAATACTCATGGAACAAAATGTAAATCACATCCAATTCATAAATATAACATATAAAAGATAATCAACAAATGATAACTTTTAGAACACAAATCTAACAATCTCCCACTTGTTCTTAAAGTTACATCTTATACATTCTTATGTATTAACTCAAAACTAGAGTTGCGTCTAACTCATTCCTATCTCTATCCACTCTCTATGTTCCCTTAAACCCATGGAATCGAAGTGGACTTCGCTTTGGCTTGAGATAAAGGCTTCGTTAGCGGTCTATCGTGTCCACCTTTGTTTTATTCTACCCTCTTCTATGAAGTCTCGAATGACAAAGTATTTTCTATCCATGTGTTTGATCTTGTGGTGTGCCTTCGGCTCCTTGATTTGCGCAATAGCTCCACTATTATCGCAAAAGGCTCCAATGGTCCTTATGAAGGTCCACATCAAGTTCCTCAATGAACTTCTTAATCCAAACACCTTCTTTTTTCAGCGGCCATTACTTTGTTGGGTGGTTGAGTCATTGTTGTTGATTGTTTGAAACTTCTCCAACTAACAGCCACCATTCAAAATAAAGACATACCACCGTTGTGATCGCTTATCATCAAAAGCTGAAACTTGCATCGTGTAGCCTTCTACAACGAGCTCCTTTTTCCTCCATACACAAGAAATTTATCCTTAGTCCTGTTCTATACTTGAGGATATTCTTGACCGATCCAATGAGTAGGACCCGCATGGGCTTGATGACGACTTGTCATACTTAGAGCATCGCGACATCGTCGTGTAGCATACATGATGGAACCAATTGCGAAGCATATGGTACATCCTTCATGATTTCATGTCTTTACGTGTCGTAGCCATTGGGACTTGCTAAGTGTTACACCTTGGTCATTGGCACATTTTTTCTTAGAATTCGCATGTTGAATCGTTTCAACACTTTGTCAATGTACGTACGTTGACTCAAACCAATGAGTTTCGAGACCTATCTCTACATATCTTAATTCCCAAGATATATTGGGCCTTCCTAAGTCTTTCATTGGAAAATATCTTTCAATGAAGTTTTTATTTGCTCCATTAAGGGAATAAAGTTGCCTATCAATAGTATGTCATCGACATATAGGACCAAGAAAAGTACATAGCTCCCATCGACCATCTTATATACACAAGGCTCTTCCTTGCTTTGGATGAATCCAAGGCGTTTAACCTCGTCATCAAAACGTTTGTTCCAACTCCGGATGCTTGCTTTGTCCATAAATGGACCTTTGAAGCTTGCATACTTTCGCCATTATTTGGATCTTCAAAACCGAGGTTGTACCATGTATACATCCTCTTCCAAATTCCGTTAAGGTTTTTGACATCCAGAGAACAAAGAATGGCTCTCCATATCAACAGAGTTTTGTGGAGGTACATATGCTTAGAAAATCATGTTTGTTCCTAAGTAGGCTTATTTATTTGGTGTCTCATCTTTTTTGAGTTATTTCCATCTATATTAAAATATACATGTATCAGGGACTCATATCTCCAACACGAGAGGCCAAGGAATTTGCACTTTGACAAATTCTAGGGTGCCTTGCTGTCTGCCTTGAGCATTTAATTTGTATGTTGGTTGTCGTGTTGTATTACTGGAAGTTGCATTTAATGCTGTTTTCAATTATTTATCCATTGATTAAATGAGAAGCCCTGCGCTAACTCTCTCAATTTTTAGAACACGGACCGGCCCGGCCCGGCCCAAAATTAGTTTAGCCTTCCAGACCTGAATGGGGCTGCTCGCACCAGGCGGGTACATCTTTCTTTCTCCTTCTCTTTTAATTTACTGCAAATCATATTTTCTCGCAATTCACAAATCTCTCTTCCGATCATCAATCAAACAAACATAGATACGCCTTTGCAATCCAAAAGGATCGAATCAGCAAGTCAAGGAAGAATCGGTATAACTCGGAAACGGTGAGTCTCTTCCGATCCAATTGTTCTTCCTCGTAAAACGCTTCTCAGTTTGGTTCAGAAATCTCTCCATAATTGGGAGCACCAATGGGCTATTGATTCTTACTTTTGAATCAAATGTGACCTATTTGAATGCATATAATCTAATTATCTAATCATAGGTATTGCCACAGTGTAGAATTTGTTGGCTTATTTTTAGGTTTTGCATTGTAATTGAGATCACCACTGTCAATTTCAAAATAATTTTTCAGCTATTATTTTCTAGATCACCACTGTCAATTTCAAAGTAATATTTCAGCTATTATTTGCTATATTTTCTTACTTTTTTTAAGCTTTTTAAAAATTATATCATTTATAGTTAATATCTGTATAACCTATGATCATAAATCCGAGTTTTATGAAATTTTATTGTTTGAGAATTGAAAGGGAGTAAAAAAATAATCAAGAAATATGGTAAGGGAGGAAGAGCAAGATGGTGTTTCCGTGCATTCTCCATCCCAGGCCCCTCGTTCTTCAGCATCATCTCTTCCTAAGGTTATTTTTTTATTATATTTATTTGTATATGGGTTTTTTTCTTTTATTAATTAGCTTGTTATAAGAACATTATTTTTTTTAATTTTTTTTGGGGTCACATTGACAGAAGTTGAAAACTTGATATTAGAAGATATGACATAAGTAAACTTTTGTTCTTGGTCTTGATTTTAGATCATTAACAAGCTCATATCCCACCTTATATTTCCAGCATGGCACTGAAATTCGAAGCATATTCGTCTGTGAATTGATAAGACCATGTATATTAGAGAGTTCAAAATATGAAACTGTTGAACTTGGCCAAACTTTGTTTCACTTTTTGTAACGATTTTCTTTTGTAAATTTAAGGAGCAATCACAGGTTGACATAGAACTCAGACTCCTGCAAGCCTTAGAAATGTATCCTCCTGCTAAACTACAAGGTATATAAGTCCCTTTTTTTTTTTTGACAAAAGTGAATTTTATCCACTGTTTTCATATGTTTTTTTGAGTAAAGGTTGGAGGTCAAGCCACCCAACTATTTAATACCTTTGTTATTACAACAAAGGATTTCCCCCATCTGGGTTTCAAACCCATGACCCACCGTTTTCATATTGAAACCATATTACATTATTTTTTATTGGTACCATAGGACTGGTACCTCTTACAGAAGAAAGACTTACAAACTTAAAATACAAATACAAACATCTAATATAACCACACAACTATAGTTCAAACAAAAAACATCAACACTTTTAAGTCCCTATACAAACATCTGTTTTTGTCAATTAGTCCTTTGAATTTTTTTTTTGGTTAAATAAGCCTCCATTAGAAATGTATCTGCGCTTAATTAAAATTGATATGAATAGACTTAGAGGCTTTTAGATGGTTGTGTACTGGAAATTGATCTTTTGGTGAATTATGAAGAGTTACTGTTATAGTTCAAATCGAAGCATAGAATAGCAGTTGGAGCTGAATTTCTTGTGTACATATAGCAAGTGTCTCCCACCACTTTCTTAATTGAATGAATCTAAAAGTTCAAAGGGCTATTATGTAATTAATACTGGTATTCTAGTGGAGGGAGAAATAAAAATTGCTATAAGAAGTTAGAGGGCACATGTGAAATTTAGCCATAAAAAAGACATCTGTTTTCAGTAATTACAGTTTTCTTTGACTTCTAATGAACTGTTTATTCTTCTGTTCAACAGGTATTCACCGCCATTTTGTTTTGTATGGGCTAATTGAGTACCTACAAAAGTGGTACTATAGTTTTCTTCTTTGGTTGAGCACATTTACAGAATATACAGATATTATATCTGCAAATAGAATTTTATTTATATCCTTTTTATTTCCTTAAAAACGTAGTTTCGAGAGAAGCTTCTCTGCTGATGAGGTGTTGCAACTCCTGAATCAGTTCTTCAACTTAGAAATGCTGGTAATTGTTATACAAAACTACCCAATTGTTCTTAGTATTTCACATTCTAGTTTCGAAATACGACCAGTTATTCAAAATTATAGATGAGTACGTGGTACATTGAATTTTATTTTTATTTTTAGCAATTATTATTAAATAATATAGGGGAACAGGATTCTCTGTGGCAATTATTTTGGAGCCGAATTTTTTTTCGTATCCAACTTTTTTTTTTCAGTTGGCCAACAAGATTCTCTGTGGCTTGCAAATAGGGGTGTTCAAACGGTCGGTTCGGTTGAAACCAAACTAAAATTGTCAAACCAAACTTTTTTTCGGTTTTTAAAAATAGAACCGAACCGAACCGTTTAAATCTATCAACCGATTAAAACTGAACCGAACAAACCGAACCAAATTTTGGTTTATTCGGTTGAACCGAAATAAGCATAAGAAGGGAAAAAAATATTTAATTCTTTGAGAATTTTCAAATAATCAAGCATAAAATATCTATAGCAACTGCCTTGATCTCTCCTCCTTTGATCGATCAAATTTAGAAACCAACAAATTCAAATCAAACCCTCAAATCTACCTAAAATTAAAATTAAAGAAAGTATTACCTTAGCAGGCAAGCAGGACAATTGGAGAGGGAGAGAAATAATGAGGGGAGCAATCCTCAGAGGAGGGAGAGAGATAGTGAGTGTGGAGCGTCATTTTAGAAAAAGCAAAATAAAACAAAGAGAGTGGGGAGCGAAGTTTTGGGGAAGAGACGGAGAGAGTGGGGACTGGATAGAGGGGTTTGGTTTTAAAAAAAAAGTTGGGTTCGGTTAAGAGATCGAGCCATCGAGCAGAGAAATGTTCGAAACTTTTATTATAAGAATAGGTTCGGTTGGTTCGGTTTGAACCGTTTTAAAAATTCTAAACTGAACCAATTAAGCAAAACCGAAATAGATCAAAAATTAAACCGAACCGAACCATTTAAACCAAAATTCATCGGTTCGGTTTAAAACCAAACAAACCGAACCGTTTGAACACCCCTACTTGCAAACAACAATTGGATTCTCCGTGATTAATGCTTGAGAATTGAGTCTTGCAAATGGGATTCTGTGTAGCTGAATCATTGTGAATCTGTGGCCAACAGAATAATAATAATAAATAAAAAAAAAAAACTACTTCGGATCAGAATTTTTTTTTTGGATCCATCAATGCCATTGAAAATCCTAGCCACTCTTTGTGTTTTCCTATATTATATAATAATATTTTTTTTAAAATAAAATTTCTCGGTACATTGCATCAGCTATCTGTTCCTAATTCATATCTGAATTGCAGAAGCCAGATGAAGAGGAGATGGAGATATTTCAGAAAGAAGAGGAATTCTCATTGCCTCAAATTCTATTAGTCAATGAAGAAGAGTAGTATCAGCATTTTGTGTTGTTCTTTTCTTCTAGCTTGTTTTATTTATTATTATTATAACCAAAGATGAGATTCGCTGCAAAGTTGTGCAATATGCTAAAGAGAATCTTGGTAGAATTGATGCTTTTTTTTGTATTGTAGTATATTTAGTTGCTCTCTTAGTAATTTAACTTTTCTTTTAGACTTTATATGTTATTATTGCTAGAATTTACAATATTTTTCTTATTATAGTTTTCTAGGCAATAAAATGTTACAATAATTAGTTCGGAAAACTAATACAAGTGTTCTCATTTAAACTAGAGTTCTGATTTCTGATTGCAGAATTTTCTTTTATTTTGTAATACAAAAATCATAAAATTTTGAAAGCCCATAACAAGTTAATAACTACAGAAATTAAAAAAATTCAGAGCGACTGACTGAAACATCAACTTGAGGTAAAGTAATATAAAAAAACAAAGAACGCAATCGGTCAGAAACTGCGCAGTGTGCGCTTAAACGTCACAATATAGATGAGAGAAGTTTAAAAAAAAATAACAAGCAAAAAAAACAGGAATTGCGTCTGCCGGGAGTCGAACCCGGGTCTATTGCTTGGAAGGCAATTATCCTAACCGTTGGACTACAGACGCCTTGTTGAAATTGGAACTGAATTAAAATTAATATAATTTAAAATCAACGACAGTATAAAGGCTTCTGTAGTTACGCTGATAGCTTCTTCTTCTCCTTTTTTTTAGGAAAAGCCCGTAGGCATTGATTAACTCAAAGTAAAAAGGATTACAGATTAAGTTCTACCTCCCTGGTAACTATTTACCAGTGACTAATTGAAATATAAAGTTCAGACACTAATGTAATGATACTACTAAAAATTAAAAGTTCTAGCCAATGACTAAGGTACGTTTGGATAAGAACCAATCTTTGGTCTAGTGGCAAAGACACATGGTCTCTATGTGGGAGATCATGTGTTCGAAATCCAGATAGGAGAAATCATTTTTTATAATAACAAAGGTATTAAATAGTTAGGTGGCTTGATCTCCAACTTTACTTAAAAAAAAAAAATTAAGGTACGTTCGGATGCAGTGTTTTTTTTTTATTTATTTTTTTTAAAGAAAAGCTCATAGGCATCGATTAACTCAAAGTAAAAAAGGATTACAGATTAAGCTCTACCTCCTTGGTAACTATTTACCAGTGACTAATTGAAATATAAAGTTCAGACACTAATGTAATGAACTAATGATCCTACAAAAAAATAAAAGTTATCGCTGATGACTAAGGTACGTTTGGATGCAGTGAGAATAGAGCTGTTCTCAGAATAATAATGCTATTCTGAATAGTTATCAATCGAAACAAGACAAGTGCTATTCAGAACATCATAAAATAGTTCTACTAGGGAAATATTACATAATGCCATTTTTTTTCAAAACATAGAACAAAATACTCTCCTTCTGAAATTCTTAACAAAATATCCTTATGGGCCCCACATTTTCCTCCTCTTTCCCTCATCTCTCCCTCCCTCCCATTTATTTCTATTTATTCTTTTATTGTTCTAAACTTATACTTTTGTTTTATATATTCAATATTAATATGGTTTCACAAGTTAAAGATTAAACACTTATTTGTCAATAGTTAATTCTAAATAAACTTAAAACATACTAAAGGTCAATAATTAATTAGTTAAAAATTTACTTTTTTTTGTTAATAATTGAATATGCTTAAACAAATAAGGGTATTGATGCTTATTATTATTTCTTTAATTTACTAATTACTTATCTTTATTGAGTTTTGCTGACGAACTTGGTGATAATTGGTACACTATGATTGGTGAATAAGTTCAGGATAATCCAAATTATGATCCACAAATCCATATTTTTAAATTAATTATTTGTAATCTATGTCATTTTATCTCTACAAATATATATTTAAAATATTTAAACTTTGTCTTTTGTATTATTATAGTGAAATGTCCTATGTAAATATTTTCTTTCTTCATATTCTTGATTCTCATTAAAACAAAAATATTATAACCAAATGTAATAGCCTTATTTTATAATTCTGTTTTAATATACTAGTTATAACAAATTAAAATTAAAAGCATAATAAGACATAAAATGAGCCCTTCAAAATAATTTTTATGTTGTTAGTGATATACTATAAAAAATTGATCCTCTTACTGCAATGCATGAAATGGTTTTGTATTATGGTCAATTATTTAGTTTTATTTTGACTAGAATATCTCGCTATGCTGCTCTGTTTCTATATAGTTTTTTGTTTATATTTGTAAATTACATTGACATTTTAGAGTCTAAATGAAACTAACAAGGAGTTGATAGAAGTCTCTATGAAAGTCATTTATATGATTATTGAATTATACCATATTTCATAGAATAGATACATGTAAAAAATATTAGATGCTCCGAATATGTCTAAGTACGTAAGAGATATTAATTTTATACGGGTAATATTAAATATATAAAATATAAGTATAAGTTTAGAATAATAAATGACAGTCAATAAGGAGGAGTGGAAGGGAGGAAGGGAGGAGAGAAAGAGGAAGAAATATGGGGTCACAAGAGCATTTTGTTAAGAATTTTGGAAGGAAGGTATTTTGTTCTATGTTTTGAAAAAGAATGACATTATGTAAATTCTTCCGTTCTGCTAACCCCACCAACCCCACCAAAAAGAAGGAATAACTTTCAGCAAAAAAAAAGTGTAGTGTGAGAAGAGAGAAAAGAATATTTTTCAATTTTTATTACTTTCATCGAACTGTCATTGAAATAAACGAGAGAGAGAAAGGCTGTCTGTTTTGACGTCATGTCGAACAGTTAGACATCTCGAAAATTCCCTCTTAACGTTGTGATGCACCTGGTAAGATAGCTTTCTGTTTTCCCTTTCTAATATCAGTTTTATGCTAGCTTTCTGTGTGCGTGTGTGTGTGTGTTTGGATAATATTAAAAATCTCACGTAGAATAGATAATGCTGCTGTGTTCCACCAACATATATACTGGTTACCCAATTTTGGTTCTAATTATCTCAGTTCTTATGTACGGCCAGAAAGAAATTAACAGAGAAATTAAGGATCCACCAAAAAAAAAACAGGGAAATTAAGGAGCATCAGAGCTGGCCTTTAGAAAAAGAAATAACACAAAAGTATACTAATTATTTCTCTTATTGATTGGTAGGACTCATGGATATGCCTCAGGACGACATTCATACTATATACATAGAGGATAAAATCGAGGCATATTGTAGGGAATCTATAAACACATGTGAACAACAGTTCTCAATCTACCGTGTTCCTTTGCACATCCGCAAGAACAATGAGAGCTACTACGAGCCAATGATGGTCTCAATTGGCCCCTATCATCAGGGAAAGGATCACCTTTGTGCCATGCAACAGCACAAGATGGATTATTTGCGCGATTTTATCAACGGGGGTAAAGGTGGTGGTAAGGTGGAGGATTACATCCAAGCGATTAGGGAAATGGAGCCTTCTATCCGTGCCTGCTACTTCGAAACTTTCAACCTGGACAAAGAAAAATTTGTGGAGACTATGCTTCTGGACAGCAGCTTTATCATTCAACTCTTCATCAAGTGGAGTTTCAAAGAGGCTCATCCGACACACAACATAGGCTGGGCGCTGCCATTCATAATGGCTGACCTTATCATGATCGAGAATCAAATTCCGTTCTTTGTGCTAGAAAAAATGTACAATATTAACTGCTATGGAAGTAGCGCTCCTCCTGATGACCTGCAGGATAGGCCACCCTCCCTAACAGAGCTCTTGGTAGAATCCTTGCATATGATGCACGATGGAAATATCCAAACAGATCCAGAAATGCCGGAGGCTGGTACTAATATCAAGCACCTGCTCGATCTCTATTATTTTCTATTTGTTCCTGCACCCACCAGAGTACCAATAAATTGCAATGAAAATGTTATGAACCAACGTCGTAGTCATGGAATATTGCAAATGTTTCATTTCGGTTGTATGCCAACTATTCAACTTGAACCTCAACCAAGAACACCAATAAATCGTCTCAGTGATTGTTGTACTTGTACAATAAGAAAAAGGAGGGACGGAGAACTAAGCCCAAGAATGATTCCGAGTGCCAAAGAGCTCCAAGGGTTTGGTGTGACATTCAAGAAGAAGAAAAACTTCAATAGCTTCCTGGATATTTCTTTCAACAATGGTGTTTTGGAGATGCCTTGCATTGTAGTGGAAAAAGCTATGAGGTCCAGATTTCTGAACCTGGTTGCATTTGATCAGTGCAGATCTATAGATCAAAAGCACCTGACCAGCTATGCAGTGTTCTTGGATTTCGTCATAAACACATCTGAAGATGTTATTGTACTACAGAGATGCGGCATAATCGAAAACATGCTGTCTGAGACTGCAGAGGCAGCCCAGTTCTTCAACCAACTCGGTGCCTGTGCTTTCATGGACTTTGACAACCATTATTTGAGGAAAGTGTTCATTGATCTAACACTTTATTCTCAATCTTGGTGGCCAAAGCAAAAGGCCAGGTTACGCCGTGACTATTTTAGTAACCCATGGAGCATTATCGCTTTCTGTGCTGCGTCACTAGTTTTGGGTATCACCATCTTCAACACAATCTATTTCATTGTCAAAACATTTTTTTAGAAATTTTAGCTTATTGTAACAAATTCCTGTACTCTTGAAGTTGTGTGTGTGTGTGTTTTTTTTGCTTCGTACGTTGTTGTTTGTTTGAGATGTACTATTAATGATGTATTGTTAGATCGACTTGATCGATCGATGTCCTCAGAGATAATTTTTAATCGTGGTTTGTCATTGCGTTATATATAGAAGTCCACAAACTATATATCCTAATTGTTAAGATTACAAATTTCTTTCATAGAATTAAATATGAATTTGTAATATAGAAAATGCTCTTTGCCCATTTTCGCTTTCTCCATCGATTGTAAAGTATAATATTAACGTTATAAATATTAGGGTTAATTTTGTGTATATCCTTCAAAACATGTTCAGTTTTTTTTATTTATCTTTCTAATCTTTGTTATATTTGATATATACCTCGACTCTAATTTTATTTTATTTTATTTAACCAAAGATTTAATTATTCATATTAAACATTATCTAATTTAATTATTTCCCATCATGTCCTTCCCTTTTCCATCATCCAGTGCGTCTTCAAATTAGGACCTTCATCTAAACATCCATCTCTCGAGGTGGGGCGTTTATCTAAACATTGCCTATAAAATATTTGCCAACAGTTGTCGCTGTTGACCATAAAAAAAAAAACATTGCCTATAAAAGGCAGATGATTGCAACCAGTCTCAAATTGGCTCTTTTGCCATTGTTACCAGTTTTCAGTCTTTAAATTGACTCAAATTGTGAGTTTCCGATTCAATTCAAGCTGTTTATCAAAGTCAAATTGTGAGTTAAGAAATGGTTGATTATTCATCGTGGATTAAAATCTTTAATCAATATATTGAATTTTTTGGTTATTGGTGGTACTTCTGGGCAGCATTCTACTAATATTGAAATGCTAAAACAAATAATAGTTTGTCAATCACAAAATTAAATATCAAGCAAATAACAATGTAGGATAAATAGAGGAATAAATAAATAAATAATGATGTTGAAAATAGCAACGGCTATTAGAGCCGTTAAATATAGCCGTTGGTACTTTGTACCATTTTTTATTGTTTTATTTCTAACGGCTAGTAAGCCTTGAAACATATAAATAGAGATTGTAAGATACCATATCATGATACAATAATCAATATACAAAATATTTATTTCCTTCCAATAAACATAATCTCTTCTTCTTTGTCCGATAAATTCAACATGGTATCAGAGCAATTCTGATGATCCAATGACAATACCCGATAAAGCTCCAAGCTTCTGATAAAAATACCCAATAACCCGATAAAGCTCTAAGCCTTCATTTTCTTCTTAATAAAATCTGAAAATGTCTCGTAGTCTTACAAATCGCCAAAACTACCCCGATAGATGTACTAATTGCAAAAAAGAGGATCACACCTGAGATCGGTGTTGGTTCTTATATCCTCATCTCGGACCGAGGGGATGGAAAGTGGCGGAGAAACAAAGAATGGAGGAGTCCAATGGATGTGCAAGCGGGTCAAATTGGTCGGGAGATCAAATGCTACAATTTCTCCAACAACTCATTGTGTGGCTTGCTAATCAAAATCAAAGTTCTAGCTCATGTTGTATTGTATCTCACTCTCAAAATTCTAATTTATTTGATAAAATAATTATAGATAGTAGTGCTACCGATCACATGTTTGGAAATGAAAAATTTCTTACTAATATGAGGTTGACCAAAAATAACCATTATGTGAAAGTAGCAAATGGTATGAAGGAAAAAATAAATTATATAGGTGAAATTCATATTTGCAACAAAAAAATTAATAATGTATTATTTGTAAAAACCTTCCCCATAAATTTACTATCGGTAGGACAATTAACACAAGATTTTAATTGTAATGCAATTTTTTCTTCAAAAAATGTTATATTTCAAGAACGGAAAACCGGAAAAAAGATTTTTGAAGGATTTCTTCAAAATGGGCATTATCTTTTAGATCAAAAATCATTTTTTTGTGCTATTACAAAATCTATAAATTTTGACATTTGGCACAAGAGACTTGGGAATCCCTCCGATAAAATTTTAAATAGTACTTTAGATTTTTCAAATTCCAAGTGTATTAATTGTGACATATGTAAGTTGGCAAAACAAACGAGACTTTCTTTCTCACTTTCTAATAGTAGAAGTGAAGCCTTGTTTGATTTAGTCCACTCCGATGTATGGGGTCCGGCCCCAATTAATTCTTATAATGGATTTAAATATTTTGTTATATTCATTGATGATTTTTCTAAAGCTATATGGTTATATTTACTCAAATCAAAAGATGTAGTATTTAATTGCTTTCGAGAATTTCTATGCCTTATAGAAACTCAATTTAATACTAAACTTAAAATCTTTAGATCCGATAATGGAACGGAATTTGTAAATAAAAATTTCACAACTCTTTTTAAAGAAAAAGAAATTATTCACCAAACTACATGCATAAACACTCCTGAACAAAATGGAGTGTCGGAAAGAAAAAATAGGCATTTATTAGAAATTACACGTTCATTATTATTTCAAAATAATGTTCCAAAAATATATTGGTCGGATGCCATCCTTTGCGCTACACATCTAATTAATAGGCTACCTAGTGTTACTTTAAAAAATAAAAGTCCAACTGAAATTCTATATCAACAAAAAAAGAATCTTGATTATTTGAGAGTCTTTGGTTGTGTATGCTTTGTTAAAATTAAAAGAAATAATAAGTTGGATTTTGTTTCAACAAAAATGATTTTTTTTTTATATTCATCTTCTAAAAAAGGCTACAAGTGCTATGATCCAATTAATAAAAAAAGTATTTATATCTAGAGATGTGATATTTGTGAAGATGAACCATATTTTGAAAATAGTGAGATAACCGAAAAACCACATGAAAATAATCAATCTAGACCAATAACTTCTAGCTTAGATTTCATACCAAATACGGATTATGAAATGGAAGCCGATAACTATGAAGAAGATATAAATAATGATAATAATAATAATGATAGTGATAATGATAATGATAATACTAATGATGATGATGATGATGATGATGATGATGATGATGATGATGATGATGATGATGATAATGATGATGATGATGATGATGATGATGATAATAATAATAATAATAATGAGGAAGAAGAAGAAGAAAATATTATGGTACGAAGGTCCATAAGAATGCGCCAACCACCTATCAAACTTAGAGACTATATAACTAATGCGGTACAATATTCTATACAAGACTTTGTATTATATCAAAATATCTCACCCGAATACCATGCATTTCTTGCTTCTATTGAGAAAGGAAGTGAGCCAAATAGTTACCAAGAGGCGATCACAAATCCGGTATGGTGCAAAGCCATGGAAGAAGAACTAAAAGCTCTTGAAAAAAATGAAACTTGGGTAATTGTTCCATTACCAAAAAATAAAAAACCCGTTGGTTGTAAATAGGTATACAAAACCAAGTTTAATAGCGATGGTTCCATCGAACGGTATAAAGCACGATTAGTAGCCAAAGAATATACCCAAACCTTTGGTATAGATTATAATGACACATTTGCACTGGTGGCAAAGATGAATACCGTTAGAATTTTATTTTTGATTGCGGTAAATAATGGTTGGAATTTATATCAAATAGATGTAAAAAATGATTTTCTTTAAGGGACACTTGAAGAGGAGGTGTATATGACATTACCACCGGGCCATAAAAAACAAAATCTTTCTAATATAGTTTGTAGGCTAAATAAGTCAATCTACGGATTGAAGCAATCTCCTCGGGCATGGTATGGCAAACTTAGCTTATATTTATTATTATGTAATTTTAAAATTAGTAGTGCCGACCACTCATTGTTTATCAAAATTGAAGGAAAAAATATAACCATTGTGTTGGTATATGTTGATGACCTAATAATCACCGGAAATAATTTAGAAGAAATTAGAAAAATTAAATCTCAATTGAAAGAAAAATTTGACATTAAAGATCTAGGTTACTTAAAATATTTTTTAGGTATAGAGATAGTTTTTTCAAGTAAAGATCTTTTTATTTCACAACGAAAATATACATTAGACTTGCTAAAAGAAACCGGTAAACTAGGTTATAAACCGGCCTCTACGCCAATTGATACCAAATATAAATTAAATACCGATGATGGTTAACTGTTAGAAGACATAACCCAATTTCAAAGACTTGTAGGAAAATTAATTTATCTTACGGTAACACGTCCGGACATTTCCTTTTCGGTAAGTCAAGTTAGTGAGTTTATGCATGCACCAAGAACGCCTCATTTAGAGGCCACAAATAGAATATTAAGATATTTAAAAAGAAATTCTGGAAAGGGTATAAAAATGACAAATAATAATTCTAATGAACTATGTGGCTATTCCGATGCAGATTGGGCCAATAGCTTTGATAGAAAATTCACCACCGGCTTTTGCACATTTGTAGGCAGGAATTTAGTCACATGGAAAAGCAAGAAGCAAAATGTCGTAGCTCGATCAAGCGCGGAAGCGGACTATCGAGCCATGTCATCCACCACAAGTGAACTAATATGGATCAAGCAATTGCTTAAAGACATGGGCATCGAATGTGATCAACCCATAAAGATGTATTGCGATAATAATTCCGCTCGACATATCGCATCGAATCCGGTGTTTCATGAAAGGACGAAACACATAGAAGTGGATTGTCACTTTATTAGAGAGAAAATCCAAGCTAAGAAAATAGAGACACCGTTTGTACGAAGTGAAGAACAATTGGCGGATATATTCACAAAAGGTTTAGATCCAAGATCATTCGAAGATAATAATTACAAGTTAGAGCTAATCGATATTTACACGCCCAACTTGAGGGGAAGTGTTGAAAATAGCAACAGCTATTAGAGCCGTTAAATAGAGCCGTTGGTACTTTGTACCATTTTTTATTGTTTTATTTCTAACGGCTAGTAAGCCTTGAAACATATAAATAGAGATTGTAAGATATCATATCATGATACAATAATCAATATACAAAATATTTATTTCCTTCCAATAAACATAATCTCTTCTCCTTTGTCCAATAAATTCAACAAATGATTTTCCTGCTCTCCTTTAGATATGTCACCTTAATCACATCTAATATAGCTAGTAGGTGCAAAATTTCTTACATAGATCATTTATGAAAAAGAGGACAAATCAAAATGAAATGGTTTTACTCGTTTTCTATAGAGTAATATATGTACATGAATTCCTCTGACTTTTCATGGTCCCCTGACAATTTTCATTTAACAAGAAAAAAATATTTACAGCATATTATTTACATTACATGTGCCAGCAAGTGCAAAAACGTGTATTAATTCCTAAGTCACTAATCTAATTGCCTTGGTGAATCTCTCACTCCATTTTTGTCATCTCTTGCGGTCTTCCCACTGTGCCCCTATATTTGTCGGTACCAGTTTCTGATATCCATGCAGATACTGCTGTGACTTGAACTTTTTCTCTGTCATCTCTTGCGGTCTTCTCATTGTGAATTCCTCTGACTTGAACTTGACCTTGTTTGGAAAAGAAATGTAGGGCACACTGTGTTTTCTTGTACCAGACTTGTTTGTTCTGAACCCTATAAAACTGTTATTGAGAAAAGATAAACTACTATATAATACAAAAATAACGAATATGTGCATGTATTTAGATGTGCTGTTTTTAATTATGGACGAGAGGGATTTGAACCAAAAATAATACACTAATGAATCAGGACATCCATTCAGGTATATTTTTCAATTTTCAAATTGCTTGAGCAAAAGCAAATAAAAAATTAGTTTGTCTTCTCATTATATTTTTTTTTAAGGTTGGCATAGCCAACAATATATTAATTAAAAAAAGTATATTTACAGGTTCCTATTCTATCTCAATTTACATTAAATGGAAATATATTACATGATGCTTTACACCGAGTTCATCCACTGATGAATATCTAAGGCCGCCATATTTATCAAACAATGCACTTCGCGATGCCTGTTTAAAAAAAGTTCTTCCATTCCTCTCTCGCCAGAGTGCCCAGACCCCTGAGGCCCATATTATACCCCAACGGTCTCTCTCAATTATTGTCATAGCATGCATATCCCTTGTCCATAGTTGCAGAATGTTGCTGCTACTTCGTATCGGGATATTGTGATGCGCTCGAAGCCCTGTCTAGAATCTCACCGCATATAGACAATCCCACATGATATGATTCCTTGTTTCCAACTGTTGTGAATTACAAAGGTGACACCCCGTTTGTACTGTGCATCCTCTCCCAGCAGTACCTCCTGAGTTAAGATTTTGTTGTCTAACATTAGCCAGACAAAAATTTTAACCTTCATCGGAATCTTTAGTTTCCAAATTTTCCCCTGAGTCGATGAAATGATGCCCATGTGATGCATTGCCCTGTAAGCTGAAGCACAAGTGAATACACCCGAGCTCTCCCAACGCCACACTGCTTGATCATTTATTGTTCTTGTTGAAGCCGAATAGAAAGGGAGGAGTTTTACCAGATCTTTAATAAAAAATGATCCTGAACTTGTTTGGTATCCATACATTTCAGAACTCATTTCAAATCAATTAAAAAGGTACCATTAGCCACAAGAGTACAAGCAATAAGGGGTAAAATAGTTCATTCAGAACCTATAACATTTTGGGGTAAATCAATGGGAATTGAGAATAGTGAAATACAATATTATTCAATTCAGTTATTGACATATAACTAAATCAACAGGAATGGATTGAAATAGGACTGGTATAGTGTAATAAAAAAGGAGACCGCTGGAGAGGTCTCCAGCGATAGAAAGGATAATGACAGAAGCATAGCGCAATAGAGCGGGAACAAGAAAACTGCCGGAGAGAGCAGATCACCACAGGAAATACAATGGCGGAGCAGAAAAGGGAAAGCACAAGAGCACGGAAATTAGAAAAGTCATTTTTTCTCAGAGTTCTCATAAAAAGGGACACTTGATGTTTGGAAAGGGATGACCAGAGATGCATAAGAACTTGCTGCAGCGTGAGACCAGTGAGAAAATCAGAACGTATGCCAAGTGGTGAGATGACCTAGGTACATCTCGCATGAGTGCAGTAAAGTATGCGAGATGCCATCAGGGTAGAAATGACATAACGGGCAGGAGGGCTGGACCTGAGAAATACGGATGTGTAGAATGTGATTGACAGGAAGTGCGTTGCGCAATGCTCTCCAGATGAAGGTTTTGACACTGGGCTTGACCTCCTCTATAGCCCAAATTTGTAACCAGATAGCTGGTTTCGTAAACGAAAACATCCGACGGATAGTTGGTTGGAGGTTGTCCAACATCTGGTAAGCTCTCTTGACAGTAAGTTGGTCGGAGAGTGAGAGAGGCATGCTCTGTTATGATATTTAGAGCCAGGCCTAAACTGCTGAAATTTTGCAGAGTGGGCATGTCCAATTTCGTAGTAGTTTGTGAGAAGAGGGATCGTACCTTTAGAAAGCATTGTGTCGATGTGACCGCTAGCAGAGAACGCCATTCCTGAAACCATGGTTGTGCAAAGACCTGGCAAAATTCGTCATGTCCAATAATCCAGCGCAGATGAGGCACAAGCACTTCTCGGTGTTGCAATATATATAGCGCGCCATAAACAGGTGTAGGAGTGAGTTCTCTGTGAATATCAATCCTAATTAATAATTCATTTTCTCTGTGAATGTCAATCCTAATTATAATTCATTTTCATGGTGAGCTAGTAGAGTATGGATAATAAGTTAATAACCATGCATCGTCCTTCAAAATCTGAATAAAATCAAAGTATATAATTTATATTGCTCCGTACTTACCCATTGGGCCTGATGGTTAGAATATGGCTTGCTGGATAGCCCATAAAATAACTGGGCTTGACATCAACAAGAACTAACCAAAAAGCCTGTAATTAAAAGTAAAGTAAATGCGTCTTAAACAAGCACCTGTGTTGCATGGATATGGGTACGGGTATCGTATCGGATACGATACAGATCCGGCGATACGAAAATTTAAAAAAACTATGGATATGATACGTCTATTATATATTATTTTTATTATTTAAATTATATTATTAATTGAACACTTGTATATATAAATTAATTATCAAAAGTCTGGAGAGGAGATGATACTATAACTCAAATATAAATTAAATAACAGAGCTACTCTGTTTCAACAACAAACATGAAGTATCGCAGTGGTTAAGGGGTATGCTTCTTATCACAGGTCTACGTATGAGGGTGCATATTCAGACAGAAAAAGCCCTACCTCTGTGTGTCAACGCGTATCGAATACCGTATCAAGCAGTAAAGGATACGCCAGTTGGCGTAACTGATACGTATCCATGCCGTATCTGTGACATGTCGGTGTCCGATACGTGTCTGACACGAGTACGAGGACCATCCAGGAGTATCAGGTAATATAGACAAGCACTAACTAACAAGCATGTACTTGAAACAATTAAACTAAGGGGAGTGCTATTTTGAGGTCAACTATTTCAAAATTGAGTGCAGAGATAATTTTTTCTCACTATATACCGGTTTTATCCTTTTACTCTCTCTCCCTTAAATGTCTCAATTAATACAAATGTTAATAAAGAAAAAATTAATAAAGAAAGGTATTTCTTCGAGAAAGAAACTCTGATAATAAACTTAGACCCCTATTTTAATATTTAGAGATTAATCACTAATAATTTAACTGACACATTAATTTACCAGTATCAATTGTTCACAATGATTTAATGCAACTATTATTTTTTTAAGAAAACAATACCATTTCAATTATTATACGTTATTGTCTATATGTTGCAAAATTTTATAAGAATTTTGATCCCATCACTCTAATGTATAAGTTCTAATGTATAAAACTAACAGCTCTTTACCCATAAGAGCTCAGATTAACTATACGATTTGATTTGTTTTTATTTTTTTTCTGTGCGTATAAGTTGAGAAAATATGAAAGATACGGAAAGGGAGAAAGGAGATATGGATTTGGAACATTTTTTTTTTATCTCTGAAGGACCTTTCTTTATTTAACTTTTGTATTAATTAAGATATTTAAAAGTGGGAGAGAGTACAAGGGTACAATAAGTATTTAGAGAAAATAAATCTTCTTAGCCCTCAATTTTGTAATAATTGATGCACTCCCCTTACACTAAATGTAATTAAAAGTAAAATAAATGTTTCTTCAACAAGCATGCGTACTTAAAAACAATAAAACTAAATGTTATCAAAAGTATATTTAATGCGTCTTAAACAAGCATTAACCAACAAACCTGTACTTAAAACAATTAAACTAAATGTGATTAAAAGTAAAATAAATGTTTCTTCAACAAGCACTACTTAAAAACTATAAAACTAAATGTTATCAAAAGTATATTTAATGCGTCTTCAACAATCAACAAGCACTAACCAAACAAGTTTGTACTTTTAGAGCAATAAAGAAACAAAATAAATGCGTCTGCCGGGAGTCGAACCCGGGTCTATTGCTTGGAAGGCAATTATCCTAACCGTTGGACTACAGACGCTTTTGTTGTTTTAAATCTTACTTTTCTATAATATATTATTGCCGATTGGTTATTCCTTATTTTAACTTTACTGTAATTTATTATTCAATTCCTTTGGCCCAATTTCCATAATTGTTTTGCGGATTGGTTTCTTGTAAGCTTGTACTTTGGGACATTAATTCCTTAATGCGAGATGACTTTTCATATGTTATGGTTTGAAGAAATCCAATGTGCCAAATTAGTTGTTTGATAGGTAACCTCAAAAATATCGTTAGTAATTCGCCATTCGACCTTCAAAAATAAATTGATTAAATCAGGAACTATATATATGTTATTTCATACATTACAAAATTAAAGAAACTTCTTACATATATTAATTAAAAACAACCAACTATCCCATATATATAATATAGAGAGAGAGATAACTAAAGTATACAGATTTGCTAACTCCAAATTCCATTGAGAATTCCCTTTAATGTATTCCCACTAATTCTCTTTAAAATCCTCTTTGCTTCAGGATTATTATTTTGTGCTAAACTCTCTAAATTGTTAACATATTCACATGCCCCAATTTTTCTCCTACCTGATATACTGTCACTCAATTGTACCAGTGCCAACAACAGATACTTCTTCACTTTCTCCTCTTCAGAAATTAACAGCTTTAAGATCCGCGCTACATTTGATTCTCCTTGGATAAACTTTTTCCTATTTCTTTGAACAGAGATCATGCCAGAAAGTGCCTCGGCTGCCATTTCATGCTTCTCATACACCTTCGATTCGATTATTTGTACCAAATCAGACATGAAACCTAGTTGACCAAATTCAATTTTGGCCTCATGAGAAATTCTACAAAGATAACACGCAGCTTTTAACATGGCTTGTTGCGTTGAAACCTCGCAATTACGTATGAAATACAAAATGTGATCAACAAATTCCGAAAAGATCAATTTGTTAATCAACTTCTTAGATGAGAAACAGAGATGCTCGATTGATTTTAATGCAACCTCCCTTGTTTTGTTGGTATACCGGGTCAAACTCGGATCCAACACACTTACAAGTAGTTCCACCACACCGGGTTCACCATCCGAGAGTGCGGTTAAGAGTTCTATAACCCGTATCTGCATGGCCTCATCCTGGCCATTCGACATTTGAACCAATCTTGATAAAATTTCAACCGCATTTGATTCCAGCATGAAATTCTTTATCTCCTCTATCGGGTTAAGGTTCTTTAAAATTTCACATGATAACCGTATCAATTCTCTACTCGCATCACAATCGCCACAATTATTGAGTAGTATGTTTATCCCACCTTGTGCCGAGACCGACCATGCATTGTTGCAATTTACGGTCAATTTATTTAGTACACTTGCAGCTCGTTCTTTATTCGATAACCTTCCGCTTTCGATAATTTTAACTAACGGGGCAATAATACCGTGAATTACAAGGGTGTTACAATAAGATTCATATCGAACAATAACCGAAATAGCTTCTAATGCTTCTTCAATCACATCACAATCCCCAAACTCAATTAGGTTAATTAATAAATCGATCCCTTTTTCTTCGATCAAAATCATTTTAACATACCTTTCATCTTCATTTAATGCCTCATTAAGCATGCACATCGCCTGTATGCACATCTCCGAGTCACCAATCTTCAATCTTGCAAATAGGTCCCTTAAAAAGAACCTAATCTCATCCCGGGTTGCACCGGGGCCGGGCTTAGACACAACTATAGCTGATGATTTTGTTAATGTTAACACACCGGAAGCGTAAACTCTTTCCAAATTGCTAATGTGGCAATCAATCTTGCTAATTATGACATTGAGTTCGCTTCTTAGAAAGAGATTACCGCGAGTATACATGTCATCACAGCATTGGTCGGCTAGCAACCGGGTCTCATGGCAGGTTGATAGTATGGCGTCTAGTAAATTCTTTAGCTCTTGATTTTCTTCTTCTGATAGGAAAGAAATTGTCGAATTCAGTTGCTCGAGTCGGGACTTGATCGATCGCCATTTGCCCGGAAACAGTCGGATTGAATCGGATGCATAGATTAGCGACTCAGTCAACTGTGTAACAGTTTGTGCTAGACCCCACCACTGTTTTTCTTCTTGCTCTTCTCCTTGTTTCATCACTGTAGAGAGAGAGAGAGAGAGAGGGGAGGTTGGAAAGTATTACTGAAGAATGTTTCTTTTGTGAGGGGTTGGGCAAATGATGCATGAATATTGATATGTAGTGCCTTGTTTAACTGTCACTGTACTATAAAGGAATGGAAGCCTCCTATCTCTTCATTATTTTTTATTTATAGAAATAATATTAAAATAATTTAGAGTTCTAGACTGATTATATGAGAATTTGGATTTGATTGAAAGAATCGAAAAAACTTTTGGTCTCTTATGAAGGAATCAATAAATTTTTTTTTCTGCTCATTAGGGATCCGTGCATGTTGGAATTTTACCCATTTAAACTAATTTGACTTTTTTTTCTTTTAGTTTTTTTAGTAAATTATAAAAATATTTTACAAAAATAGATAAAGTAACTTAGATTAACAGAAATAAAAATTTAAAACTTTCCATATTTGATTAAAAATCTAATATAATAATTCTCTCCATCTATACATCAGATTTAGGAAGAAAAAATAACTAATTTTAAATCGGTAGATTTCTACCGATCCAAACTTTTTTATTTTTAGAATCAATATAAATTCTATCTATATTTCTACTAATTAAAAATATAATTTACTCTTTCTGTTTTTCTTTTCTTCTTTTCTAATTTCTACAGATAAAATTTTTTCTGTAATCAGTCTAGAACTCTATATTATTTTAATATTATTTCTATGAAATATTGAAATGGAAGCCTATCTCTTTGGATCTATATTATTGCTATCCTCTGGTAACTGCCATCTTTGCTCACTGCTCTGAATTTAAGGTGTCAAAGTTTTCTCTTATGATTCTCTCCATTAGTTGGATGAAGATGCCAAGCATTTGGTAAGAACAGAGAAATAAGTAATATTGTCATAACTTAGAAAAACAGGACAGGTCCAGTCCTATGGAAATGGAGATAAAAGAGTCAATGCTTGTGATAATCATAATCATAAAAAGAAAAGCATGTGTAGCGCAAGTCTTGTGAAAGAGAGATGATAACTCTGAATTGGGGTATATAAAACAGTACAGCTGTTGAGTAAAGAAAAAGTTGAGAAGTCACATTTATCATTTTGGCTTTTTATCAAAACATTGGAAAAGAAAATGAGTTTAAATTTGGAACGATATTATCTCAAAATGTTTGGATAATTATAGATTACATCTAATTTTATGTACATGTATTTAAAAAATATTAAATTAAAAAATTAAAAATGTAGAAGTTTTATTAATTATTTAGATAGGATTTATATTAAATTTGAGTCAATTTAAAAGGTATTTAGCCTTCTTTCAAATAATTTTGAAAATTTTAATGGTAGAGTATTAATCGGTTTATGATGAATTACCAATTAAATTTCAGATTAATAAAATTTATTACACGTCCTATGTAAGTAACTTACAACACATCTACAATTTTTAATTTGAATAAAAAATATATATATCAGAAGAGTTGGATGTACCATATATTTTTCCAAAAAAAAAAAAATTGTACAGTTAATTGAAAATATTTCTATACTATAATTCTGTCTTCAAAAAAAATTGATAGTCTTTGAAAATTCTATTTTTTTAATTAGGAAAAAAAATATAAATTGAAAGTCAATTTTGTATTGCAAGTGTTACTGTAATTCAGAAAAAAAAAAAAAAAAAAAAAAAAACCAACTGCACCAGTACTATTTAAGTTTGTCCTTTCCAGAAGTTATTTGATAGAACTTTATATTGGTACAAATGTACAATAAGTGGTTGGATCCGGAGATGTGAATTAGCTCTAATTCAATGAGATTAGGACAAAGCTAGATTTTCGAATTATAGGTGTCAAACGTAAATGAGGGTCAACTATATAAAATTTTCATACTGCACATGAGGATCAATTTTGTATTACTCATAGTATTTTATCCTAAAATGTATTGAAAATTATACGTAAGTATTAAAAATATGAAAACAAATGGAGGTCAATTGACCCCATTCAATATATGTACATCCGTCACTGAGTGAGGCAACATGATTTAAAAAGTGCAAATTTTACTGGCATTATGTTTCATTATGTATATTTTTTATGTAAAGGTTGGAAGTTAAATTATTTAATTATTTAATATTTATAAAAAAATTGTATCTGGATTAATACACTTTTAAAAATCCATAACCAAGAAATACGGACCCCTCATCTGTAGACTTGGATGCATTAAAAAGAACAGGAAATGATGTCATGAATATAAATCATGTACCTACATAACCAACAAATGGACCAGGCATGGAGAAAGCAACACTAATACAACAAGTTGCCAAATATGTAAACAATTCAAGTCTTCTATTACTCACATGTTATGTAAACACATCCTGTTACAAGTCACTGACTGGTGGGACCCGCCTGCAGCGGAACTAAAAAAAATAGATTAGGATGACTGAGATATAAAATACATAATGTGTGGCGACTAAAATTAATATAAAATCAAGTCTTTGTGATCACATATATTAAATTCTAGCCACTAAATTTTCAGCACATATTTAATATTTTATGAGAATTAAAGACTCAATCATATAAAAACTTTGACGATAACAAAACTTATTTTAATTTCAAAATACATATTAAAAAAAGTTTAAATGAAACCTCGACTTGTATTAAGATCTGTCGCTGGCTCTAGCAACGATAACTCACCAAAATTAATAGGCAGTGGGACCCATATGTCTGAAGCATAATTACAGGCTATATTGCAGGGAAGCTGTAACAGAGAATCAAGAAGGAATGTGTAGACTGTAGGTTGTGTCCCCTGAATTCGCATCCTCTGAGATATCTCAAACTTTACATGACTTTTTGGAATATCTCAATCGTTCAAATACATTCTGCACGAATCTCAAAGCTCAAATAATACTGCCCCCTACGGTTCCCCGAATAAAATTGAGATATCTCAGAGGATACGGATCCCTGTGTCCTTGCTGGATTGATCCACACGAGAGCATATGCACCCCCCCCCCCTCCCCCGTCTGGATATATCATTGACAATTTGGCATGTATTCCTAGAGATGGAGAGAGCAGCAGGTGTGGTGTAGAAAGTCTACCGAATACTGACTATGACAGAGCAATTTTAAGGGGGGCCCTACAGCTTTGTATTTTGTAATATAGAGTAGAACCATCTTTTTTTTTTGGGTTCTATTTTGTAATATTCTACCAAACAATTATTGAGTTTAAAGTTTAGTTTGTACAATCTTTAAAAATTAATCTTTTTTTAGTGTATTTGTAATATTCTATCCAAATAATTTTGAGTTTAAAGTTTAGTTCGGACATACAATCTTGAAAATTAATCTTTTTTTTCTGCCATAGAAAATTAAATTCCTGACACTACCCGGTTTCCCCTTAGTACTATATATGAAAAATATGCCAAAGGGCTTCAAATTCAATATAGAGAGAGATTGACTAATATGATTTCAATAGCATATGGGCCGAAGTGCTTACGGTCCAAATTTGAAATTTCAAAATCCAAAAAGTCAATTTAAACCGTTAGATGTGTTATCCATATTGAAATGTGCTTGGAGACCAAATTTTATATTTTTTGGAACTTTTTTGCTATTTATTAAGCCACTTTGAAAATTGCTGATCCAACGGTGGCTTAACTCAACAGAGCAAAAAAAATGTAAATTTTGGTCTCCAAGCACATTTCAATATGGAGAACACATCTAACGGTTCAGATCAACTTTTTGGATTTTGAAATTTCAAATTTGGACCGTAAGCACTTCGGTCCATATGCTACTGAAATCATATTAGTCTCTCTCTCTCTCTCTCTCTTTCTCTCTCTATATATATAGTAAGGCTATTGTGCATTGCGAATTAAAGGGGGTGTTTTAATTCGCGCTCATATCGCTATTTCCAAAGTTTAAATAGCCGATCCGAATCGCTCAACATGTTCTCCATATTGAAATGTGCTTGGAGACCAAATTTTACATTTTTTTGGAATTTTTTTACTATTTATTAAGCCACTTTGAAAATTGTTGATCCAACGGTGGCTCAACCAAACAGTGAAACCGTTGGATCAGCGATTTTCAAAGTGGCTTAATAAATAGTAAAAAAATTCAAAAAAATGTAAAATTTGGTCTCCAAGCACATTTCAATATGGAGAACATGTTGAGTGGTTCGGATCGGCTATTTGAACTTTGAAAATAGCGATATGAGTACGAATTAAAACACCCCCTTTAATTCGCAATGCACAATAGCCTTACTCTCTCTCTCTCTCTCTATATATATATATGAAAAATTAATTGGCAAGATAAATTCTTGTTTTCCTAATATGATATTATTATTTTTCTCTGCCTTGTGGGGCACAATAGGTGCCTTTTGAGTAAAATCAACCAAGGGTTTAATTTTTTTTTATTAAAACCAGGGTTTTTAATTGCTTTATCTAAATATTAAAAAAGCAAATCACGGCATTTCTAGAAATAAAACAAAAATTGAGTACAAGAATTCCGTCGAAAAGCAAAATGTAAATCATTGTAAATGAAACTGAATTACTGATCATATATAGCTCTACAATCTACATCAATCAAAATCAAATTAAAAGTCAATTAAAAAGGGATAAAGAAGACAAACACAAGTTGAGCTTGGTATCTAGGTACTATATTTAAATATTCTATAATTAAATCTTTCTTTAAAGGGACAACAAAAAAAATGATTCCATTTATCTTGTATTTTTGTGATATGATTCATTAAATCGGTTGAAGTACTATAAACACCGAGTCACTTTTGTTTTCACCAATGCATGCATGTGATCCCTAGCTACAATTATTGGTGTATTAATGTTAATATCAATTATGCTAAGAATTTTGGATATCATAATAAAAAAAATATATCATCAATCCAATCAGGATATGATCAATTCTCATTTTGTTTCTATATACCACCTACAATATATAGGTGAATAATTATCTTGACTGAAATTAAATTTATTGTTACTTAATTAGTTTACAATGTAAGCTAGAATAAAAAAAAAAAAAAAACTAGCCTTGCCTGAAATATAAATTCTTTTTAGTTAGTTTACAATCTAAGGTAAAATAAAAAAAAATAAGTCGGTGATCTTATAACTAAATAAATATATTTCAAAAATAAAAAATCATTACAAATATATTGGTGATCTTATAAATTAGATGCATATCATATTTTTCATGTGATTTGAATATCATTTTATATTTTATCAGAAGTTCTTAAATACAGATCGCTACAAGTTATCAATTGATTAATGATTATATGAATATGTGCAGATCACGTTTGATTATAAAATTAAAGGTTATGTTTAACGACTGTTATTATAATCCTCAATTTAATCCGTTATTAAGAGATCTCCACTCATTTTTAAAAACAGAAAAAAAATAGTAATTATTTTTATAGATAAGGAAAAAAAGGTTTTATTTTGATAGGTATCACTAGTGAAGGAAATTAGTCACACCTTCACCGGTGGCACATGAGTCCGACTCCGCTGCTCTACAAATCGGAGAGCATGACCCTGCTATTTCAATCTCAACTGTTGAATTTTTGCATGCACAAATCTCAACATAGATAAAAGGCTGAAATTAGAATATCAAGATCCTGCTCCCAAGTCGGTTCCAGTGGCACATCACGTTATGCATACCAGTCATGTGACATGACTTATATGACATGTCTCTCTTTGATAAAAAATGACACATTATGACTAGTCACGCATATTGATCCAGACACGTCACGTCATGTGACCAATTTCCAATGTTAATTATTTTGCAATAATTTCTTATATTTTAGTATTATTTTAACCGTGCAAGATTAAACTAATAGCTTCACTCTTAAATATAAAAACTAGTCTCGTAATAAATATTTATACTTACCATTAATTATTACCATAATTCGCCATTCTTATTTTCTATGTCAAGTTGTTGGCATCATAATTAATTCATATGATACATAGATCCCAATCATCCCATGATCCAATGGAATTTTTGAAGCAGATCTGAGAACATTATTTTCAAGAATTTTATGCTATTTGAGATCTTGGTGCACGTGGTATTGTACTGAAATTGGTACAAATTTAGCGATCCCAAAAATCTGCCTTGAAAGTTCCCCAATTTTTTTTTCTTCAAAAATAAGCAAAATCTCCAAGCAAGCAACATTTATGTGAAATTTGCTGTTTTATTTTATTTATTTTTGTCTATTTCTATTCTCATTTCTTTGACTAGATAAAGAGGAGAAAAGATTTAACAGAGCATTTTTGGCTTCATGAAACACAAATCATATGCAGTACATGTTTTTTTGGGAACCAAATCACCTGCCCTTTGGTGGGGGAAATCAACTTTGCTGCTTTTTTTTTTTAGAGAAAAGTAGAATTCTGTTTTTCCGATCCCAACCATTCAAATTCGTTGAGATTTGTCTATGAAAAAGTTTTTTTATCGAGATACGTAAATGAAAAATTTTGAATGGTTGAGATTAGAAAAGCAGGATCCTGCTTTTCTCTCAAAAAAGCAGCAGAGTCGGATCCTTTGTGGACAGGAAATTTCTACCTCTAAAGTCACTGTGGGTCTGGAGTGAATTTTGACATTTAAATATTGAATATAGTTTCGTTCCCTGGCCCACTTCAGATCCATCTGACAGTGCCTCTAGAAGTAGAAATTTTCTATCCACATGAGGGCAAGAGATTCGATTCGATTCGGTTCCGTTGTTTTGGTTCTATAATCTGTGAAGGCAAAATTACTCTGTTAAAATATTTACCCGGAAAGAAAGTTAGAGAAGAGATGGAAGTTGTTAGAAAGATAATTGCTGTATTAAATGGGTTTCACAAAATTATTAATATGCATCATTATTCTTGTACGAAGAAGCAAAATAGACTTTTTACAAACAATTAACTGGAAATTAATTAATTTGATAAGCAAGTAACGACAAATTTAATTAACAAGCCTGGAGACTATAGATATGAAAATGATAACACACGGGTTTAATTTTTAAAAAGGCTACTGATATGAATCCATCAAGACTTTAATTACTAGATGGTTTTAGTTTTCAATTCATGTGAGCTTTTGCAAATTTCACCCTGTGAAATTTCCTTATTAGTTTTTTAGAATTGTGGCTGCTACTATTTACACTATTGTTATATCAAAAAAAAAAATCAAAAGGTTGGATCCGACTCCGTTGCTCTCAAAATAGGAGAGCTGGATTTTACTCTCAAAAAATATCACTCGTTGAATTTTTTTCATGCACGCATCTCAACACAAATGAACGGCTGAGATTAAAATAGCAGAGTTATGCTCTCCTATTTTGAGAGCAGTGAAGTCGGATCCCAAAAGGTTTTTAATAGCAATCTAGTTTGTAAAAAAAAAATCATTTATAAATTATAAATTATAAATTATAAAAACATTAGACTGAGAAATTACAAAGATCGTTAACAAAATATTTTTCCTTAGAAAAACATTTTTTTTCCATCACGAAGATTTTAATGAATTTGTATTACAATAATAAAATTTCTGAATAATACTCGTTATTTATTTTTAGCGTCTAAAGAAGTAAATATATAAATAAAATGTGTTCATAAATAATTCATTTGACATCAAAATTATTGCGAATTTCATAAATAATACGAGATTTCTGTCCATATTATTTGTGCAACATAATACTTTTTTTTAATAGTAAAAATATATATTATCGACGTTATAGGAAACAAATTATTTACGAATTATACTTGAATTATATTGAAATCACAAACTTTAGACCTCGAATAATTTCCGTAATTAGTCGAACATGTCACTACTTGTTGCTTTTGACCCATCAATTTGATTCATGACCTATAATTGCTGCAATATTTTTACGAAAGTTGAAGCGACGTGAGCCGTCGGATCAATATTTAGCGCACACGATTTAATCGGCTCAGATAAGAGCACCACAAAGCCAAGGATTTTCAACAGGTTTAAGAACTCTTGACAGAGGTTGCTAAGATTGCGAAATTTAGAAGGTTATTAGATTTGAATGGATTTAAAAAGAGAATAAATTGGGCTGGACTGGGCTTAATTGGACTGAAGAAAGAGAAGTTTCCTAAATGGTGATAATATGGTGATTTCCATTTGTAACCAAATTAAGCCTATTTTTGTGTAATTTTTGGTTTGAAAAAAAAAGAGAGAGAGAGAACAAAATTTGACTATTAAAAGTTTGAAATCATCTTCCTTTGTACCATTCAAATGACAACAATTTACAATTTGTCCTTCATATAACACAGTCAAAAACTATTTAAGTACTGATGGGGCTCCCTTTAAATATCTACCAGGAAATACTTATTTATAACAAAAGGCAAAATACTTTTGTCATACCAATTTTGGATATATTTGATTGAAAATGATTTGTGTAACTTTCAAAACATGTTGGCCATTCAATTATCAGAAGGAAAACCTGCCAACTCATCACATCGTACATATCTCTAAATAAATTTCACATTGATCAACAGTGACAGAGTCACCGGAATGGTGACTCTATTCAGAAATAGACACTTGCCGATTCCTGATCCAAAAAACATTTCAATATATTATTATTTTTGTCACATTCTTTTTAAAAAAGAAACAACGAAAATATACTTGTGATTAAAGTAAGTATACAATTATGTCACATTTTGAAATATATTCTATTTTTAGGCTCTGCCCCTGACAATAAAGAGAACGGAGTGAGTCCGATACCCATCAGATCTTTTTTAGGTTCAACAAGCTCCATGACCATCAATCTTAAGATCTGTGCGCATGAAATCGAAGCAGATGCGCACGAAAATTAAAGCATTGTGCATGAATCTTAAAACATATTGAACGGTGATTGAACATGTCAAACCAAATAGGTCTGATGCCCACCGGACCTTCTCTCAAGTCGACAATAAAACATCAGAAACTGAAATATGACAATGTTTTTAGCATTCTACATAAGAAGTTAGCCCAGTAAGAGTTTCTTATTACATGAAAAGTTCTCAGTTGGAGCGCCACAGAAAATCTCCACAAGAAACAAAGTTAGGTCATCGGCCAATACTTCACCACAAAATCTTGAATTGGGCCTAAATTAAATCTAAATATTGTGGTTTGAAATACACATGGTATATTCCTACTTATCTATTATCTAATACAGCCCATAAAACACACACTCCAATCAACGTGGCCTCTTATCCATCCAGCACCAACACTTTTTCACAAGGCACTTTTGCATATATACCCCTACAACAATCTAAATTTAATAAGTATTTCTCTTCTTAAAGCTGGAATAAATCTCTTGCATAGTTGCACTCATTGATTATTAGTTAATTTGGTGATAGTGGCATATTATTGGGTGTGAGTATTATGGTTTATGAAGCAAATCAGTACTTTAATTTTAAATTTACATTTATTTTCAAAATAGTAATGAGAGCACATTATATGCAAATAAAAATTTACCAGGGGTATGGAAGCAAATTTAGAGTATTCCTGGGAATGGATGATGACTTTTCATGTTTCCTTACCTCTTGGAACTTATATATACACACAAACCCTATCTTAAAATACCCACAATAAAGAGAAACCTAAGGAAACATATACTTTTTTATAGTACAATTGAGAGGATAAAAATACAGAAAATAGCAAGAAAATGCTGGAATCCAAGGCAGTAATTGGCGAAACCGACATGCTTCAGACGATGCAAATCAACGCACTCAAGTTTGCGGGAAAAGCCCTCGATGAGTTCGAGGCCTCCGATGCAACCGCCATAGCTCGTTTCATCAAGAAGGTATTGTGGGTCCCAGCAAAAACCATAAAGAAACAACATGTAACTTTGATATAGCTTCTTTAATGTGTTCAAATTTCAAAATGGATAGTAATTGAAATTTGAACATATACTAATTATTAGCATATTATTGTGCATTTTTGTTAACAAAACATGTACAATTATCATTGTAGGAGTTTGACAAGATGTATGGGCCCGGATGGCAGTGTGTGGTCGGTACGAATTTCGGATCATTTGTAACCCACCATTTTGGTTGCTTCATCTCTTTCGGCATAGGAAGCCTCGACATCTTGCTCTTTCGGGTTGGGGCCACCCCGGAGGCTGACACTAGATGCTTTGTGGCCGTGGAAGCCGTTAAGGCTTAATTATTTTTTCTTTCAAGTTATGGACTTCTTCTTTTTTCATTATTTTTTTTCACCCTATTTCATGAATGCTAAAAAAATATGTATATATTAGAAGAAAAACAAAATTATTGTTGGTTTAGATCCTTGTTTGATGTTTCTCTTATATATAGTGTGGGAATGAGTATCCTCTTAGGTACTACGTACATATTGCATACATATACGATCGAGTGAATTCCAGCCGAGCGATTTTAATTCGGACTTAGTAGATGTACATGGGTCTTTAAGATTCGTTCCATATTTAAAATAAACGGTTTGGATATCATCATACCAGGTCAAGTACCTGACTAGATCTGAATTCATAGCAGGGTGTTTGTTAGGAGATGATGAGTGGAACCCATTTCAAAATTGCAATTGACAAGTAACAACTTAAGCGGACCACACAATGAATGCCAAAGGATGAATTTTTTTTTTCTCTTTTTTATTTTCACTCTTTCTTTTTTTTTTTTTTTTTTCTGTTAATCCGTTTCTATTTTTGTTCTTGTTTTGTTTTGATTTTGCTCATGTTTTTTTCCCTTTTTTTTTGGATAATCTTCATTTTATAGGAATTCCGTCATTGGCAAAAAAAAAACCATATATTCGACTCTGTTGCTCTCCAAATAGGAGAGCAGGATCCTGCTATTCTAAATCTAATTGTTAAATTTTTTTTATGCACAAATTAATCTCAACATCTAAACTGTTGGATTTTGAATAACAGGATTGTGCTCTTCTATTGGAGAGCACAAGAGACACATCCATATATTTGGGCCTTAATGGCCCATTTTTTTGTTAGTTTTTTCTTCATCTATTGCAAATTGCAAATTCCTTTTCAGAAAAGAAAGATCTAAATGAAAAAAGAAAAATGAGACTTTTAACTAAAAACCCTCAAAAAAAAAAAAAGATCCAAATTTCTCTTTAGTGTTTTTATTTTCCTTACTTAAAAACCTAAAATTGTATACTTCTCACTTAAAAGCAAACATATAAGAAATTTATTATATATCATGAAAAATAATATCTAAGCTCCAACAGATCGAAATAAGCGCGTGATAAGTCATTTTCTAAACTTCATCATTATTTCTCAATTAAAACACCACCTAACACAAATGCGTGCAATAATACAGGCAACACAAAACAAATCGAGATCCAGTAATGTCAAACGAATCGAGATCTAGTAATGTAACTCAATTTTTGGGTTTTAAATCGGAACCGTCCGATTCGAGATGAGCACGCGAGATGGAGTGCTGGATTTGAGATGGAGCACACATCCCGAGATGGAGCGTTGGATTCTAATCGGACGGTCTCGATCCAAAATCCAAAAATTGGGTTATATTAGGGGATCCGGACCCACACAAAACCTGGTTCAATTATCAGAATTACCTTGCATGAAAAATGAATTTTTTTTTTTTATTAAAACTTCAATGTTACATCCAACATGCCGGGTAAAGATATTGACAAAGCTATTTTCGCTTCACACAATGCGTGGTCAATAGAGACAAAATGAAAAGGTATATAACTAGTGCGTTGTGTGAAGCAAATATAGCTTTGTCAATATCTTTACCTGACATGCCTCATTTTTTCATCCCCATGAATCCCCTTTTTTCAAGGCTTCAACAAACTTTTCATCTTCAATAATTTTGTGTCTTGAAGGAAACCAGCTCAGAAGTGGTACCAGGCTACCCCAGTACCGGTCCAAAACATCCATTTCTCAGTCTTGAAAGAACTGTATATATATAGTAATAGAAAATATGAATTAAGAATTTACTAAGACCAACAGTGACATTATTTTTTATTAGAGATTTCATACTGGTGTGTAACAGGATGTGTATACTGGCACCCATATCTACTTTTTTATCACATTAATAAGTGCATTAATATCTATTATTGAAATTCATCTGACCATTACACCTTTTTTTTATATCTATATTAGAGCTTTTAACGTTTATGAGATGGCATGCCCATTATTTTTCAGAACTTTATAGAAAGGTGATGTAGCTGCTGTTTCAGGTATAAATAAAATGAAATTATAAGAATAAGAGAAAAATGAATTACAAAAACTTCTTCAAAGAAATATGAAAATTATATTCCAATTTTTTGAGTTATTATTGCAATTAAATTTGATTTCGCTCCTTTATGGGAGTGCACAGCAACAATGGATCTATAAAGTTAATACTCAAAATCTCATGGGTATATATGCTTGGATTTCTCAAAATCTCATGGGTATATATGCTTGGATTTTCTACAATGGATCAATTTGTAAGGCAGATTGGAGCAGTGTTTTAATATTTGATTCTTATGCCGTATGCGGAAGGCCAACGCATACCGCATATACGGGATGTGACTTCATATTCAGATTTTTATTCGGAGTTATATATGTGGATTTTAAAATGAGAATTCATATTAATTTGTATGCAAATTAAAAAAATATCTAATAAATGATTAACTTTACATCAGAGACCGAATATGCAACAGAATATGCAGATATGTGGCCGAATATGCGGAACCGAATACTGAATTTTCGGCCGAATATGTGAAATCGAATATTTGACCGAATACAAATTTTCTTTGTGGATTACAACTAAATACGAATATTCGGCCAAATAAACCGAATTTTAATACACTGGATTGGAGTGCTAGTTTGAAGAATGTGCAGCTGACAAGACTCCAAATCATTAATTGTTTGATTTCTTTTGTGAGATTAAATGTTTATTTTAATTATAAAATAAAATATTCGCGCCATATATATTGATCCATTGTTGCTGTGTGCATTTTCTGCAACAATTAATGGATCAATATGGCGCTTTAAGTGTGCATTTTCTGCAACACCCCTCCTATTATTTAACATATAGATCCTAATATTCAGACTTTTGCTTTAAGTGTGCATTTCCTATAGCACCCCTCCTAATATTTAAATTAAAACCAAGAGCCCAATATATGGAAGATTATTTGCACCAAGGCCCAAGGGAGACTAGCTAGTAAGGAGGATTTTTTTAAGGGCTGTTCAGCAAAATTGGGAGGGTCCAAGTTTTTTTTTTTCACAATTATAATTTACAATATGAAAAATCAACAGTATAAGACTACAAACAAATATAATATAGTTTGAGCAAGTACTGATCTTGTAAAAATTAGAGGGGGAGGGGGGAATTCACATCCACTCTCTTACTGCACAAGGGAATCTTTTACAATTATTGAATCTGGACCATTCATTTTAACTTGGCACGAATCTCAAAGCCCAATAATATTGCCCCCTATTTCCTCTGAATCTCAAACCGGCTAAGATTTAATCTAAAACCGTTTCTCACAATCATAAAAAGAAAAAGAAATCAGAACTCTATAAATAATTGTTATGAAAAATACATACTGTTAATTAAATTGTACAAAAATAAAAAGTATAAAAAGTAGTAGTAGTAGAAGTAGAAATAGAATTTCAACCTCAAACAAAATCTCCAAACCAAGAAAAAGCCCTATATGTCCAATTATATATATGTATTAAATCTATAGCATGGTATATCATAATTTATGGAAAACTGGCAAACAAAAAATTAAATTAGAATGTAAAATGAAAACACAAGCAGAAATTAATATCTAAAAACCAACCACCTTTTCCTGCTTTATATCCTCGACTTGATACCGCGATAAGTCGAGCTCGATTAAATTGTCTTCTTCATCCCCAAATGAAAATTCAATCAATTGATCATCTTCCTCAATTTCCTGCTTTTGATCATCATCGTCTGACAACCACATTGCATATTCCAACCATCTCTCAAATCCATTGTCTTCTTTGGAAATTTCAGAATCCTTTTCTTCTATCGAGTTTTCAGATTCGGTTTCTTCACCTTCATACTCTTCATATATAATATCAAGCGGCCTTGCGAAATCAAAGAATTGTTGATCTGATATGAAACTCCAACACGTCTGATCCGTTGGTGTAACATCCTTAATTTCCTTTGTGGTTTCATGAGGGGGAAGGGATTGATTTGTGTTAGGTTGTGGGTTTGGTTGTGACGGGGAGGGGGTCGAACCAAATCGAAAGAGTGAGAAGATTAGAAGAAGAGAAGAGAGAAAGGAAGGAGATATGAGAAAGGATGCAAGGGGTCTTGGGAGGTAGAGGGAGGCCAAGAGAGAAGTTATGAGAATTATTGAAAAAATGTGGTGAATATCTTTAGTTGATATTGCTTCTTGGTTTTTATGTGATGATTCCATTTGTGAGATTGAGTCAGTGGAAGAAGGTGACATGAGGAATTAAAGGAAGGTATAACAAGAAGGGTTAGTTATATCATGCCAATAAAGTTCACACGTGCATGGGATCATATATGAAAAAATAATATAAGCGATTCAAGAATAAATGATGATGTATTCCTTTAGGTGTTTGAGAATTTGATATGTATTGTTGTTTATCAAAGCAAAACAAATAGATGATAAAATAATTTTGTTTTGTAATTGACATTTTTTTTAATGTAATAAGAGAAAGTTTGAGATGATTTTGCTATATTAAATAATAGATCAACTATTTTTTTGTTTTTGTTATTTAAGTCAACAGTCAAAGTAAATTTTCTACACTTGTTATTTACACTGTTGAGTACAACTAGGATGTTCTTAAGTTCACCGAGCTCTCTGGTGAACTCAAGTCTAAAATCTATTGGATCGGCTTCAAACGATGAATCCGAACCGTTGAAACAATGAAACCCGTCTACTTTATGAGTGATGTATCTATATGTAAAAAAATTAAATTTAGGAATTAATTTAGGATAAAGTCAAGCGGTCAAAATTAGAAGATTAATAAATTAATTTTAATACATATATTTTTTGAATATTTTTTTACCATTTGACTCTATGCAAAATTAATTTCTAAATTTAAAATTTTCACATGTAGATGTATCACTCATAAAGTAGACGGGTTTCAACGGTTCGGATTCATCGTTTGAACAATCTGATGAGTTTTAGACTTGAGTTCACAAAGGGACTTGGTGAACTTAAGAACACTCTAGTTCTAATTTACACCGTTTATACTTTCAAAAAATATTTATACCTGATGAAAAAAAATTAAATAATAGGTATAGTAATTCTTATAATATATTGTTAATTTATACACAAAAGATATAAATTTTTTTTTTATCTGGTATAAACATTTAAAAAAATAAAAAATATATACTTCTGAAGTGCAGATAAAAAATGTACTTGTAAGATTGCAGTTATCACCATCTGTCTTTGCATGGTTATTTTTTTAGGCCTACATAAAAAATGACAGTGAATGAATCCAAAAGGTTGAATAGGAGTCAAAAAGGATGAAGGTGGAGATTGGATCATCCTAAAAGTGCCTTTACCAAACTCTATCATATGGGACTAGAGTGCACTTTACTTTCAGAGCACAGATTCATTACTCTCTATTATTCCACCTTTACCTAGCCAAAAGATTTTTGTCCCTACATGAGATAATCTAAGTCAAGTACTTTAGTCTAATCTGTATATCTCACATATTTATGGGATTCCCATTCAACAATTAATTTACTTGAATTTCACTACTTGCAAGGAAGTGTGTTTCAGCAGGGAACAAACATGGGCAGACTAGAAAATTAAGATTGAGAAGGATGGATAGACAAGTATCATGTAATTTTATTTTATAAGGAGGATTATTAGTAGAAATTTTTAAAGGATCAAAATGTAAATTTTCAATTTATAATTTTTTTGTCAGCATTGTTAATTACTGAGATCATAGCCAGTATGTATATTACAAATGTGCGTACCTTTGCAAGCTATTTTTACTATTATAAGTTGAAATGTTTCAAATAAAAATATCTATATGTACCATAACATATAAAATAAGCTAACTTAAGCATTGCAATAAAAATCCTTAATTAATTAAATTACACTTCCGTAATAATTTGAATTACTTTCATCTTTCCCTATTTATTTGAATATGAATGCACTTGGTTAGCAAATATTGCTAATTTTATAAACAGGGTATATAGTTATAGGATCCAATTGTTAGGTACACAAAACACCACATAGAAGTGATACAAAATAACTTAGATTCAGCTCCATTTATTTTTCTCCTTTGGCAAGAATGACCTATAATTTCTAATTTACAAGAAAGTGGAAAGAGACAGACATGCATGCATTTTAATTGGAAAAATAGTACCAAGGGGACCAAAAAAGCTTTTGATTTGTCACAACAAACCATTTAAGTTGGGTTGTTGATGTGTGTTATTGTACCCTTTCTTATAAATTACACAATGCCACAAATATGTTATATTGCACATATTGTACTTTATTAACATTATCATGAAATTTACTAGCTGGTAGATGTATGATTGTTTATTGCTTCTGAGCTAAAGTAGTTATTGATTATTGTTTTCTACCTATTTTAAAATTAAAAAAAAAAAAAAAAAAACAGTAAACAATTCGGAGATATTTTCATTTCTACCTAGCTAAATTTAATAGATATGGAGATTATGTTTTTTACAACATGATCCACATATCTTCATTTTCTACCTATTTAATTAAAAATATAGTAAAAAAATTGTAAAAAAATATTCATTTTCTACCTATTTAATTAAGTATATAGTAAAAAAATTGTAAAAAATATAAAATTTAATCTACAAGTACATTTTCAGTCATCTCAATCTAGTTAAGTATCTTCAACATTCAAGTAATAATATTTGATTATAAAGAATACTTTTTAATGGCTTCAAAAACCACCTTCATTGTTTATATCTTAGGATCAAGATAAAGCTCAGATAAAGTCAAAGTAAATAATATTAATCCATCAAATAAATTATAGAACTAGCTAGGTTGTGTCCTATGTTGGGGGGCCATTTAAAGTAAGAAATAAGCTCTTTATCACATATCAAAAGAAAGAAAGATAACAGTCAATGGAAACAGGAGAACATGCAGTTGTTGGGAGGTGGCATGGTCTCTCATCCAAATCCAAAAAACTAGTTTACATGTCTAACTCAAACCGAACCATATAATTGAAAATAGACGGCTTAGATCGATTTGAACTATCCGACGATATGTCAGTAGTCAGTACTATTGCCGGGGAGCTGAATCCAGAGATAGTCACATTTGTCAGAAGAAGAAAGGTTGGTGTCATGATTTTGACATATGGAGTAATATATGATGAAATGGTCCACCAGTAAACTGAAAACATTGTATGATCTAATATTCTCTATATACATTAAACCCCATGTCAGTTGATTTGCTGTGGCTGACAGCCAGGTCCCACATGGTGAGTATTGTCACTAGCAGAAAACAGCAATAGGACTTTTAAGGGGTTTATATTTTTTAGATTCATAATGACAATCATTCCAGGCATTAATCTTTATTGTGATCTGTGCAATGCCATCAATACCTGAAATATAAAAATCCAACTGTATCTCAACCCGAAATGTGCATCTCTGATTACTACCGGATTGAATGTAAGGTTGAAAATATTGGAGAAAAGATTCACAAAACATTACATTGAAGTAAAATTTAAAAAACAATCTATATGTTTATTGAAACAAAACATTCTTAAATATTCCATAAACACTGCCTTACATGAGCACATGTCACATATTGTTGCACAAAATAACTTAAGACAAGATGAGAGATCTCTCCTACAGTAATACTATATCTCTATACTGTATACCTACCTAACTATGGTACCGAAAGTACTAGACTTCTTCAATCACCTCATTGAAGCAAACCTAATTCCATACAGTACAGCAGCAAACCTTTCCTAAATATAAACCTACACTGTGGGGAAAAAAACATATACATAATACATATGCTCTCTAATGTTTACAACAATTTACACATACACACCTCTACTCATCATAATTTAAGAAAAGATCGACCGCAAGACTAGCCAAGTTTTTACCCTCATTTCGTGACCTTGCAACCCTGTGTTGCATTGGAGCATTAGGGGCATCTTCATAATTATCAGAAATATCGAGCCACTTAAAGGTCCGTTTTGTTGGAGTGCTGTACAAATGATGTATTTTCCTGGCAATCAAAGCCTGCAAGGGAGAAAAAGAAAATGCTTTTAGATGTTAACTCAAAATTGGTGCAAATGTATCCACTGAAAATTACATATATGCACTTCTAATAGCAACAGGTTGCTCAAAACAACTATTACAAACTCAATTTGGAATTGATTGGTATGGTTTGAACCAAATGTAGGTGATTGGTACCATGTTGAACTTGTCAGTTGGCATATTACCAATTAATTTGGTGCCAAAAAAAAGTTAGCTAGCTGGTAGACAAACCCCAATAATGCCTTAATTAAATGCAGGGTGCTTATGCCTGTCAAGCAATTGACACCTTACAATAAATCAGAGCAATTCGGTATTTGGTAAGGTCACTGAATAACTGTTCCTTTTAAGAAATGCTTATTGATTAAAAGAAGTAATCCATACCGCTTCGCTAACTGTCTTAGATACGAAAAGCAGCTGCCCCAAATCACTACTATCCACCTTGCACAAAACCTTAACCTGAAATAATAGAACAAAACATTACACCAGATACCTAAAAAGGATACATTTTGGTTAAACATAAGTTTAAAGAATTAGCAATTACCAGCATATCTTTGGGTAATGTTTCGAGCATGTTGAATTTCTCGATTTGAGGCCTCGGACTCCTACGCTTCTGTGGGAAAGTAACTGGAGAGAAGAGACCTGAGAAATTGAAGCTATCTTGTGTAACTGCAATCCTTTTCCTCCCCAAAATCCTCGTATTTTGAACTAATTGGAACGATTTCTCCTGATCAATGTGCCCAATTGCCATATTTTAACAATGCTTCACACAAAAATTCAAATTTGGTTTCTTGTAAACTAAACCCTGGAAAGAAGAAAAATGAAATTAATAGATCAGTACGCTTACATTTCAATATTTAGAGCTATAATTTGTCAATCAAACAAATTAAAAGATCAGTGTGCTTCCGCACTATTCATTTCTTGCCATGGAAGCATACAAATTAAGTAAAGAGAGATACTAATCGCAAGAGGGATTCAAAATCAAAATGAAAACAGGAAAGAGATGAACTGGGTAATGTCGAGTACCTTTAAAACTGAGAAATTTCTTCTCAAAATGGAATCTTTCTTCCTCTTTCGCTGCTCCTCCTTTGTGAAGTGTGTGTTTGTGTGGTGTGTGTGGTGTGTAAAAACGACTGTTGCGTGTAATTTACCTCGTCAGTTTATATAAAGGACCTCATTGGGTGTTATAAATATATAAAAATATCTGAGGGGCCTTTCATGGAAAGACCTGGAACAGCCGCCGCAGTTCCAAAAGCGGGTCGTAATTGGCGAATTCTCTCTACCCAATTAGCATGAAATTGCTTTGCTCGCATGGAATAGATACACACCAATAACGTGAAAAATCTGGGCTGCGCATCTTATCTTAGCGTGAATCTTGATGCATATTTTAACGGTGCCGATCTAAGGGGAGTAATTCTGGTGTTTTTATTATGATACTTTAGCGGACAGTAAAAAAAAATCAAATTGAAAACTTTAAATTCCCGCCCAATGCAAAGCGCGTGGTCGCTGGCCAACCGCGTGGATCGGATGGTCATTAATCGGACGTCCGCGTGTCCCAGAGGACACGTGTTGAAATCTGGAGACAGCAGCAACTAGCCGTTAGAGAAGGAAAGGGTGTACGTGGCGAGTTGTGTATGGATAAATTGGTAACGGGTTCGGATCTAAACAAGGGTAGGTCGGTGGTTTACTGGTCATGTCGGTAGCTTACTAAGTAAGCTATTCGGATTTTTGTTGCCTCAAGTTTCGGATCCTCTCCAGTTATTGCTAATAGGGTAATTGTCGGAGTAAAATTTGTAACAAAGAAGGTTTCACTTCATGCAGTGCACAGATTATCAAATCAAAACAGCACTGCGTATGGTTTCTACACTGCATGAAGCCAAAACTAATATGTCAGAATTATTACCTTCTCAACTGGAGATCAGCAGAGATGCATTGGATTCCTATCTGTGTTTACATAGGATCCTCTGTCAAAAACAATTTAACCAGAAAATTCAGGATGCTTCCGTTTTGTAGTGAAAAATCAATTTTGATTTTAGATCTGTGCACGTTTGAGGTCTGCTGTAACTGCTGTTTTGTTATATGCATTCATTGTTTATGTTTTGTTCTTATCATTATTCCTTTCTATAGTAAAAATCTGGTACAGAAACTTTGTAACAATAAAGTGGGGGCAGAGTCAATTTTGAGCTCATCCGATTAACAAAAATACTCTTTCTGCCGAAATTTTTATTAATTATTCAAAAAATATATAAAATTTAATATTATGCATCTAAATTCGAGAAAATTCAAATTCTACTCAATTCAGAGAATAAGTCTCCGGATCCAAGCCTTCTTCCGAAATATTATTCTCCAGATTCAGGGAAATCTCGGTTATATTATTTCTACACAATAATTCTCCGAATTTGTGATTTTTTAATTAAAAGAAAAAAATGTTATAATTCATTTTTTTTCAAAATAGATATATAATATCTTAGATTCTAAATATAATAGAAGCACCATAATATTTTCTTTACATATTCAGAAGTGACTTTTTAACCGGGATCAATAATTTAGATCCAAAATATTTTTATTTTTTTACATTAACATAGAAATATTTTAATTTTTCTTACAAAACAAAAAAAATCGGCCTGAACAATGTTGATCCGGGTTATTTGTCACATTATTTCTAATAAATCAAATTATATAGTATTCATCTATTTATTCAGAAATATATAAAATATTTTAATATTTTAATATAATAAATAAATAAATCATAATATTTTCTATTTTAATTAAAAAAAATAATTTGCTATTTTTTGTGAGGATATTAATAAAAAAATTGGAGTCTATGCTAGTTTTATTCTTTAAAAAATTATTTTTGTGCCACCCAAAAACATGGAAATTATGAAATTGTCACCTCAAATTTTGAAATTATAAAATTGCCACCCCAAACTCTCTAAATTCATGAATTTGCCCTTATTATACATCTTATACACTAATTTAATTAAAATTATGCTATTTACTTTGCTAATCAGAGAGAAGAACATTGTCTATGCCAGAGCCCATTAAATAGCGTATAAAACAACATATTTGTAAAATGCCCAAATTAACCCTCCAATTATACACCCCTCCTTCTCCTGCGCACCCCAACTCAAACCCAAATACCAAATTGGACCCAAATCTCTCTCTCTCTCTCTCTCTCAAGCTATCTCTTGCTTGGCTGTGTACTTAAATTCTGTTGTTTTAAGCATGGTGCATTTGAACTGGTAAGTGTGCTTAAAAAGTTTCCTCAAAAGAAGAAAGATTTAATGCAAAAGACTAATCTTCTTGATTTCCAACAAAATCTCTGTTGCATTTTAGTTGATATACATCTCCTAATTTGTATCTTGAACTTGGAAGTTGAATTTAATAAAAGTACGTAAACATTTTCTTTGACAGCCTAGGCTTGACCTACTTAAAAAAAATATTAGAAGTTGAAATGCACTTCCATGGATAAAACCAATAATTAGACTTCATATTTTACTCCAAATATGGTATACAATTGGATGGAAGCTTCACCTCTCTCGCGCCTCTCTCGCTTGCTTGCTGATACAACACAAATCTGAGTAGCGGGTCAGCACTTGAGTGAATTATTTGTGTTACAGAGCAACGGATCGGTGAAATGACATGATTAATTTATCGTTGATGCTAAATGAGCATGGAGACGTACGTACGCACGTACGCAAGAGATAGCTTGGGTGCAATTTGGTATTTGGGTTTGAGTTGGGGTGCGCAGAAGAAGGAGAGGAGGAGGGGGTGTATAATTGGAGGGTTAATTTGGGTATTTTATAAATACGTTTTTTTATACACTATTTTCAGTATAATTTTAATTAAATTAGTGTATAAGATGTATAATAAGAGCAAATTCATTAATTTAGAGAATTTGAGATGGCAATTTTATAATTTCAATGTTTGAGGTGGTAATTTCATAATTTCTATATTTTGGGTGGCACAAAAACAATTTCCCCCCTTTATCCATGATACGTATTAAATTGCACGCTGCACTGCTCACAGGCCGCAAGTTCTGATCATAAATATATTTGGGCCAAATGTGGGCCTCACCAAACATTAACCGAAATGGACAAAATGCCATATAAATTTCAAACACAATCAAATGATTTCAATGTTTTAAATATCAATAGCGTGTGGAAGGAATTCGCATCCTCTGAGATATCTCATATTTTGAGTGACTTTTTGAAAAATCTCAAACGTTGAAATACATTGTACACGAATCTCAAAGCTCAAAGCTTAATTAATACTGGACCCCTGCGCTACCCCGAATAGGCACCGGACATGTCGGTCACGCAAAATATGAGATATCTCAGAGAATACGCACTCGTGTGGTGGAAGCAGAGCGAGTCCGAAGTCATATCATTGAAGCAGCGTGCATAAATTGTGAATCGAATCAAACGGTTCCAAAAAAATATCAAATCAATTTGAGTCTGATGCCCATAAGATGCGCCTCCCCTCTTTATAATGGACCAATATCCTCTCAAGTACCGTAGAGGATGGGCCTCACTTTATGGTTTGAGATTAAATCTCAACCGGTTTGAGATTCGGGAGGAAATAGGGGCAGTTTTATTGGACTTTGAGATTCATGCCAAGCTAAAAAGAACGGTCTGAATCCACTAATGGTAAAAGATTCCCTTTTCAGATAATGCACTGGATATGAATTCCTTTATAATAGCATAAATCATCTTGTAAAACTTTGAAATTGTGAAACCAGTGTGAAAATATTGGTCGCAATTGGCCCCCACTTCTTTTGAAATTATTCCTCAATTAATACATTTAAATGTTAATTACTTATTAATTTTAATCTTTCCTTTTATTTACAAAACCGGATTGCATATATTACCAAATATATCATTATTGGACATCATTCTTTATTCTTAAATTCCAAAAAATATTAACATTTAAAACTCAATTAAGTTTCAGTTTGGTGATTTTTTGGTCTCTCATGATAATTAGATATTTGATCATTATGAACATGACGACCACTAGTGTTATTGTACAATGGTCAATGGTTCACAAATTTTTAATTTTTTGATATTTTATAGTACTGAGAAATATTTAGATTTTTGTGTGTTTTTAGTTTGCTTACAAGTTACAACTGTATGTTTTATAAGACACTTGTTATTTCATCTTATGTAATAGTTAATTTGTAACTTTTTAAATAAATGAAATTGTCTACAAGCTTTAAATAAATAAAAAATTTAGACCTTTTAGTTCGGAATGTTAATGCTATTATTTTTTTAAGTGATATCTTTGCACTAAATTAGTCAGTTCTAATAATCGCATTAAATCATTTTCATGACTTGAAATATCTAATGTATAAAATTATCAATGCAATGGTCAAAATTCATAAATAGAATATCTGTTGTATGAGAAGCCGTCAGGTTGAAAGTTTAAAATTCGATTAGAATTTTTTTATAAATATTTAAAATTAGAAAACTTGATCTTCATATTTACTAAAAAAACACACACAATGAATTGTCACCTTCGTAGATTGAATAATTAATAAATAGTTAGCTTTTGTGACTCAATATCCTTAATCCAAATATCTGCATAATAAATAAAAAAAAGGAAGAAAAAAATCTTGAATTTTAGAAATAGTGCTATAAAAACTAAGTACCAACCACCTTTAGCAGGTACGTCATTTTCTCGAAAGGTCTCTTATTAATTTTTTTAAAGTTTCAAAAACGCGAATTAATTGACAAACAAACTACAATTACAAAAGAAAAAATCAATTAAAAGAATAATTATTTTGGTACCCGCATATGAGTACCCACAAAATCTCTACATACTTTTCAACTCAATTAAATTTCCAATTTAATTGTTGTAGCTAACGAATTTCTAAAAGTGAACCACAAGTCATTTTATTTAGAATAATTATTTTTGTAACCATATTTGGGTACCCGCAAAATTCCCGCATACTTTCCAACTCAATTATTAACCTTCCAATTTAACTATCCTAGCTAACAAATTTCTAAAATATGTTCTCACTCACAGTAACAATATAAATTAGCTCCCTGTCTAATCCGCTTCCAAAGAAAATAAAAAATCTCAGGTCATGTTGGCAGCCTCCGCCACCCGAACGACCCCCACCACACTAGCTTCTGCCTGCGCACTTTCTCTACTTGCCACCTCTTTTTATCAGGTTCAAAACCTAAATCCGATCTGCCTGGATCAGCTTTCAACTTTCATAGATAAAAATACTTGAAAGATAAAATATTAACACTAGAGAATTAAGATATTAATACTTTGATAGTTGATGTGTAACTTGTTATTATCATTCATTTTCCAATCCCCAATAGCCATGTGTCATGATATGATGCGATCACTACTGGGACAGTAACCTATTACGGTTTGGCTAGTAGCCTGGTATTCATTACTGTTGGGAATGTTGTTTAGTGTTTTAAACATTGTTAATTTTAGCAGATCACATCATGTATGGATTAATATTTGTAATAAAAATGTAGTGTCCTTTTATTGGCTAGTACCTTTTAGCTAGCTAATTAAGCATCTGCAAATTTTGTTAGTCTTTCCTGATTGATACGTTTCTTTTTTATAAACCTTCGTAGAGACTGCAAAGTGGAAGGATTTGATACTTAATGACTTAGAGTATGCACATTGGAACTTTTTTCAATTACTAATCTCACGTGGTGATTTCTATTTAATTGCTTTATCCCGTCTAAATTCTGATAAGAAATGAAACTTTTTTCTAATGAAGTAGTGTATTGCAGACTTCATTAGAGTATGCACACTATCAACATTCCTCTAATGAAGTAATGGGGACCCCATATCACCACATCAACCTTCCTTTAATTGTCCTTACGTCAACTTTCTTCTAACAAAAATAGTTGACCACATAATTATGAATACTTAAGTACATATGTATAAATACTTGTAATATTTGATATTAATACTTTCAGATGTTATCAAGTGTCATATACTCATATGTAAAAAATACCAACAACATTTCTCTAACAAAAATAGTTTACCACATAGGTATAAATACATCAATACATAAGTATAGATACTTGCAATACTTGATATTAATACTTTCAGATATCATCCAGTGTCATATATAAAAATACTTGCAAGTGTAGGTATAAATACTTATGTGACGACGAGCCTGAAAATACGTCATAATGGATCTCATTTGAAAGAGAAAATTGCGTAAAAGATGTTCGTGATTTTAGATTTGTAAAATTCCCCACAGATCGTCATAAATATGAACAATATTGAACAAAGAAAAAAATACCTCTAAAAACGTGTATGGTCCACCCATCTAGTTTGAGTGGTCCCCCACGTGCATTTATGGTGCGGGTACGTTTGAAAAATTTACTTGGAAAAATAATTATTTACGTAAAAATTGTTCACCCCATAGATATTAATACTTCCGTGCATAGATATAAATACTTCTGTGTATAGATATTAATACTTAAGAAAAAAAAATTCAGTCCTGGAATTTTTGTGGTCCCCCAAGTTGTTATGGTAATTATATGGCAGTTATAATACGGGTACAGTGCGGGTACTCTAGCACGCTTACTGATATCATTCCCAATTAAAAAGGAAAAGAAGCCTGGCGTTGGCTGGTGACCAATAACATGTCTCCAAATCCAAGCTAATTCGCATCCTCTGAGATATCTTAAACTTTGCGTGACTTTATGGAAGATCGAAATCGTTCAAATATGTTTTGCACGAATCTCGAAGCACAAATAATATTTCCCCTGCGCTATCTCCGAATAAACACCCGACACGTTGGTCACCCAAAAATTGAGATAGCTCAGAGTATACACATTCAATCCAAGCTGGTATAACGTCGCCTATCTTTTCCTCAAAAAAAACGTCGCCTATCGAATTCTACCTCTAAAGTAACTCAAATTTTAAGTTTAGATCTAAACTGTTCGATCTGCTCTGGCACGAGTATTAATGTCACCTCGGGCATTCCACTTCGGTACGGATTGATCTGGATTCTGATCGACGGTGGATATCTAATCTTAAAATTTGAATTACTTTAGGGGACCCCATCCCCATCGCCACTATCACGTCCCAACCGACGCGTAGAAATGTAATCCAAGACCTAATCTACTATCTACCCAGTAAACCATAGGCACAGTTGAGCAGGTGGGACCGAGTATCAGTATGTTTTATTCGTGGACTGAAGATTCTATTGGACCAAGCCAAACGAAGAGAACCTGTCCCTTTTATATTCTTGTCAGTGTAACTAATCCTGAACACTGGGTCCTACTAAATGAAGTATAGAAAATGCTGCATACAAAGCATAAACAAACATTCCTTGTCGGTGCATGATTTTCCGTACTTGTCTCTGTGTAATTATTTCTTATCCAAAACGCTGTTATGTGGGACCGCAGACGGTACCTCCCAACTTGAGCGGAGAGCATTGCGCAGGGAGATACTATACAGTTTTAAAGCAATGATTTATTAACATAAAATCTTTGTACAAAATGGAAAGAAATAAACACGTCATATTACCTTTCCGCTTCTAGTCTTTTCGTTTCCCTCCTTTTTCCTTCCGTATTTCGCTCTCGTCGTGTCTCTCTAGTCTCTACCTCCGCCACCTCCGTCTCTCTCTCTCGCCTCCAATGGCGGCGCGTATCTTCGCGTGCTTCAGCGGAGGTAGATCGAGACTTCGCCACTCCTCCTCTCCGGATGCCAACGCCACAGCCGACCTCACCGCCGAGGAGCAGCGCCGCCTCGGTCCGGTCCTGCTCGAGCTCTTCTCCTCCCAGGGATGTGCCACTTCACCGGACGCTGAGGCGATCGCGACTCGTCTGACTCGACCTGATAAGGACTCGGAATCTGTGTCCGGCAACCTCCCTCCCGTGGTGGTTCTCGCCTTCCACGTGGACTATTGGGATTACAATGGGTGGAAGGATCCGTTTGGATCCAGCGCTTGGTCCGTGAGACAGAAGGCTTATGTGGAGGCTTTGAGGCTCGACACGTTGTTCACGCCTCAGGTGGTGATCGGAGGGAGAACCGAGTGCGTCGGGACAGATCTGGATAAGGTGGTAGAAACCGTCCGATCTGCACCGAGATTCACATCACCAGCGATGCAGGTCAGATTTTAATTTAACGCAGGAAGAATGATCCTTCTCTGTATATAATAAGTTTATACGAATGTGAATATTATCTGTAATTGCCCTCGGAATTCAATGAAAAAGCAACTTTATTTTTTTCATCAATCGTGGAGTGCTATCTCAATTTCATTTGTCTTCTAATGGTTGAGTCAGATTCATCTTGACCATCTGACCATGCCAAGCAATATCGTGATTATAAAAATTTTACATTTTTGTCTATTCAAATCTCCATTGCAGAAGCAAAATTAGCCAAAAAAAAAATTTCTCTTGAATTTTTTTCAGAAATGTTTCGAATGCCCAGTTATGTGTTTATTGATATGTAGTACATTGTATCATGTAGTTCACTAGTCAATAATCAATTAACTCCAATTAGACTATAATACTGGGTTCTAGAAGTGACTGATTTCGAACTCGCAATATTAACCCTCCACTAGGTTATGTTTAATATTTCTGCCCAATTTTTTTAACTTGTAATATTTTGGCCTTCAGCCAATAGTCTAATACTACACAAAATTTTGATAATCATTTTTTGAATGAATTTGTAGGTCACATTCCAACGGCCAATACCTGAAACCCTACAAGCGACCTTCACTGGAAAACTACACATGAAAATTGAAGCCTCGGTCGACATCATGGTGGCTTTTTATGAAAACGGCCTTGTGACTGACATCACAAATGGAGTGAACAAGGGGCGTGTACTGCCAAACGACCACGTGGTTCGCCGCATGGAGAAAGCAACATCAGTGTCAGACATGGCACCCAAGAAGGCCATCTCGGCAACCGTGCAGGTGCAGCTGTGGGATGGATTCAACCCTGCCAAAACAGGGATCCTCCTTTTTGTTCAAAATTCAGCTCTTCAGGTACATTCATACTAACTTTGATTTAGCGCCCACTTTTGTTTATAAATGTAGAATATTGACAGTTTTTGTTAAAAAAATTCAATTTGCAAAACTGACCCAAATACACATGTGACCTAGATAGATTCCATTAAATGATTTTAGCAAAGGGATATGTTGACAACCAACTTAATTTGAGAATTTGTCGAAATTGGAAAGTAAAATTATAGATGGGTTCATTATTACCCGTATAATCAACAAACCTACCATTGATTTTTATATCAACAATTCTCATTTTTTATTTCATTTTGATAAGGTTGTGCTGGTTGTAGCAGTGGTGAATAAACTTATGGTCAATGTAACTTATTCCATGATTATATTGCATCTGGGTTGAATAACTGAACAAAACCTTTAAAACGAGTTTATTAAATATTGAGTATAATATCAAAATCCAGCTTGCATACAGCTATATACAATTTGAAATTGGAAAAAATAAAAGGAGCTCAGGAGAGTGCAGCAAATTTGTGAATATTTAACAGAATATTTTTCATCTTGATAACCTAAAAGAGGACTGTTATTTTCAAATCTTAACAAATCTGATTATTTGTTGCGAATCTGATAAATTTTGGTGTTTCTTGAACTATAAGTACAATAAATTATATTGTTGTTTGCCATAGAAAGAACACCTTTCTTGTTCAGATAACACTTGTGGTTCCCATCAAAACCGTACATTGATCTTTTGGGGTTTCAAATTTTCTCAATTCCTTTTGCACGTGCTGAATGATGATTATTAATAATGCCATCTGTATATGTTATTATATTTTCATATATATTACCTAATTCTTTTTAATTTATCCTTCTGTAATCTTTTATTTGTTTTTAATGGAATACCTCCTTTGCTAACTAAAAATATATTTTAAGGGATCTGATTATGAATTTTAGACTCGAAATTCTTTAATGAAACAAACAAAGAGCTCAAACATATACTCGAAATTCTTTGCTCATAACACCAATCCTGGCCTTATGATTTAATTTCCTTTAATACTTGCTTATACGCAGGTGCTAGGTGTGCAACAATTTAAGCTGCCTGAAACTGTCTAATAGAGCACATGCTAACACGATGAAATGTCATAAAAGCAATTTACGACCAAGGGGTGTCTCACAATGAATTTTTCAATCTAGACTTGTACAAATTTGTCTATACAGTACCTGTAATGCTTGAAACGGATTAAAATCATCTTGTGGAGGTCTTAATTCTCTTTTGAGTTCTCTCGATGTGGTTTTACATGGAGGAGGTAGTTTAAACAAATTATATCTTCTTTTATATGTTGATTTATTATATTCTTTCAATCGGTTATTGATCGTTACTGTTAAAAGTTAGTTGCATGTAGTTTTTAAAGTCTAAAATTGAAATTTGGTTAGATGTGGCTTTCACGGTACGAGCCTCCAAGTCTTTATATCTTTATAGTTTGCTATGCAGTGATTGTGAATACTTCAAATCTCGTTTGTTTTGTTTTTAATATATTACTCTTGTGTGCACTAAATGTCACAAAATTATGGCATTGTCAAGTTCTCTAATGTCAAGGAGCAGGGAATGTCTGTTTCAAATTGGTTATTTCATATATTTAAAATGACTTTTATTTGAAAAGGTAATAAATTGGATAAATTTGCGAGTTTTTGAAATTTATAAGGGCTTAGATAAAATACATAATTTCAAAGATATTATGAATTTTATTTAGAAAAGAAAAATACATAATTTCAAAGTTTGTAGGGTATACATGAAACCCATCCCCCCAAAAAATAAAAACCGTCCTACCATGTCACATTATTACTCACGAATTTTTGGACCGTTCACAAATCATATAATTAAATAATAAAAAGTATATTCAAATATTCGGAGAATTATGCAATGTAATTTGTACATTGGAGGTGTGAGGAAACTTGATGCCACGTTTGTCTTCAATTCGTGCAATTATTTATTACTTCACATTTCTACTATATCATATTGCGATATAATATATGCTATGTATTTTTTATTATGGCGGCTATTTCAAAATGTTTGAATAATGAAGGTGGGTTGTTGGTCTTAATTATCATCATTTTGTAATGTAATTTAAAAACAAAATAATAGAAAAGGAGAACCAAAGTATATAATAGTACAAAAAAAGTCTCGAGTAAAACAAGTAGGTACCGTCATCGAATGTTGACCAAAGAACCTCCACTACACAAATTACATTCATTGAGAGAGCGACAATGTGAATTCGCATCCTCTGAGATATCTCAAATTTTACGTGACTTTTTGGAATATCTCAATCGTTCAAATACATTCTGCACGAATCTCGAAGCCAAATAATACTGGCCCCCTACGGTTTCCCGAATAGACACCGGACACGTCGGCCACGCAAAAATTGAGATACCTCAGAGGATGCGCACCCGACAAATGTAAGTGTCAACACGTATCCTCTGCATTAACTCAAAAGGAAATCTTTTAAGTTAACGCATCTCAACCGTCTGATTTTAACACAGGACCTCAATAGTTGTGCGGATCTAGTCTTGCACGGATCTTAAAGCATATCGGATGGTCCAGATGTATTAACTCATAAGATTACGTTTTGAGTCAATGCAGAGGATAATTTGACCATCTGACTTGAAAATTCTCACTATGATGACGTTCTAGATAACCTCTGAGACTGGTTATCATAGCTGTACTGGTCTCCCTCGTTAGAGAAACCCAACAAACTTCTCAATATAATATCTAAAGGAGCTTCACCTTCTTCCTCTTCGATCCTCTTCCTCGAGCATCTAGGCGCTACCTAACTGGTGATGCTTTTTTGAGGTACGCTGGAAAATTACTCTCCGAATCCTTTTACATCAATATTTTCTGACAAAAGTGGCCTCAAAATGCCACTGATTTCATTGAAAATCACTCAAATTATGGCAAAAAGGAAACTTCAAAATACCAATGATTTCATTTTCTTTTCTCAAAGTTAATATGGGATGAACATTTTTTTTTTTTTACGTTTTAGTTTCTAATAATATAGCTATAGCTAGTTTAATTAAAGAACAGTTGACAGCTGTTGGTTGGTTTAGTTACCTTAGCACTTCATTTAAGAGAAGAGCTATATTTTTTTTTTTTTAGAATAGCCTGTAGGCAGAGAGGAGCTATTTTTTAATGCTCCAATCACAACATTAAGAGCTCATCAGAGAAAAAAAAAAAATTCTGTATACCGATTTTGTCTCTATTTAGATCTCTTATTTATTTGCAAAATTCTGGTACTTAATTAATGCATCGTGTGGAAATAAGGAACTTAATTACAAATAGAATTAAACTGGCATTGATGCTTCTTATACTTGTACTAAATTAATCTTACCTAGCCAACTATTAATGGTAAAATAGAAAATGATTTTTTTTTTTACTGAATAATGTTATTCAACAATTTCACTTCACTAATTGAATTCATTCATGAAATTTCTAGATTAAATATCTGTCAATCAAATTTTGGAAGCTGCAAGCAACATATATGGCTTTGCCGAAAGATAATAACTCAAGGTTTTTTAAGTCAAACGAATTGCACAATTCCCTTAACTTCTCACAAATTATCCCTGAGAAAGACCCATACGACAATCTTTCTCTGAATCAACATGAGAAGTCTGGGATACCTTTAGACCCAACACTAGACTACATAAACCGGTATTTATTGGAGGAAGATATAGATGAAAAGATTAATGATTATCAAGATGCAGCTCTCAGGGACATGGAGAAACCTTTTTATGATATCATTGGAGAAAAGTATCCTCTTTTATCAGATAATCAATTGATACCAAAACAATCGAAGTTAAATCCTAATTTCACAACTTCTGTTATAAAAACTCAAGTGGGTCTAACTTTTAGTGAGAGTTTGGAACAACACCCGCGTATAGAGAACTTGCTAGCTACTGAATTTCAGAGAGGTGTAGAAGAAGGATTAAAGTTCCTTCCGAATCAAAATAGATTGTCAAATAATTTGCAAGTGAGCAATCTTTCATTTAATCCAACGAGGAAATGTGAAAGCAACTCACTAGAGTTCAGATTGGGGAAAGAGAAAGAAAGTAATTTGCTCAGTAAATCAAAGAGTAAAAGGAATACAAATGATGAAGACTTGGACATTTTGGAGGAGCGAAATGGCAAAATACTCATGGTCTCTGGCGAGGAAACACTTAGAGATGAGATGTTGGATAAATTAGTACTGTTCCACGGGGAAAAATGTCCAACAGAAAAAATATCTAGCCTGAGACAAATCAAGGAGCTCAAAGCAAACTCATATAGTGAGTATCAAAACCAACATGACCATATCAATCTCACAAAACGCCTCATATCTTGTGCACAGGCTATATATATGGATGATAACAAAAATGCTTGTGAACTTATAAGACAAGTAAGGAAGGAAGCATCTCCTATTGGAGATGGGATCCAAAGGCTTGCATGCATTCTTGTTGATGGACTAGAGGCACGCTTGGCTGGTGCCGGAAGTGCGATCTATCGTCAATATGTCACAAGACAAGTACGCACCAAAGACTATCTGAAGGCCTATTATATGTGCTCGAGGGTAGTTCCTGTCATGAGAGTTCCATATCATTTTGCTAATGAGAGTATTCTCAATGCCACAGGTAATGCATCAAAAATCCATGTAGTTGATTTTGGCATTACTCAAGGATTCCAATGGCCATCTCTAATTCAATCACTTGCCAAAAGAAAAGATGGGCCCCCGAAATTACGAATCATTGGGGTAGATTTGCCTCAGCCGGGCTTTCACCCTGCTGAAAGAATCAATGAGACAGGAAGGAGGTTGGAAGATTATGCTCGAAGTTTTGGAGTTCCTTTTGAGTATCAAGGGATCACCTCACGTGGGAGTCCATTTGTATTGATGATCTTTGTATCAATGATGATGAAGTGCTTATAATTAATACTATTTATAGCTTATGTAGTGCAAGGGATGAAGCTTTATTAGGCAGGAATACTTCTAGGAGTAAACTCCTTGATCTGATTCAAGAGATCAAACCGAAGGTTTTCGTTCAAGGAATAATGCACGGTTTATCCTTCAGTCCCTTCTTTATCACACGGTTTAGACAGGTTTTGTTGCAGTTCTGCAGGTATTTTGACCTGAATGACACATTGCTCCCACGAGACTACAAGCATTTGCAACTAATAGAAAGAGAAATGTGGGGTCCTTTTATAATAAATCAGATAGCATGTGAAGGATCAGATTTGGTAAGACCGGAGAGCTACAAGCATTGGCACATGCGAAATTTACAGAATGGCTTTCAACAGTTTCCGGTAGATCCACGTGTAGTGAAAGAATGCCGTGAAATGTTTAGAAATTGTTATAATGAGGCATTTTTTATTGAAGAAGATTGCAATTGGTTCTTTTGGGGTTGGAAGGGTAACATAATAAATGCTATTTCATTGTGGAAACCTAAAGTAGAATAAGCTTCTAGGTCATCTTCTAATTTAAAGAAACAGAGAAATTTTTAATTCATTTCTCTAGCAATTAGTAGCAAAGCACTCATTTATGTACCAAAATTAGACTATGAATTCAACCACTCTACAAATTATGTTTTTATATTTCTTCTTACAACTTTTCCTTTTATTAATTGCAAACTAGTATTTTAAATTTTAACATCCTTAGACCAACTGATATTTGAAAAGGAAAGCTAATATGTGAGAGCCCTTGAGAAGACCCAAATTACCAAACAGGCGCTGAGAGAATGTCATGGCGCAAATGAGAAGACCATGACAATTTGAGGGCAACTGAAGAATTTTTAGTGAATTATGGAATTATAGACATTTCAATATAAAATGGATAGAAGAGTGTGTAGAGAGAAAGGAAGAGAGACAGTAGAGCGAGAGAAGAAAAGAGAGTAGAGTTAAGAAAGAAACAACAAAACAAAACAAAATCCAACCACCATTAGCTGAACTTATTTGCTAGACGTCTCCAACAATACCCCAACTCAATCATCTCTCTCAAGCGCAGACATGTATTCTGGTAACAAGCACACCTCCAAATTAATGCTCCCCTCCCCTTCTCATCCCGAGTATCCCGCTACCACTGTGCTAATAACTAATATTAGAAAGATAGAACACTATTATAGTTTAAAATTGCTAATTGTTTTGTTGTTGAGATTAATTTGATTTGAATTTTTTTGTTGTTTTGCTGTTGAGATCAATTTGATATGAATTCAAAGGATTTGGTGTTTTCTAATTTTTCTGACTTTAAAGGGTAAAAAGTAAATGTGAAAATTTAAGAATGAAAGACATTTATGAGTACTTACTGGTACGAACTGGTATTCTGACTTTTTGTTAGTGGGCATACCTTTTACAAGTTTTTTTAATGCTGGTAGTTCTCATTGGAAAGTAGGCCAGCGCAAATGAAAACACCCTTTAGTTTTAACTATACAATTAGAAAGTAGTTCTCATTAAAAAATTACTGTACTACCCCTTACCTGCGTACCCTTGAACAGACTTGATTACAATCCCAGTTATTTATTTGGTATAAACTTTGATTTAGAAAATACTAAACATCCCTTTGTAATTTCTGTTGTAAATGTTTGAAAGTTATTCAACGGAGACATGAAAAGAAAATCTTGATTGGCAAAATTTTGTGCTAGCTGCCTATCACAACTTTATTAACTATACTTTTATTAAATTGGGTCATAAGTAAGGTGTAATAATTTCTTATTTAGGTAAATCATTCTCGATTCAAATTATATTTAGACATCAGTACTGGTATCGTGTTGCAGATAGACATGGCACGACCGATAAATGAATGTCCGTGCTGCATAGCAGACTGGTAACATAATCCAAAAAGTAACAGTATCAATTGGGGTAAACAAAGAATACAGAGGCAAAATGAGGCCAAAAAATTTAATCCATGTAAGACAATTATTTTTTTACATATTGAAAAGAATAGAAAAAAATGATAAAAAAATGTAACGATTACTTTCCTGCAAGATTTCAATATGCAATCGAATTAACCAGTTCTAATTAATCGACATTTGAATGTCAAACATAAAAAATTTAAGGCTACGCAGAGAGTAGATATTGTGAGTGTGCTTCTAATGCGTGCACCTTCTTTTCATTCACCTGCTGAAGAAATAATACCAAGAAAAAATATTTCATTTTTTCTTTTAAAACATAAATATATATACAATCATCTATCATTGATCACAGTATGAAGAATTTTTTTTTTTCAATCTTTAAAGATTTGAGTATTGTTGTCAATTTCCTTTAGACCCAAATTAAATTGCAATTCTATTGAGAAAAGTCAGTTTCAAAAGATATAACATACACAAGGACTACAAAAGATGCAGGAAGTCCCGAAAATTCACTGAGGCCGACAAATCCTAGCTTTTAAAATTTTGCATATCAGGAAGTTATTGAATATAAATGTTTGAAATTTTGCAAGATATTTTTGGGAGATTGATATAGAGAAAGCCAGCAAGGAACTAATTGGATCATATCATTTTAATTTTTCAACTAAACAGGTGTGAGCATGAAGTTTCAATGAACTCATTTCATTGCTAGAAAAAAAAAAAGGGGTTTTGTCATTTAATTTGTGCGGCTGAAGCCCAGAATGAATCAATTATCTAACCCAAGAAATCATAAATTGGGCTTTTATCAGTTTAGGGTTTAATTAGCGTTATTCACAATTTTACATGTTATAATGATATCTCTAGCTAGAGATATCATTATAATATATGTGAAATTTACCTAGCCTACACATTTTAAGCCTGAATGGTAAGATTAAGTGCCTTTTCTCATCTTAAACCAAGAATGAAATATATTTGAATTTATTCAGCATACAAGAATATGTACAACAATTAATGAAGTCTTTCAAATCAAGCGGTGTACAAAAGTGATACATGTATAAGAAATTATTAGATTTATCATGTGTACAAGTATTTACAGTTATATTATAAATAAACATAATTGCAATTACAATTATATTGTAATTGTTGTGTTCTACATGCTTTATATATGTGCTATCAAGGGATGTGCTTGAGAATTCAAATTGGCAATGGTGGACAAGATCATGCGGATTTTTTATCAATCGAAAATAAATAAATAAAATATCGCGAAAGGGGATTGATTTGGTGAAATTTTGATATCTAGGTAAACCGGGATTAATTATTCCGTCCCACTAATCCAAATCCGTAACTCCGCTAACTTCATCTTTCTTCTTAGTTAATAGATTAAGCAAACGAAAAAAATAAAACTCTGTGGGATGGGATAATCTATCCCGTCCCACAATTAATAAGTTCAGAAGAGAAAAAAACAATGTATCCCATTTTACCTATATTTCAATTTTCAACATAAATGCCACTGATAATTCTTATTTTTATTTTCTATTAATAAAAAAAATCGCAAGATCATGATGTTGTGCCAGCTGTGCCAAAGATTTTGAGTCACGATTACATAACTTACGCCGGCCTTTGAAAAAATGGGATGAGGTTTGGTCCAAATGGCTTTGGACCGAACACCGTCTAAAACCTCTAAAAATCATACGATTAAAGTCCGAACAGCCGATCTGAACAACTCAATATGATTTTTATATTAAAATGTGCTTAGAGACCAAATTTTATATTTTTTGGAATTTTTTTTACTATTTATTTAGATACGTACAAAATCACTGTTTTTGGACCGTTTAGAAACAGTGATGTTGTACGTATCTAAAATAATAATAAACAATTTTCAAAAAATATAAAATTTGATCTTTAAGCACATTTTAATATGGAAATCTGAAGGAAATATGGGTTTCATGCAAGAGCAAATTTCAAAAAATTTACTCAAGGAAACAAACATAGATCTACTTATTTGACTAACTATGAACCTAATTTAGTAATTTAACTTGTTTAAAGTTTATACCTCAAATCTTGGTCTCTAAACCAAGGAGTAGGGACTTGAGATGTAGGGTTGTTGCCTCCAAAAAGGAAAGCCTCCACAAGTATCCACCCGAGATTAAACGAAACCCTTGTTTTTCTCTTGCTAGAGATACTAAATCAAGGATCAACCTTAATCTTAGTTTCTACCCTTCAATTAACTATTAATTTAGTGTAGAAATATTGTGCTCAACACATGAGCAAAAATGGTGGCATCTCTCAAATATCCTCTTATTCTTTTGTAACCTCCAAGAGAGCAAGAGAGAGAGAGTGAAAGATGTGAATAAAAAGTTAGGGTTTGAGAAGAGAAAAGTGGAGTATTTATAATACTTGCCTAGGGTTTGCTTTAATCATTTTAATCACAATAGAGGGCTAGGATGAAGCATGAGCATAAAGCAACATTATAAAGTTACCTTTGTCATCCAATGGACATCTCCGTTAATTGCTTTTCTCCTCTAACTTTCTTCCCAAGCCTACATCAAATAGACTCTTCCATTTAATGTTAGAATCAAATATTCAAATGGGCTTGGGCCTTTTCTCACTTTGCAAATTCGTTTTTGTCATTTATGCCAATTTTCGGCCCACCCGACAATTATCACAATTAATTGTCTTTGCTCAATTATTGTTGAAAAATAAATTTATATATCATATCCAACATGTAATAAATATATTTTAAGATCAAGATAGTCATCTTCATGACACTTTTATTTGTTTCGTTTTCTCTCTTGGGTGTGACCTCGTAGGATCTATATCGTGTTGACAATAAAATCAAAACTCAATTTTAATTCTATAAATTATAAGAGGCATCTAGCAATATGCATTATAATTACTCAACCGATAAAGATAATATGAACCAATCAATATTACAATCCTAAAACAATATTTAATTGCTTGTGTCAATTCACCTGTCACATGATATCATGAATAAATTCAAGGTAGGAGAGTGTCATCCTTGTAAATTTATTCTTTTCTTGATTCCAAGTAATTAGTAAATGATGATCAACTACTTGATCATAATTGCATGCATACTTTATTACTCCATCAAGGGGTCTAGAGATATCATCACTCATATATAAAATATGAGGGACACTGGTATTCTTGATAAATATCTTTTCCTCCGCACAAGAAACATATATTGAGATATTATCTGTATAGCTACCAGTTACGGTTAACGTTGGATAACACCTACAGATACATGAATCTCATGTAGGAAAAATAATCATCTCATACCAAAGAATTCAAGACACAAATGAAACATTAATGACATTAACACAATCCATATTATGTTTCATTTTGGGTCATGTCCAATCTCCTAATCTCCATCAGGTATTTATGTAATTAAATTTGATAACTCCTTACCACATGATCCGTAGAACATGATCATCATTTAATCCACATACTAATCTTTTACTAGTAAATAGCGTTCATTTCTGCTTACCAAGATTAAGGACATTTAGAGTATTTATTACTTAATTATTATAGAGTTCCACAGTTCAGGTCCTCAACCTGAACAATCCATAATGTAATCAAACACTCAAGGAACAAATAATTCTTTAATTTCATGAACAAAATACAGAATACAACTATAAATAGTTGCCTTCTAGATCATCACACTAACAAAATCATGTTGAGCGGTTAGAATTGATTGTTCGGACTTCAATCGTACAATTTTTAGAGGCTTCGGAGGGTGTTTGGTCCAGAGCCATTTGGACCAAATCTTATTCCTGAAAAAAAAAATATGAAGATATCAATACAAAATAATTTTGGTTGAATCAATATAAAATAAAATACTTTTGACAAGTTGAAAGGTGCGTTGTTGGTCTTAATTATCATCATTTTGTAATGTAATTTAAAAACAAAATAATAAAAAAAAGGAGAACAAAAGTATATAAAAAGTCTTGATTAAAACAATTGACTGGGATGTGAACTCAACCATGTTGACCAAAGAACCTCCACCTGAATTCCACAATTACATAATGGAGAGAGCGACAAATGTATATTTTAGGGTATTGGAAAAAAAAAATGGGGATTTGGAAAATTTGACCATCTGACTTGAAAATTCTCACTATGATGACGTTCTACCATTTCCTCAATATAATATCTGAAGGAGCTTCAGCTTCTTCCTCAAGCATCTTCCTCGTTAGAAAAACCCAACAAACTTCTTCAGGTTCTTCCTCGAGCATCTAGGCGCTACCTAACTGGTGATGCTTTATTGAGGTACGCTGGAAAATTACTCTCCGAATCCTTTTACATCAATATTTTCTGACAGAAGTGGCCTCAAAATGCCACTGATTTCATTGAAAATCACTCAAATTAGGGCAAAAAGGAAACTTCAAAATACCACTGATTTCATTTTCTTTTCTCAAAGTTAATATGGGATGAACTTTTTTTTTTTTTACGTTTTAGTTTCTAATAATATAGCTATAGCTAGTTTAATTAAAGAACAGTTGACAGCTGTTGGTTGGTTTAGTTACCTTAGTACTTGATTTGAGAGAGGAGCTATTTTTTTTTTTTTTTAGAATAGCCCGTAGGCAGAGAGGAGCTATTTTTTAATGCTCCAATCACAACATTAAGAGCTCATCAGAGAGAAAAAAAAATTCTGTATACCGATTTTGTCTCTATTTAGATCTCTTATTTATTTGCAAAATTCTGGTACTTAATTAATGCATTGTCTGGAAATAAGGAACTTAAGAACAAATAGAATTAAACTGGCATTGATGCTTCTTATACTTGTACTAAATTAATCTTAACTAGCCAACTATTAATGGTAAAATTGAAAATGATTTTTTTTTTACTGAATAATGTTATTCAACAATTTCACTTCACTAATTGAATTCATTAATGAAATTTCTAGATCAAATATCTGTCAATCAAATTTTGGAAGCTGCAAGCAACATATATGGCTTTGCCGAAAGATAATAACTCAAGGTTTTTTAAGTCAAACGAATTGCACAATTCCCTTAACTTCTCACAAATTATCCCTGAGAAAGACCCATACGACAATCTTTCTCTGAATCAACATGAGAAGTCTGGGATACCTTTAGATCCAACACTAGACTACATAAGCCGGTATTTATTGGAGGAAGATATAGATGAAAAGATTAATGATTATCAAGATACAGCTCTCAGGGACATGGAGAAACATTTTTATGATATCATTGGGGAAACGTATCCACCTTTATCAGATAATCAATTGTTACCAAAACAATCGAAGGTAAATCCTAATTTCACAACTTCTGTTTTAAAAACTCAAGTGGGTCTAACCTTTAGTGAGAGTTTGGAACAACACCCGCGTATAGAGAACTTGCTGGCTACTGAATTTCAGAGAGGTGTAGAAGAAGGATTGAAGTTCCTTCCAAATCAAAATAGATTGTCAAATAATTTGCAAGTGAGCAATCTTTCATTTAATCCAACAAGGAAATGTGAAAGCAACTCACTAGAGTTCAGATTGGGGGAAGAGAAAGAAAGTAATTTGCTCAGTAAATCAAAGGGTAAAAGAAATACAAATGATGGAGACTTGGACATTTTGGAAGAGCGAAATGGCAAAATACCCATGGTCTCTGATGAGGAAATACTTAGAGATGAGATGTTGGATAAATTAGTACTACACCACGGGGAAAAATATCCAAGAGAAAATATATCTAGCCTAAGAGAAATCAAGGAGCTCGAAGCAAATTCATATAGTGAGTATCAAAACCAGCATGACCATATCAATCTCACAAAACGCCTCATATCTTGTGCAGAGGCGATATATATGGATGATAACAAAAATGCTTGTGAACTTATAAGACAAGTAAGGAAGGAAGCATCTCCTATTGGAGATGGGATCCAAAGGCTTGCATGCATTCTTGTAGATGGACTAGAGGCACGCTTGGCTGGTGCCGGAAGTGCGATCTATCGTCAATATGTCACAAGACAAGTACGCACCAAAGACTATCTGAAGGCCTATTATATGTGCTCGAGGGTAGTTCCTGTCATGAGAGTTCCATATCATTTTGCTAATGAGAGTATTCTCAATGCCACAGGTAATGCATCAAAAATCCATGTAGTTGATTTTGGCATTACTCAAGGATTCCAATGGCCATCTCTAATTCAATCACTTGCCAAAAGAAAAGATGGGCCCCCGAAATTACGAATCACTGGGGTAGATTTGCCTCAGTCGGGCTTTCACCCTGCTGAAAGAATCAATGAGACAGGAAGGAGGTTGGAAGATTATGCTCGAAGTTTTGGAGTTCCTTTTGAGTATCAAGGGATCGCCTCACAGTGGGAGTCCATTTGTATTGATGATCTTTGTATCAATGATGATGAAGTGCTTATAATTAATACTATTTATACCTTATGTAGTGCAAGGGATGAAGCTTTATTAGGCAGGAATACTTCTAGGAGTAAACTCCTTGATCTGATTCAAGAGATCAAACCGAAGGTTTTCATTCAAGGAATAATGCACGGTTTATCCTTCAGTCCCTTCTTTATCACGCGGTTTAGACAGGTTTTGTTGCAGTTCTGCAGGTATTTTGACCTGAATGACACATTGCTCCCACGAGACTACAAGCATTTGCAACTAATAGAAAGAGAAATGTGGGGTCCTTTTATAATAAATCAGATAGCATGTGAAGGATCAGATTTGGTAAGACCGGAGAGCTACAAGCATTGGCACATGCGAAATTTACGAGAATGGCTTTCAACGGTTTAGGTAGATCCACGTGTAGTGAAAGAATGCTCGTGAAATGTTTAGAAATTGTTATAATGAGGCATTTTTTATTGAAGAAGATTGCAATTGGTTCTTTTGGGGTTGGAAGGGTAACATAATAAATGCTATTTCATTGTGGAAACCTAAAGTAGAATAAGCTTCTAGGTCATCTTCTAATTTAAAGAAACGAGAGAAATTTTTAATTCATTTCTCTAGCAATTAGTAGCAAAGCACTCATTTATGTACCAAAATTAGACTATGAATTCAACCACTCTACAAATTATGTTTTTATATTTCTTCTTACAACTTTTCCTTTTATTAATTGCAAACTAGTATTTTAAATTTTAACATCCTTAGACCAACTGATATTTGAAAAGGAAAGCTAATATGTGAGAGCCCTTGAGAAGACCCAAATTACCAAACAGGCGCTGAGAGAATGTCATGGCGCAAATGAGAAGACCATGACAATTTGAGGGCAACTGAAGAATTTTTAGTGAATTATGGAATTATAGACATTTCAATATAAAATGGATAGAAGAGTGTGTAGAGAGAAAGGAAGAGAGACAGTAGAGCGAGAGAAGAAAAGAGAGTAGAGTTAAGAAAGAAACAACAAAACAAAACAAAATCCAACCACCATTAGCTGAACTTATTTGCTAGACGTCTCCAACAATACCCCAACTCAATCATCTCTCTCAAGCGCAGACATGTATTCTGGTAACAAGCACACCTCCAAATTAATGCTCCCCTCCCCTTCTCATCCCGAGTATCCCGCTACCACAGTGCTAATAACTAATATTAGAAAGATAGAACACTATTATAGTTTAAAATTGCTAATTGTTTTGTTGTCGAGATTAATTTGATTTGAATTCCTTTGTTGTTTTGCTGTTGAGATCAATTTGATATGAATTCAAAGGATTTGGTGTTTTATAATTTTTATGAGTTTAAGGGGTAAAAAGTAAACGTGAAAATTTAAGAATGAAAGACATTTATGAGTACTTACTGGTATGAACTGGTATTCTGACTTTTAATGCTGGTATTATAATTTTCAGAGGTTATGTACTTTTTTTTTTTTTTAATAAAAGGCAACCACTCAGAGGTTCTGTACTGAATAGGTTGTTATGTTTTGTTCTCTGCATTCTCTTGTATTTCATATACTAAATTAGTTTGTAAATGTTTTGTTCTTCTCCATTTCTCCTCCAGTTCAACATTTCTTCTCTTATCTTCTACCTCCATTTCGCCTCACTCTGTTACGGTTCTGATTAAGTGCGTGCTTTTTTAATTATTCAGTATAACAGAAAAGATAAAAAAAAAAAGGGTATAATGGAAAAATAAAAACTCTGACAATACTTAACTATAGATTTTTAACTGTATGGGTAAATAGAAAAAAAGTAAAGAGAGTTGAGGGATATATAAAATATAATAAAGAGTGTAGGGATAAATAAGAAACTGAACAAGTCTTTGCGGGTAAATAGAAAATTAACCCTTTTTTTTAATGCTATTCTATCCTTTACTAAGAATAATTTACCAAGAGAGTAGAGACCCTAAAAAAATGAAAAAAATAAAGCTTCATAGTTGATTACTTGGACTTCTGCTACAAAAACTGGTACAGTATACTAGCATGGTACATACAATAAGAATGATTTAATGGAAATCTCCTCATCTTCAATTGGAGGAGACATAATCTCCTCATCGTCGCCCTCTAATAATCTGTCTGAACCCCAATCCCCATCCCAATCATCACCAGTATCTATTTCCTTTGTCGGTATCTCATCAATACCATCAAAATCAATGCCTCTATCATTTCGATCGACTGTGGATTGTCTTCTAGGTTCAGGGGGGCTGTAGTTAGGTAATGGATTAGGTACTGATTGGTATCCAACCCGACCAATACATGACCGTCTTCTAGTTTCGGCAGGGGTGCAACACTATATTCAGGTACTTGCAAATACCTATCTCGTCTCATAGGCTCACGAGGGGGTGAGGTCACATCCTGGTTGTGATCATAATCCAGGTTGTTCTGGGTAAAAAGTCCAACCCCAGTATCCAGGTTGTTCTGGGTAGAAGGTCCAGCCTCAGTATTCAGGTTGTTCTGGGTAGAAGGTTCTATCCAGGCACCAATTTGTTGAATCGAAACTTTTTTGCAAAACAGGTCCATTACCGGGATTAAATTGGACTCAAAAAATCCGTACATAGCTTTCCATATATCCTGCTCTGCTATAGGATATTTTACATAGTAAGGTTTGGCACCGGGCGGTTGGTTGTTAATTCGGGTACTGATCTGTACGGTAAATTGGACACGGTCTCAACTGGTTTGTTGCATTATTACTTCCTTTACTTTATAAATTGAAGTATTGGAATTCACCTGGAAGCCGTAAGTCGCATCTTTCGAGTATTGGCATCCGAACTCTCATTTCGTAATTTTTCCACCCATGTACAATGCAATTAACATTTTTGAGCTTTTTCTGACATTACAAAAGAAATTCGTCGTTCAATATTAGTTTTTTGTTTATTTATGAAATTTTTAACATTTAAAAAAACCTCGGTTACTGTTGAGCGCACTGTTGATCGCAATCGCCTCAGAATCGCCTAAAAAATCGCCTCGTAGCACTGTTTGAGCGCAGAAGTCAGTTTGGAAGAAGAGTGAGTGGATTATTGTGACTTCGGAGAGAGAAAATAATCATTTTATACACAAAATAAATAAAAAATTTTAAAATAACAGACCGCCCCACGGTGGGGCGATTTGGTCGGCACAGTAGACCGCCCCACGTTTGGACGGTTTGGTTATGGGTAAAATTTTTTTTTTAAAATAAGTTATTAATATTATTTTTATTTATTTTTTGGTTATGGAAAAAAATGCCGGCAGAAACATTCACACTAGGTGGCTTTTTATGTTTAGAACATTAGGATAAGTTTTAATGGGTGGGTAAGGAATAATTAAGACGGATATAAAATATGAAAGTTTCAGTGCTTGCAAAATAATTGTCCTAAAATATAAAAGTTGCAGCAAATAATAATTGAAGTTTTCCTTTTGTGTGTGAGTGCGGGTGTTTTCCACTTTTCCTTTTGACAAAAAACAATAGAGAAGTTTCTTATAAAGACAATAAACAATGTAAAAAACAAAAGAAAAAAGTTTTCTACACCCACTCTCCTGTATCCACTTTTTACCAACACCTTATCCAAACTGGGCTAATTGTCTGATTAGTGCCTCCGCTTATATAAACCAACGCGTCAGCCATTAAACATTTTCCGTGTCTCATTTCTCATTTCTCATTTCAAATCTCTACTAGTTCAAAAACAAATCCGACTCTGGCGATTTCGCGATTTCGCAAATCTATGGCGATTTCTCTCTCCTATTCTGATTACTTTCTCTTCTCTGAATTGGCGATCTCTTCTCCAAATTGGTGATCTCTCCTGCGATTTTTATCTACGATCAGCCGGATCGATTTTCAACTACGATTGCTGTCGCTCTTTGGTCTCCTCCCCTCCCTGAGTTCCCTCCCTCTCTCCTATCGCTCGGTTTAATTTTGCTCTTTCGACGACCCTGCCAAAACCCTAGAAAAAGGTACAACCCTCTCTCGCTCTATATCTCTCACTGCCTCTCTAGCTACATAGCAGTTTGAAAACTGTGCAATATATTGCTGTAGTTTAGTTATTAACTTATTATCAATTCACCAAAGTTCTATCTCATTTCAACCTGAATTTGATGTCTGATTTGAATTTTTATTTAGAATTTGATATATGAAATCAAAATATCATAAATAATTTTTTTAATGTCGTTGATTTGAATTTTTTGATGTAAGAATTTACTAGATTCGTTTTTTTACAGTATTAGATCTCACTTTGAAAGAAGAATATTATTCAATATTGGATTGATAAATTGATTATTGGGTTTAGATTTGTTACAGTATTGGTTTGTATTTGTTACAGTTTTGTTTTACCTTTGTTACAGTATTGGTTTGCATTTGTTACAGTACTGAGTTTAGATTTATTGTAGCATTGATTTATAATTGTTACAGTATTGGTTTCCATTTGTTACAGTTTTGTTTTACCTATGTTACAGTATTAGTTTTCATATTTTATAGTATTATTGAATTATTATGTTTCAGTATTGGTTTCCATTGGTTACAGTATTGGATTTAAAATTGTTATAGTATTGGTTTGTTACAGTATTGGTTTACATTTGTTACAGTTTTGTTTTATCTTTGTTACAGTATTGGTTTTCATTTGTTCCAGTATTGGATTTAGATTTGTTGTAGTATTGGGTTTATATTTGTTACAGTATCGGTTTGCATTTGTTATAGTTTGTTTTTATCTTTGTTAGAGTATTGGTCTCCATTTTCTGCAGTATTGGGTTTAGATTTGTTTTAGTATTAGTTTTAAATTTCTTACAGTATTGGTTTCAATTTGTTACAATTTTGTTTTACTTTTGTTACAGTATTGGTTTCCATTTGTTCCAGTATTGGATTTAGATTTATTATAGTATTGGATTTAGATTTCTTACATAATCGGTTTGCATTTGTTACAGTTTTGTTTTACCTTTTTTAGAGTATTGGGTTTAGATTTGTTGTAGTATTGAATTTAAATTTGTTACAGTATTGGTTTCAATTTATTACAGTTTTGTTTTACCTTTATTACAGTATTGGATTTAAATTTGTTGTAGTATTGATTTCCATTTGCAACAGTATTGGTTAACATTTGTTACAGTATTCGTTTGCATTTGTTACAGTATTGATTTTTTGCAGTATTATTTTCTTTGTAATATTTGTAGTTTTAATTGTAAAATTTGTCAAATTTTGTATTGCAGGAAGATATATCAAAGGAGCGTCTTATAAATTCAGTCTAAAAAATTTGTTTTAAAATTTGTGTTTGTCGTTTGCTGGAGAAAATTTGTTATTTGGACAAAATTTGTAATGTTGTTTGTTGGAGAATATTTTTTGGACAAAATTTTATTTTTCTAGTTAGTTTATCACTGTGAATATGGCTGTGATTTGGACAAAATTATATTTATTTATAATATTTGTTATAGTTTTGATCGTCATTGTTACAGTTTTCATACTTCATTGTTACAGTATTCATTTTATGTAGTTTTTTTCATTATTTTTGCTGCTTACGTAACTATTTTTGAAACATAACCAGATAACCTTACATACCAGTCAGGTTGACCAGTAGAAAACCAGCACCAACTGAGCAGCATCGGGTCCATACCAATTTAAAGTTTATCAAATTTAAGATTTTTTTTTTGTTCGCTTTTGTTGTGTAATTGGGTAAAGATGTGACCACTGTTATACTGGAATGGAACAATACATAATCAGAAGTTTAGTTTACAAAATTGCATTAGACAAGCCTACAAGGACATGGACCAACAAAAATTTTGCTCAATTAACCAAAAGAATTAATAAAAATAATACCTTGAACTTGGATTGCTTAAGGATAGGGACATCACCAGTTGCTCTCAGGTGCACCACAACTACACGGGAAAAAAAATATTCAACTCTTTAGAGAGAAGAAAAAGGCAGATGCAACTAACTAAAAAAAAAAAGGGAGGAAATTGAGGGTAAACCTTTTCGATCGATGGTCGGAGACTCCGCTGCCCTTGGCGAACTCATCACACAAAGCGCAAGCAACAAGAAGTTGGATTTGGATCAGTAGAGGTGGAAGGAAAATAGCATAGAAGGAAAAATCGGCCGATTCGAACCGGAATCGGCCGATTTGAGCCGGAATCGGCTGCCGGCGATCCGATTTTGGACCGAGTTCCTCAGTTTGGAATTTTTGAGTGAAAAAACAGTTCAAACTGACCTGAGTCACACAATTTTTCACGGATTACTAACCGTTTCTTCTAACGTGGACCTATTCTCGAAGTTTGAGACCGATTCCGCAAACTCTAGGTGGAGTTTGAAGGAGAAACACAAAGAATCAGAAGAAAAAAATCGACAAACAGGAGAAGTTACGGGAGAGAGAGAAAGGAAAGCCTTGGAGAAGAAAGAAAATATATAATGCGGGTCCCACGTGCCTCAATAAAACTTTTCTTTTTACATTCTCAACCTTTAAATTTAAAATATTGTAAATCACTACATTTGTTCATAATTCTCTTATTTTATAGGATGTTAAAATTGTTTTCGATTTGTTGTCCACTAAAAAGCAATATAATTATACTTAAACAATTCTCAAAAATAAAATTATTGTGTATTAAATATAACATGAAAATTGCAATTTTCTTTCTGCACTTGATTTTTGTTAATCAAACTCTAATATTTAATGGCGCTAGTTTGAAATTAATCACTATATTTTACTTTGGATCTCAGTTGAGTAAATAGATATTCAAATATTTATCTAAAAAATATATATATATATTCAAATATTTTGTTTATTGTGTTTAATTTTAAATTAACTATTTTTTTTGTTCTTATGTCTTGAAAAATACTATTTGCTTGTTAAATGTTTATCTATTTTATTGAAACAAATACATTCAAACGTTCCATAAAAATACTATTTATTTTGTATTATATTGTATTAGTGAATTATTTGAGTGGAATCATTTGTCTAAACATAAACTATTGACAAATCAAATTTTTCCTATTTTTTTAGTATAAAACGAGCTTCTGGCAAAAAAGTCCAAGTTTCCGATCCAATTCGGCCAATTCCGACCGATTCACCTAATTCGGATCCCACGGTCAAAAAACCAATTCCGATTCCGATTCGGATTTTTCCTTCAATGGTTCTGAGTACATGCATGTAGAAGTTGCAATTTATAGGATTTTTATAACAATAACACTAGAATAAAAATATGCATATAAGGAGCTTAAGCAACCGTGTTGTTCAAACATAGAAGAGCAACAAAACTGGATTCAACCTTCTTTTCATTACCGAGTAATACCTGAAGGTAAACCGGCTTCGCTTGAGCTTCTCAACAATCTGCAACACATGCAGGGGTAAAATGGGAATCCAGATGATGCAACTAGATCTGGAATTGTTTAAGATTGCTACTGCAAGTTTGAATTTACTTTTCAATATCAGCAGGGTTTTATTTATTTTATTTTTTTGTATAAACAAAGTTTAGAAATCTCTCCATGAGATATTGATGCTGTACTGGTAAATGGTTTAAGATTGCTACTTTTAGTTAGGATTTACTTTTGTCACAACTAGATCAGTTTTGTTTAGAAAAACTTTGTTTGTTTTTTGTTTTTGTTATATTGTAATCTAGATATAGGTAGTTTGGTTTCAGATTGCTGATGTATGTTTTGCTTTATTGCTGAGTAATTGGCAACTGAGGGCCAAAAAGTTATATTTGGATAAAATATAAATTAAAAGCGAAAGTTACTCTACAACTGTAACATCACGCAAAATACTTATATGAGATTAATATATGAAAATAAAGCATGAAATGTCTGAATATATTTTTCAGTCAAATATGTTACATTCAAGTACAAGTGATATTTTTTTATCGAGGTAATTAAGTTATTTTAAATTGGATAAGATAAACAAATTATCTAAAACTTGATTTGATCGAAATAATACTAAGAGTTTTGAAATATTCAAATTTTATGAAATCTAAAATGACAAATTTAAGAGATTTTAAAGTGCGACAATCAACCAATTGGAATAGATATATATTATGCATAAAATAAAATAATGGAAATCAATACATCATGACATGTATAATCTTCTTTTTAAGTTTTTGGAGTAACTTATAAAGTTTGAAAAGTTTAAGGTGAAATATATGAAAAATGCAAACTTTAAATAATAAAAGAATTGAGATTGACCAAATGGCACAAAGTCACGCGGCTCTTGATATAGGAGGTCCGATGGGCATCGGACCTACTTTTAGGTTCTCTGCTGAAGCCCGAAAAGAATGTACATGAATTTTGGTTTTAGAGTTTTGAGTTAAGGGTTTGAGCTATTTTTATTGCTCTTCATCTTATCGTCTTCCCTTCCTCCTCCGCAGCTTGTGTGCATGCCAGCATGTAAGCATGTAAGAGCATCTCTATTCCAACAAATGCTTAGCAATTAAAATTGGCCATGTCATCAAATTTAACAATTAAATAGATCATAATTTGTTTATCACTCCATTCCAGCAATTGCAATTATTTGATATAGAAAATAATCTAAGCCAATCAATTTGCCACGCTGGCAATAAGCAAACGTACGATTATCATTGAGATTTGTGCGTAAGGAAACTGAAAAATATTTGCATGGATTTTAATAATTTCGCACGAATCTTGATGCAAATCTTGATGGTCATTTCACCCATCGAAAAAGGTAGGTCCAATGGGCATCGGAACTACTCTCAAATCTCTTCTCTCACATAAAGAAAGTAAAATAAGAAACAAAAAAAAATGGAAGGACCAAATATAATTGGAAAAGAACAAAAGAAATGGAATGAAAAGAAACTTGTGATGAAATCTTTAGATGGGTGTGCTTAATTCCTCTCCGTCAGCGCGTCTAGAACAATTATTGGTATCCCTCTCTTGCTAAGTTTTTATCATCTAAATATAGGGTTCAATGACCTATGAAAAGTAGGCAAGCAACCCTTGATTATGCAAACTGAGTTGAACGAATTGATTTGTAGACAATCTATTTCCATTTTCTATGTTTTCTTCATCGATCAGGTTTGAACGACCCGTTACATATTGTATTGAGTTTTGTGTTTTTCTTGTGGATTTAACATACAACCTCTTGACGGTGGGAAGGTTGTTAAATTAGTTGGATTATTAGTTTCTCATTTAGAGCTCAAACCCTAACTTCTACCTTTTGGTATCGAGCTCAAACTGTCTTATCAGGTATCGTTATTCTTTTCTAGTGGATTAATTCATTTTCAATAAATTGTCTAAATGGTTGAGCGTTATGGAGGAATTATGAAAGTCGGTACATCTTGGTACCAATCTATGATGATTACTTGTATAGTATACTGATATGGACTCTCAAGGGCTTGATATAAAAGATGTATAAAATGTAGGGTTTAATTGGCTAAAATTTCTGTGAGTTGGTAATTAAATCTAATCAGAGGGATTAAAGGGAATAATATGAAATGTTAACTCATGTCGACCTTAGAATTTGAATGAAAAGAAAAAAGAATGGATTGGACTTGTTATTAGATTTAGGCTTAACTTGTTGGACTTTTAGAAATTGATTTGATTAAATGGACTGTGACTATCTATTTGAAAATGAATCTTGACCGAAATTAATTTAATTAAGAAAAGATTAAGGAGATAATTAATAAATGGAAGTCATTTGTTAAAAAGGGGTACAAAAGATTATTTAAAAATACTGAATTCAGAAATGACATAAAATTGTTTTAATAATTTAAATGAGAATTTTTCTGAAACTATCAAGCCGAATCCAAAATTGGAAATAAAAATAAAATAACTCAAATAAGGTAAAAGAAAGTTACGGAATATTGAAACACCTAAACTAGCTTGTTTTATTAAAATGTTCAAAGTATTGATCTGAATATATATATTGTTGTATCATAGGCATAATTACGAAAGGGACTGATGAGATAGAATGTTCAGGACGAACAGACTGAGGGCCGATGACCTTACTTATGGCACTACGATATCAGGTGCGAGGTTATTGGATTAGTCTGAGATTCATAACTATAAATTAAATCGTAACTCGCTATGCATTTTGAATAATTAATTGACTGCATTGATTAAACTGTTGCATCATATGCATACCCCAATGCAATTGAAATTGAATTACAGGTAAGTCTGTTGACTGTCATGTTGATATTGTTTATCGATTGATTGAGACCATAGTGACTGAATTGATTGAATATTGAATACTGTAATCCTTGAATCTTCATATAGTGCAAAAAAAAGGATTAATGTATAGTAAATGCTAGCTAGCTACTAGACTTTACTCCAGGACCCTTATGCGCATATGGTGAATGGCTCCAACTGAACCCAGTACCGGTTGGATAGGGGATATTGAATAAATATGAATTATGACTGTAAGACTAATGAACTGTGGTAACTGTTAAGGGTGTTCAATCGGTCGATTCGGTTGAAACCGAATAAAAATAACCAAACCAAATATTTTTTCGGTTTTCAAAAACAGAACCGAACCGAACCGATTAAGTCTATCAACCGATTAAGAACCGAACCAAACAAACCGAACTAAATTTCGGTTTGTTCGGTTGAACAGAAATAAGGCATTAGAAGAAGAAGAAAAAACCTAAATCTGGAAAATTTTCAAAAAATCAAGTGTAAAATATTTAGAGCAGTTGTAACTCTCTACTTACAGTCTTCATCTCTCCTTTAATCGATCAAACCTTCAAAATCCGTCAAATTCAGAAAAACAAGAGAGGAAAAGGAGAATCAGCAGTCAAGACACAAAATCACACCAGAATTCAATAAAAAAAAAAAAAAAAAAAAAAGATCGGACAAGAATTGAAGAGAGGAGAGACATTAAGAAAGAAAACAAGAAGTTAGAGAAATCGATTCAAAAAGTAGTCACAGGGAGAGAGAGAGAGGAGAAAGTAAGTGGTGAGTTTTGTTGTTTTCTAAAAAATAAAGGTGGGGAGTGCCGCTGGTTTGGTGGGGGAAGGAGAGAGAGAAAGAGTGAGGAACAGCTCAGAAAAACAAAGGGGTTCGTCAGAGTGTTGTAATTATAAAAAGTTGATTCGGTCGGTTCGGTTTTTTTGCTTTTGAAAATTTTTAAACCAAACCGATCCATTTAAACCGAAATAAATAAAAAATTAAACTGAACTGAACCATTTAAACCGATAAACCGATTTATTTAAACTGAAATTTTTCGGTTCGGTTGAAAACCAAATAAACCGAATCGTTTGAACACCTCTAGTAACTGTCTTATCAATTATTTTCTTTCTGATAATGACAGTACTGTGATATTGATTTTGTATTGTTTCTGCGATTGTCAGGATGGTTAGAACTGTCTTATCATCGATTTCTTTTCTGATACTGAAGGCATTGAGATATTGATTCTATATTGTTTCCATTAACAAATTGTCAGGATGGATAGAACAGTATAAGCCCTAACACGATGGATACTTGTTATGGTATCTGTCAGTGTTACTAGACTATAAATTGTAAAGGTAAGAAACCAAACTTTATCAGACTTTATGACTTAAAAGATTTAGACCCAAATCATTTATTTAGATAAGATTCATTGAGTTATGACTTATCTATGTAATTGTTGTTATTCGATTGGATACTGATATTAAGCATTTGCATTTGTCATTTTAAAATGAACTGTTAATTTCTCATGCGGTGATTTCATTCTGAATACGAATTTTCTTCGAATCCAATAATATGGGTGACAATCAGAACTGAGAAATAATTTATTATTTCTCACTCGTTTCTTCTTGTGGGTTACAAGTTTATTAGACGAAAATTGAGAAATGCTTCTGGGATTGTAATTGATAGCAGGGCCATCTAAATGTATGGGACTTGGGATTATTTTATCTGACATGGTGCAGAAAATTCATATAGCATCATTCACTGTAAAATGTCAGATAAATATTGTAAATAAATTGAAATGTGGAAAAATAATGGATGCAATTGGCAATGCATAAAAAGATCAATGCCTTGCGTTACACATATTGAAATGAAAAACAGAAGCGGTAGGTCCGTCGCACCTCCGAATCGGGAGTGTGACAACAATCTTCCTTCACAGTTGTAATCTAGATATAGGTAATTAAATTCTTCCCTTTCCTCCCCTTCTGTCCGCTCCCTTCCCCTTATACAACTTCTGAAGCACACCGGAAGGCTCAGATATCACAAGTAGCATTTAAAGCTCTAATGAAAATGGGGTGATTGGCAAATAGAAGAAGACTGAGAAATAAACTGATTTTGATGGAAATTTGGAAAAGACAAAAATGGTGATATGATAAATGTAAGAATAATAAATCATGATATTTCATTTTATAATCAATTTGGTACAATCATTGTCTTTATATAGGCGATTTAATTATATTTTGGAATTAATTAAAATGATTTATGTAAAGAGTGTTATTTATTTTAGATAATGCGGGTTCCAGTTACATCGATACAGGATCATTAACTATTTTGTATCTGTTATGTTAAATAGGCCTCACGATTCAGCGAAAGACACGTTAAATTTCCTTTGTCTGAGCGCATTGTCCGTCTGGCCTAACTTTCATCCCTTCCTTTTCCAATTACGAAGTCAAAAATCTCTTAAGATAACACACAAATCAGCAGCTGATCGCGATCAAACTACCATGATTATCTTAAAGTTTATCCTTTCGTACCAGTATGATTGTTGACAGTGATTTTACTTTTTATTTATAATGTCCTTCATTCTTTTTATTCATCTGGTGAGATTGAAACTTGTAAGTTATTGGTTGTTGCACAAGACCGAGATCGATCAAAGATTTTTCTTGGTTTGTGAACAATTTGTATTGTTCTTCTCTTTTCCTTGTGATATTCTCATGGTTGTAATTCTTCCCTGTTAGATGGGTTAAAATGCATAATTGCTTAGTTAGGCAATCCTGGGTAAAGCAAAAACTGCTCTATAAAATCCTTCTTTACAATAAAAATATGTCTGTTGAGCTACTTTGTTTTTCTTTTTCGAGCAAGTCATTCATTGATGCTATGCATATTATCTAAGATTCAAATGGTCAAGAGAAAGACCATTAATGAATCTTGTGGAAAACTGAATTTTCATTTTTTTTGTAATTTATTACTTTTTTTTATAAATAAAAAATAATTGAATTAAAAAAAATTAGATCAACCAAGACAATTGATTTTTTTACATATTAAAAAATATCGAAAAAATGGTTAAAAAAAATATAACTTTTACTTTGTTGCAAGACCTTAATATGCATTGAATTAAACGGTTCAAATCGATAAGCGAATGTCAAGATTTATTTATTTTTTTTCATACCATCAATTTAGTGCATAAAATGCATTGCATCGTAGATTAATACTTGTTATTTCATACTTTTTATACTAACTTACAAAATGCAATGTAAACTAATTCTTCCCACTTCATATTTTTTCTCACTTAGATAGTTTTCAGCATTTATCAAATGACTCTACCTAATTAGGATGACAACTCACATGAAAAAAAATGAGTTATGTGTGGATAAACTTCTATATATATATTGGTGTGTTTCAAATGCTCATTAGACTATTTTAAGATATATCTTCAATATATTTCACATCAAATTAAATATAAATAACAATAAGAGTAAGTTAGTTTCATGATATTGAGAGCTCAAGTTAGAAAATATAACTAATACAATTTTCATATATTAGATATTAGAGTGAACTAAACAATAATAATTATTAGCTTACTATTTGTTAAGTTATAACTAGACCCTTTTTGAAAGAGCTGTGATCATAATATAATGCCTCACTTATTTGTCTCTTCTAAAATATTTTGTAGTTCGCACATGCAATTTAATTGGAAGGTTCTTGATTCTCTCATATCTTGAATCTTCCCTCTTTACCTTATGTCTTTTATGATATTCTGTGGTATCGATACTGCATGATACTAGAGCAAGATTCTTCAAGAACTGAAAATGGATTGACCTAGGCTGCTTAACAACACAGTTTCTTAGTTGGATCCACCTAAAGCGACAACACAGAATAAAACTGAGTGGAACTTTTAGCTAACCTTCCGTACTTGACAGCAGGAAATTCAAGAATTCAATATTTTGTTTTTCTAAAGTTTCGATCCATCTATAAAGCGCATATAGTTCATAACGCTCAACAAAGAGGATGAATTTGAATAATGAGCTCTCGTGTCTATACATCACACCATCAACCAGTTTGCGAAATATCAAGTGCCTCGTCAAATTTTATATGTGTATTGAAATGGGATTTGGATTTTTTTTTCTAGTGCTTGCTTGCTCAATTCTTTGTTGAGAACTGTTGCCATGTTCATATCCTTTATATGTGTATTGAATTGCTCTTAATAGGTTCTACATGGCTTAGCATTATGATCAAAGTTACTGTAATTGCTAATTCCATTTGTTCAATTTTGATCTAGACATGGCTAGCAATAATCAACTGCAAAATTAATAATTGGGTCATGTCAATGTTAAAGTAAGTCTAATTGAGGGATAACAACATGGTTTAGGATAACTGGTTTTTAGAACAACATGATGTTTAGAAGAAAAATATTAATTCAGTATTGAAAGTCAGTATTAGGGGCAATATAGGATTAACAAACTTTATTATCTATTGTAACTTAAACAATGATTAATGATTAAATTAAATAGCTCTCAAGGATATTGTATTGTTTTTGTAGCTTTCAAGCATACTGTGTTGGTTTTGTTACAATCAAAGCAGCTGAATTCTGAGTACATGTAGAAGTTGCAATTTATAGGATTTTTGCAACAATGACACTAGAATAAAAATATGCATATATATAAGGCGCTTAAGCAGCCGTGTTGTTCAAACATAGAAGAACAACAAAACTGGATTCAACCTTCTTTTCACTACCGAGTAATACCTGAAGATAAACCGGCTTCGCTTGAGCTTCTCAACAATCAGCAACGCATTCAGGGGCAAAATGGGAATCCAGATTATGCAACTAGATCTGGAATTGTTTAAGATTGCTACTGCAAGTTTGAATTTACTCTTCAATATCAGCAGGGTTTTATTTTTTTTATTTTTGTATAAACAAAGTTCAGAAATCTCTCCATGAGATATTGATGCTATACTGGTAAATACTGAGTAGAACTTTCAGCTGAGCTTCCGTACTTGACAGCAGGAAATTCAAGAATTCAACATTTTGTTTTTGTAAAGTTTCGATCCATATATAAAGCGCATATAGTTCGTAACGCTCAACAAAGATGATGAATTGGAATAATGAGCCCTCATGTCTATACATCACACCATCGACTATAGTTTGCGTAATATCAGGTGCCTCGTCAAATGTTAATGCTGCCAAATGGGTCCAAGTCGAAGACCAATTTCTCGAGAGGAGACACGTCTCTCTCAAGAAACTTTTATTTGGAACCATGCCATGAATAGTTTTCTTATTGATGAGCAATTTGCTATTTCTTTTTCTAAATAGTCAAACACTCATATTTTTGTTAGATAAGCACTTTGCTATTTTTTTTTTCCTAATTATTGGACGATTGAGCTTATGCAATGCATGAGATTCGCAGCTAATTGAGATTTAATTTACATGATCTGTTCGGATGGTAATTTGTATGAAATGAGATTGGGATATTTTTTCTAGTGCTTGCTTAATTCTTTGTTGATACCCCTGTTAAGAACTGTTGCCATGTTCATATCCTTTATATGTGTATTGAATTGCTCTTAATAGGTTCTACATGACTTAGCATTATGATGGAAGTTGCTGCAATTGCTATTTCCACTTGTTCAATTTTGATCTAGACATGGCTAGCAATAATCAACTGCAAAATTAATAATTGGGTCATGTCGATGTTAAACTAAGTCTGCAACACATGCAGGGGAAAAATGGGAATCCAGATGATGCAACTAGATCTGGAATTGTTTAAGATTGGTACGGTAAGTTTGAATTTACTTTCAATATCAGCAGTTTTGTTTCTTTTCTTTTTTTTGTATAAACTTAGTTCAGAAATCTCTCCATGAGATACTGATGCTGTACCGGTAAATGGTTTAAGATTGCTACTTTTAGTTAGGATTTACTTTTTGTCACAACTAGATCAGTTTTGTTTAGATAAGCTTTGTTTGTTTTTTGTTTTTTTTTATTGTAATCCAGATATAGGTGTGTTTTAAATGCTTAATAGACTATTTTAAGATACATCTTTAGTATATTTCACATCAAAATATAAATAAGAATAAGAGCAAGTTAGTTTCATGATATTGAGAGCTAAAGTTAGAAAATATATATAACTAATGTAATTTTCATATATTAGATATTAGAGTGAACTAAACCATGATAATAATTTTTTTACTATCTATTATGTTATAACCGGTTCTTTTGTAGATGAGTTGTGATCACAATACCTCACTGTTAGTTTTGTAGAGACAGATTTGAGTATTGAATTTTTGTTTCTTCTATTTTTCATTAGTATTTACAAATGAAGTACATGAGCTATTTATAGTCTCCTCTCTTAATTTACCGTTAGACTATAACGGTATATTTCTAAATATTCAAAATTACAATTTTATCCTTCTAATTTCTTTTATTCTTCAACACTCCCCCTCAAGCTAGGATTATAAATGTCGATTAATCCTAGCTTGCTTGTTATGTCTTCAAATATTTTTTAAATTAGTCCCTTAGTGAAGATATCGGCTAATTGGTCTTGACTCTTCACATAAGGGGTTACAATCTCTTTTGCTTGTACCTTTTCTCTTATGAAGTGACAGTCAATTTCAATATGTTTCGTTCTTTCATGAAATACGGCATTTGAAGCAATGTGCCTTGCCGCATTGTTATCACAAAACATCTTCATTGGCTTGTCAATTTTGAAGTTCAATTCCTCAAGCAATTGTCTAATCCACGTGAGTTCACTTGCGGTGGATGCCATGACACGATACTCCGCTTCCGCACTAGATCGTGCCACGACACTTTGCTTCTTGCTTTTCCATGTGACTAAGTTTCCGCCTACAAATGTGCAATAGCCGGTTGTTGATTTTCTATCAAAGCTTCCGGCCCAGTCTGTATCGAAATAGCCACACACTTCATTATAGTTATTATTTTCATCCATATACCCTTTCCGGATGAATTTTTTAAGTATCTCAAAATTCTATCAATTGCATGTAAATGAGGTTTTCTTGGTAAGTGCATAAATTTACTAATTTGGCTTACGGCAAATGATATATCCGGCCTAGTTACGGTTAGATAAATTAATTTACCCACAAGCCGTTGGAATTAGTTGATATCTTCTAACGGTTCCCCTTCTTTGGGATTTAATTTACAATTGCTATCAATTGGTGTTGAGGCCAGCTTGGATCCTAATTTTCCCGTTTCTTTTAGAAGGTCAATAGTATACTTCCTTTGTGAAATAAATAATCCCTTGATGGAGTGGGCTATTTCAATTCCTAAAAAATATTTAAGTTTACCAAGGTCCTTTATTTCAAAATTTTCTTTTAAGTGTTCTTTAACATTGTCAATTTTTTCACAATTATTTCCAGTAATGATTATATCATCAACATAAACAAGTACAATAGTTGCATCATTATTTTCATGTTTTGAAAATAGTGATGTGTCGGATTGGCTTATTTTAAAACCGAGAGAAATTAAATATTGAGAGAGCTTTCCATATCATGCCCTTGGTGATTGTTTAAGTCCATAAATTGATTTATTTAACCTACAAGCAATGTTAGTATTTTTTTTTCTTTTATATGACCTGGTGGAAGAGTCATATAAACCTCTTCTTCAAGTGTTCTTTGAAGAAATGCATTTTTAACATCCATTTGGCATAAGTTCCATCTATTATTTATTGCTATTGAAAGCAAAATTCTTATGATATTCATCTTTGCTACGGGAGCAAAGGTCTCTTGGTAATCAATACCATATGTTTGGGTATACCCTTTGGCAACTAGCCGAGCCTTATACCATTCTATGGATCCATCACTTTGATATTTTATTTTATAAACTCATTTGCATCCAACGGATTTTTTATTTTTTGGTAGTGGTTCAATGGTCCATGTGTTATTTTTTTCTAAGGCTTGGAGCTCTTCTTCCATAGCCTTATACCATACCGGTTGGTTAATGGCTTCTTCGAAATTTCTTGGTTCTTTCATTTTGGAAATTGAACTAAGAAATGCACGGTGATGGTTTGAGATATTTTCATATGAAATAAAATTTTCAATAGGATATTGAACCTTGTTGGTTACGTAATCTCGTAACCTTGTGGATGGTTGTCTATGTCGAGTTGACCTTCTCCTAGGTTCTTCTTCAATATCTTCTTCTTCAATATTTTCTTCAATGTTTTCACCTTCTTCTTCCTCGGCTTCACTTGGAGGAGTATTACTATTTTCTTCCTCTTCTTCATCATTTCCTACAAATCTTGGCTCGATAATTTCATTAGTAGACATGGGAATGACAAATTCTTTTGTGAGAGTTTGATTATCAATTCCTTTTTCATTTTTAAAATATGGCTCATTTTCAAAAAATGTTACATCTCTAGAAATATAAAGTTTTTTATTTATAGGGTCATAGCATTTATAACCTTTTTTTATGAGATGAATATCCTAAGAAAATAGTTTTTATAGAAGTATGATCTAGTTTATCTCTTTTATTTTGATGTACATAACATGTACATCCAAAAATTCTTAAGTGATTAAAAATTAATTTTCTTTGGTAAATAATTTCTAATGGACTCTTATTTTTTAAAACTATACTTGGCAATCTATTTATCAAATAAGTTGCGGTGAGAACGGCATCCGACCAATAAATTTTTGGGACATTGGATTGAAACATAAGTGCTCTTGTCATTTCGAGTAAATGACGATTTTTTCTTTCGGAAATCCCATTTTGTTGTGGAGTATAAACACAAGTTGTTTGATGTATAATTCCCTTTTGTTTCAAGAAGTTTGAAAAATTTTGATTTACAAATTCCGTTCCATTATCGGTTCTAAGAATTTTAATTCTAGTATTGTATTTATTTTTCAATTAAATTTGAAAACTCTTGGAAATGAGAAAAAACTTCACTTTTATTTTTTTAATAAATATAAGTATGTTAGTCGTGAGAAATCATCTATAAATGTGACAAAATACTTGAAATCATTATAGAAATTAACGGGGGCGGGTCCCCAAACATCAGAATGAACAAGTTCAAATATATGATTACTCTTAGAGTTTGAACTTACAAAAGGGAGTCTAGTATGCTTAGCTAGTTTGCATACTTCACAATTACTACAATCCAAATTAGAAAAATCAAAAATACATTTTAAAGTTCTATCGGAAGGATGCCCAACCCTCCTATGCCATAAGTGTCCAATGCCTTGCACTTGGGTGTTGAAATTGTATTTTTGACTATACAAAAAATATAATCTATTTTTGAAAACACCTTCACCAATCATCCTCTTGGAAATTATATCCTGAAATAATACATTTCGAGATGAAAAAATAATTTCACAATTTAATTCTTTTGAAAGTTTGCCCATAGATAATAAATTGGCAGTACAATTTTTTACATACATGACATCTTTAATTTCATTTAAAAAAACAATTATAGAGCCATAACCAGAAATTTCCATTTTTTCGCCATTAGCAACATAAACAAATTCTCCATTTTTTGCATTTTTATAATTTTGTAGTAAGTCTTTATTTCAGGTAATGTGGTTGGTTGCACCGGAGTCTAAAATCCAATTTAAATTATTTTGAGAGTATTTTTTGTTTAAATTTTCTAAAAGTGTGCAATTTTCTATTTTTGTTTCACCATTTTCGGGTTCAAGTCCGTTTGGACCTCTTTCTACCCTTCTATTTGGTATTATATATCTCATTTGTTTTGGGCTTAAGTTAAATTCATTATCTAGGCCTTCTATTAAATTGTTTGATATAATTGAACCTGAATTGGGCCTGTTTAGAAGCCCACTTAGTTGAGAGAAAATTGCTCCCAATTCTGATCGGGTTGGAGCAGCAGCAGCTGCGGATCTGATTGGAGCAGTTGGCGGACCCATTAGTGGGGCAGACCCAATAGTGTAGACTATAGGAGCAGCGCGTCCATTTGAATGAAGCAGTGTAGAAGCGGACCCATTAGTGGTGGCGGACCCGTTAGGGTGAAATGAAGCGGACCCATTTGGGTGAAGCATTTTTCCACTGTCTTCTTCCTGAGACAGAGCCGCCCTCGCAAAAGCTTTCTCCCCCTTAGGGTTTTTTCCTTTTCCGCCCTTTCCACTGTTGCCCCACCACTTCGGCCTTAATTCGGGGTGGAGAAACCAACACTTACTCTTTTCATGTCCCTCTTTTTTGCAATGTTCGCATTTTTCAGTGGTTCCTCTTTTCTTCGAATTTTGGCTGAAATTTGGAAAATTTGATCTCTTGACCGCAATGAAGCCATGATTCTCGCGTCCCCTCGTCGATAGTGACTTGGGGGGCGCTCATGGTTTCTCTCCTACTTTCTTCTTATTGGATCATGTTTTTTTTATTTGAGTATAGGAAGGGAGAGGGATTGTATTCATGATCTGAGCTCGTACGGCCTCATAACTCGAGTTTAAACCTGCCAGGAACTCGAAAATGTCATCCTCTTCCTTGAGTTTTCTGATTACCTCCAAGTCAGCGGTTTGCGGCCGATATGACCAGAGCTCATCTTTCTTCTTTTGAAGAGCACCTAGGTACTCTATATATTTCCTCTCGCCTTGTTTCTCTTGCTGGATTTCTTGTTTGAGTTGATAAATTCGAGAGTAGTTATTTTCTTGACTGTACATGCCTTTGACAGCCTGCCATAGCTCAAACGCTGTGTCAGCAAGAGAAAAGAGGTCTGCAACGGATGGCTCCATGGAATTTGTAAGCCATATTATGATTTTGCTGTTTTGAGTTCGTCATTTCCTTGCTGCCTTTTTTTCTGGTTCGGTTAGCAAACTCGGATTTGCGGGTTTCGGCTCTTTGTTTTCTCGTGTGATATATTCCCGCATCTCTCGCCCGCTGAGCGCTCTTGATGCAGCCCTTGCCCAGGTCAGATAATTTCTGCCATTGAGCAAGGTATTGGTGAGTTTTGAGGGATTATTGGGACCCTCTTGTTGCCCATCTTGAGACATTTTTCTCTTTTTTTCCTGCTATGGAGTTTGGTTGTTCTAATTTTTTGATCTCAGAAACTCGATAGCTCTTGATACCATGTTAGTTTTGTAGAGACAGATTTGAGTATTGAATTTTTGTTTCTTCTATTTTTCATTATTATTTACAAATGAAGTACATGAGCTATTTATAGTCTCCTCTCTTAATTTACCGTTAAATTATAATGGTACATTTCTAAATATTCAAAATTACAATTTTATCCTTCTAATTTATTTTATTCTTCAACACTCACTTATTTATCTCTTCTAAAACATGGGCTCTTTGCTTCACGTTTAGAGCTCAATTAGAGAACAAATAAAGATGGCATGTGGGAGGCAACACACGTGAGAACCATCGATGTGTCACGGCTTCTTTTAGTTCCCTATAACCCTAAATATTAGGAATTTGGGACACAATGCTATCATGTGCAATATTAATGAGACAAACGTAAAATAAAAAATTTAATTAAAAAAATATTTTTTCTTTCCAATACAATATAACAAAAGGCTCATTTTGCAAGAGTGGAACAGAGTGGAAAATAAATTTTATTCTTGTCAAACAAAAGAAGAAGTGAGTGCAATTAGAAAATTGAGAATAGTTAAATTAATTTTGAATTTTTGCAGTCAAATCTCTGTTTTTACATTTAAGTCTCTTATTTATTCCTTCATGAGACAATTTTCTATTCCATAGAAAATGTGGAATAGGAAAATTAGCATTTTATAAAAGATAGATTTTACTCATTTATCAATACTCTTCCACTTTTCCACCATCAATTGAACACGACCAGAATAGTGAGGAATTAAAACCTATTTCAAATTCTATTTTTTTTTCTCTTTTTTTTCTATTCCAATAATTTGCCGAACGGTCCAAGGACATTTGTAAATCATCTTTTGTTTCTTTTTCGGTCAAGAGTAACCACGTCTACACTACCCCATATATTACCTCCGCTCAAAATGCCACCTAGATATGCCTAAATAGGCGCCGTATCGTTTTTGATACAGTTTTGCATACAATACGTTCCGGATACACCATGTTGCTTGTCTAATATTTAATATATTTTTATCATTGTATTCATCACTTATACGTTTTGAAACGCTGTGTGTCGACACAAAAAAGACCATGAATCACCCGCTCGGATGTTGTACGTACAAAATCACTGTTTATGGACCGTTTGATGTTGTACGTATTTAAAATAATAGTAAATAATTTTCAAAAAATATAAAATTTGATCTCTAAACCCATTTTAACATGAAAATCATATTGAGCGGTTCAGATTGACTATTTGAACTTTAATCATACAATTTTTAGAGATTTTGGATGATGTCCGGTCCAAAGCCATTTAATTTGGACCAAATCTTATTCCTGAAAAAATTGTGAAGATATCAATACAAACTATTTTTGGTTGAATCAATATAAAATAAAATACTTTTGACCAGTTGAGAGGTGGGTTGTTGGTCTTAATTATCATCATTTTGTAATGTAATTTAAAAACAAAATAATAGAAAAGGAGAACCAAAGTATACAATAGTACAAAAAAGTCTCGAGTAAAACAAGTAGGTACCGTCATCGAATGTTGACCAAAGAACCTCCACTACACAAATTACATTAATTGAGAGAGCGACAATGTGAATTTGCTTCCTCTGAGATATCTCAAATTTTACGTGACTTTTTGGAATATCTCAATCGTTCAAATACATTCTGCACGAATCTCGAAGCCAAATAATACTGGCCCTCTACGGTTCCCCGAATAGACACCGGACACGTCGGTCACGCAAAAATTGAGATATCTCAGAGGATGCGCACCCGACAAATGTAAGTGTCAACACGTATCCTCTGCATTAACTCAAAGGGAAATCTTTTAAGTTAACGCATCTCAACCGTCTGATTTTAACACAGGACCTCAATAGTTGTGCGGATCTAGTCTTGCACGGATCTTAAAGCATATCGGATGGTCCAGATGTATTAACTCATAAGATTACGTTTTGAGTCAATGCAGAGGATAATTTGACCATCTGACTTGAAAATTCTCACTATGATGACGTTCTAGATAACCTCTGAGACTGGTTATCATAGCTGTACTGGTCTCCCTCGTTAGAGAAACCCAACAAATCATATAAAAAATGGGAAAAAAAAAAATGGGGATTTGGAAAATTTGACCATCTGACTTGAAAATTATCCCGGCATTTTTTTCCATAACCAAAAAATTAAATAATATAATATTAATAACTGAATTTTGAAAAAAATTTCAATCCTAACCAGACTGCCCCCCCATTGGGCGGTCCATAACCCTATCAGACCGCCCCCCCACTGGGCGGTCCAGACCCCAAGCAGACCGCCCCCCCACCCGGCGGTCTGCTTAATTTTTTTTTTATATTGTATTTTATGTAATTGCTTGTAATTTATATTGTATTTTATGTATTTTGTTGTTATTATATGATTGCATTTCCGTGTAATTTCCTTGTGAACAAAATAACGATGAATTTGGTCGAGTGAACAAAATAACCAAATAACGTCTAGTCAACATAAAATATAGAAACAAAAATATAAGTAAATAAAATAACCAAATAACGCTCGATCAACATAAAATATAGAAATGAAAATATAAATATACTGTCAATGGCTACAATATGAAATATAAAAACTAGCGACGACGACGACGACAGGACAATGACAATCCGGGAGGCGCCCGCATGCCCTCCGCGGCCGTGGACACGTCTCTCGAGGCTGTGGAGGCTCGGGAGGGCTCTGCGGGATCCTCGTCATCGGCGAGAATCAAAATGCATGTCGTCCCGTGTATACGCAAAGATCCAGGCCGTGGATCAAACCGGGGGAGCTCTTGTGCCCCCACTGCCGCTAGCCTCGTAGTCGTCTTTGCTCGGGGGTGGCATCGATAGTGTGGGCTCGTCCCCAGTCCCCCGTATACGTCGTCGGTGGGTTTGTGTCCCAAACGCAAGCATCCGCCCATGGATCAAACTGGGTAGCTGCTTGTGCCCCACCGCCGCTAGCCTCATGGTCGTCCTCTCGCCCGGTGTCGATGAGACCAAAGTCCGCGAGTGAAAGTGGGCTCGGCACTCCATGTAGGGTGACCATCCTGTAGTTAGATAATGTTAGTTTTCTTCATACAAAAAAAAAAAAATTAATTATATAGACACGATCCAACTGACCTCGTCATACCGCACTCGGCACTCCATATTGATTGTAGTAGGCGTGCCATTTCTTGGTGTCCAAGACCCAATCGTGGAACGCCCAATCGGGTTATCTTCGCAATATTTGAGTGGAACATCTTAAGAACACATTTCGAAACAAAATTGACGTGAATGAAAAAAATGAACTTATAATACTGCGGGGGGTGGTGGTAGGTCTCTATCCCGTACGGAGGCAGCTCTTGGTTGGGCTGGTTCGGAATTGGTGAGTCAATCTTGATCTCACGCCAGTTGATGTTCTCGCCAGCATCGTGTAGCATGCCAACGAGGCGCCCATCAAACTGGGAATCCTCGACGATCGGAGCACTGTGATGCAAGCATAGTACACCCGAACGCCGGAAACCATTTCTCGCCATGCACACCAAGCCGTGTGCAACTCCTCGAATTGCCGTCGCACTGTAAATAATATTTAGAAAATGAGTTGTGCGAAGAAAAAAATAATATTAAAAATAATCTTCATTGCTTACCGATCGAGTGTTGATCGGGCCCCATGGCAAATGGGTCTTACTCGAATCACCTATCATTCTCCGCCGAAGAGAATCACCGTAGTCGCCCTGCAAGTATACGGTAGTCATGCACCACCGCTGGTACCATACCATATACCTCAATGTCCAGGGTCCTCGCTCCCCAACCGACGTCCGTCGGGTCGGGCGGGACCCACAAATTGTCCTCGAGCTGCGGGCAATCACGTGCAATCCCATATGGTGGGTGCGCCAATCCACCTCAGTCTTCTTGTGCATAGTCCTACATTATAAGTTAGTTATACAAAATTTGTGAAACAATATCAATAGTTTATGAGTATTATTGAGTGTGTATTAATACTTACTTGTGCAGCTTCTCTGTGTCCTCCTCACCAAGTATGGGGTCATCCGGAATGAAGGCATCGAAGCCGAAGTGACGAGGCACTCGATCAGGATAGTGATACTCAACTATCCAATAACAAACGAGTGGACCCCGGTACAAACTGAGATCCTCTCGCGCCATCGTCAGCCGACAAAAAATGCGAGACCGGTACCACGCCTGATACGGGAACCACTCGACGTTAGCTTGGTGCAATAGCTGGAGCTGGTTCCGGACGTACGAGATACCCGTCGTCTCTCCCTTCGGCGTATTCTCGTGGCGCTGGTAAGCACTCCATATGATAGCATATGGGGGGTATCTGTCGATGTCGTCACCCGTGTGCGACCTCACATGTGGAGGAATAATGGGTCGGCAGACCGGTAGGTACGACCAGGACCACTGCTGGAGTAGCATGAGTGGCCCGTTGAATTGCTGGCTGTCTCTCTGAAATTTTATAAGTGTATTCATTATTATCAAATAAAAAACAATCGTAAAGCACATTAATTGATGGAAACTTACCAGACATGCGTGACATAGTCCTCTGTACAGGGTGGCAAGCACAGCTCCACCCCAGTTCCATCGCGACGGCTTATCGAGTTCCTCCAACTGCTGGAGGAACATGATCGGAACCGAGTCGCCACTGGAATCGACGAACATCGTGCTACCACATAAGTCAAGCACGAATGCTCTAACGTACCTACAGTTTCAATAAAACGTAAAAAACTATGTATTTTTAAGTAATAATTTTAATTTAATTAATGCATTTTAATCTTACCTCCTGACGCGCTCGGATCGGCCGTCCGGGGGTGATGGCAATCTGGCGGCATACTGCTCGGAGAGCCCTAAGACTAAGGCTAATGCAATGCGGAGAAACGCTCCACTCCTCCTCCTTCACCCCTCGGCTTGAGCTTCTTTGCCACTTGCCTCCACATGCGTCCCCAACAGATCTGGGATCAATTGCTTGAGGTTCTTATGATCCGAGACACCTCTTACCGGATCTCCATCGATCCGCAGACCCCATAAGGCACTGACATCCTGTAGAGTCACTGTCATCTCTCCTACAGGAAGATGGAATGAATGCGTCTCAGGCCTCCATCTCTCCACGAGTCCGCACATAAGTGCCTGGTCAATTCTCCTTGGTTGTTCCAATGTGCCTAGCCGGGTACAACCTAAGGTTCATCAGTGCTTGATCCATCGGTGGATGTGCCACGTACGCTACCTCGGGCATGCGGTGCCGCACCATCAACATGGTCTCATCCTGCATTTATTAATGTTTTAGATGAAGTTATATATGTGTTTTGAAACATAATGTTTGCATTTTCTTCGAATTACTCAACGTACCTCTACCGATGCAAGTGAGACACGGTGACATCTGTGGAGAAGCCATAGAAGGGGACTGAATGTATCTGCAGTGACACCCTGCGCATGCATGGTCTCTGTGCTCCCACTCGGATTGGCATGAGAATGCGAACTCTCGGCGGTGTCTGAGGTATCTCGTGATCGTCCAGATCTAGTCATCCTACATTTCAAAATATTAAGTTTTACTATTATTATTATTATTATAATAAAATAACAATAATAATAATAACAATAACAATAATAACAATAATTATTATTATTTTCTTATTATTCTTCTTATTTTAATAATAATAATAATAATAATAATAATAATAATAAAATAACCATAATAATAAAAAAATAACAATAATAATAAAATTACTATTATAATAATAATTATTATTATTATTAAAATAAGAAGAATAATAAGAAAATAATAATAATAATAATAATAATTTCTAACGATTCAAATCAAACAATTTCTAACCATTTCAATAAAATAATATCTAACAATTCAAACCCAATCAAACAATTCTAACAATTCTAATATTTATAACAATTTCAATCAACAATTTCTAACGATTCAAATCAAACAATTTCTAACTATTTCAATAAAATAATATCTAACAATTCAAACCCAATCAAACAATTCTAACAATTCTAATATTTATAACAATTCCAATCAACAATTTCTAACGATTCAAATCAAACAATTTCTAACCATTTCAATAAAATAATATCTAACAATTCAAACCCAATCAAACAATTCTAACAATTCTAATATTTATAACAATTCCAATCAACAATTTCTAACGATTCAAATCAAACAATTTCTAACCATTTCAATAAAATAATATCTAACAATTCAAACCCAATCAAACAATTCTAACAATTCTAATATTTATAACAATTCCAATCAACAATTTCTAACAATTCAAATCAAACAATTTCTAACCATTTCAATCAAACAATATCTAACAATTCAAACCCAATCAAACAATTCTAACAATTCTAATATTTATAACAATTACAATCAACAATTTCTAACAAATCCAATCAAACAATTCCTAACCATTTCAATCAACAATTTCTAACGATTCGAAACAATTTCTAACAATTTCAATCCATAATTTCTAACGATTCGAAACAATTTATAAAAATTCGCAAAAAATTTCGTAGCCGAAAACGGAAGCGGAGAGGGGTCGAAAATGCAACGAAACCGTGAAATATCGCTTTCGGAACGACAAAACGGGGTTTCAGGCGGTTTCGACACGAAGAACGGCGAGATTCGCGGCGGGCGCGGCGGGCTGGGGGAGGGTGTTAGGGTTTGGTTTGATGGGGTGTGGGGAGAGGGGTATATATAGAAGAAGAAAAAAAATTAAGCGAGGCCGTAGGGTGGAGGGACGGTGCGCTAGGGGTCCTGACCGCCCAGGTGGGGGCGGTCGATAGGGTTACGGACCGCCCAATGGGGGGCGGTCTGATTAGGATTGAAATTTTTTTCAAAATTCGGTTATTAATATTATATTATTTAATTTTTTGGTTATGGAAAAAAATGCCGGAAAATTATCACTATGATGACGTTCTACCATTTCCTCAATATAATATCTGAAGGAGCTTCAGCTTCTTCCTCAAGCATCTTCCTCGTTAGAAAAACCCAACAAACTTCTTCAGGTTCTTCCTCGAGCATCTAGGCGCTATATGATTTGGTTATCATAGCTGTACTGGTCTCCCTCGTTAGAGAAACCCAACAAACTTCTCAAAATAATATCTGAAGGAGCTTCACCTTCTTCCTCTTCGATCCTCTTCCTCGAGCATCTAGGCGCTACCTAACTGGTGATGCTTTTTTGAGGTACGCTGGAAAATTACTCTCCGAATCCTTTTACATCAATATTTTCTGACAAAAGTGGCCTCAAAATGCCACTGATTTCATTGAAAATCACTCAAATTAGGGCAAAAAGGAAACTTCAAAATACCAATGATTTCATTTTCTTTTCTCAAAGTTAATATGGGATGAACTTTTTCTTTTCTTTTTTACGTTTTAGTTTCTAATAATATAGCTATAGCTAGTTTAATTAAAGAACAGTTGACAGCTGTTGGTTGGTTTAGTTACCTTAGTACTTGATTTCAGAGAGGAGCTATTTTTTTTTTTTTTTTAGAATAGCCCGTAGGCAGAGAGGAGCTATTTTTTAATGCTCCAATCACAACATTAAGAGCTCATCAGAGAGAAAAAAAAATTCTGTATACCGATTTTGTCTCTATTTAGATCTCTTATTTATTTGCAAAATTCTGGTACTTAATTAATGCATCGTGTGGAAATAAGGAACTTAATTACAAATAGAATTAAACTGGCATTGATGCTTCTTATACTTGTACTAAATTAATCTTACCTAGCCAACTATTAATGGTAAAATAGAAAATGATTTTTTTTTTTTACTGAATAATGTTATTCAACAATTTCACTTCACTAATTGAATTCATTCATGAAATTTCTAGATCAAATATCTGTCAATCAAATTTTGGAAGCTGCAAGCAACATATATGGCTTTGCCGAAAGAGAATAACTCAAGGTTTTTTAAGTCAAACGAACTGCACAATTCCAATAACTTCTCACAAATTATCCTCGAGAAAGATCCATACGACAATCTTTCTCTGAACCAACATGAGAAGTCTGGGATACCTTTAGATCCAACACTAGACTACATAAGCCGGTATTTATTGGAGGAAGATATAGATGAAAAGATTAATGATTATCAAGATACAGCTCTCAGGGACATGGAGAAACCTTTTTATGATATCATTGGGGAAACGTATCCACCTTTATCAGATAATCAATTGTTATCAAAACAATCGAAGGTAAATCCTAATTTCACAACTTCTGTTTTAAAAACTCAAGTGGGTCTAACCTTTAGTGAGAGTTTGGAACAACACCCGCGTATAGAGAACTTGCTGGCTACTGAATTTCAGAGAGGTGTAGAAGAAGGATTGAAGTTCCTTCCGAATCAAAATAGATTGTCAAATAATTTGCAAGTGAGCAATCTTTCATTTAATCCAACAAGGAAATGTGAAAGCAACTTACTAGAGTTCAGATTGGGGGAAGAGAAAGAAAGTAATTTGCTCAGTAAATCAAAGGGTAAAAGGAATACAAATGATGGAGACTTGGACATTTTCGAGGACCGAAATGGCAAAATACCCATGGTCTCTGATGAGGAAATACTTAGAGATGAGATGTTGGATAAATTAGTACTACACCACGAGGAAAAATATCCAAGAGAAGAAATATCTAGCCTCAGAGAAATCAAGAAGCTCGAAGCAAACTCATATAGTGAGTATCAAAACCAACATGACCATATCAATCTCACAACCCGCCTCATATCTTGTGCAGAGGCGATATATATGGATGATAACAAAAATGCTTGTGAACTTATAAGACAAATAAGGAAGGAAGCATCTCCTACTGGAGATGTGATCCAAAGGCTTGCATGTATTCTTGTAGATGGACTAGAGGCACGCCTGGCTGGTGCCGGAAGTGCGATCTATCGTCAATATGTCACAAGACAAGTACGCACCAAAGACTATCTGGAGGCCTATTATATGTGCTCGAGGGTAGTTCCTGTCACGAGAGTTTCATATCATTTTGCTAATGAGAGTATTCTCAGTGCCTCAGGTAATGCATCAAAAATCCATGTAGTTGATTTTAGCATTACTCATGGATTCCAATGGCCATCTCTAATTCAATCACTTGCAAAAAGAAAAGATGGGCCCCCGAAATTACGAATCATTGGGGTAGATTTGCCTCAGCCGGGTTTTCACCCTGCTAAAAGAATCAATGAGACAGGAAGGAGGTTGGAAGATTATGCTCGAAGTTTTGGAGTTCCTTTTGAGTATCAAGGGATCGCCTCACAGTGGGAGTCCATTTGTATTGATGATCTTTGTATCAATGATGATGAAGTGCTCATAATTAATACAATGTATAGCTTATGTAGTGCAAGGGATGAAGCTTTATTAGGCAGGAATACTCCTTGGAATAAACTCCTTGATCTGATTCAAGAGATCAAACCGAAGATTTTCATTCAAGGAATAATGCACGGTTTATCCTTCAGTCCCTTCTTTATCACACGGTTTAGACAGGTTTTGTTGCAGTTCGGCAAGTATTTTGACTTGACTGAGACTTTGCTCCCACGAGACTACAAGCATTTGCAACTAATAGAAAGAGAAATGTGGGGTCCTTTAATAATTAATCTGATAGCATGTGAAGGATCAGACTTGATAAGACCAGAGAACTACAAGCATTGGCACATGCGAAATTTGCAGAATGGCTTTCAACAGCTTCAGGTAGATCCACGTGTAGTGAAAGAATGCCGTGAAATGTTTAGAAATTATTATAATGAGGCATTTTTTTTTGAAGAAGATTGCAATTGGTTCTTTTGGGGTTGGAAGGGTAACATAATATATGCTATTTCATTGTGGAAACCTAAAGTAGAATAAACTTCGAGGTCATCTTCTAATTTAAAGAAACAGAGAAATTTTTAATTCATTTCTCTAGCAATTAGTTGCAAAGCACTCATTTATGTACCAAAATTAGACTATGAATTCAACCACTCAACAAATTATGTTTTTATTTTTCTTCTTGCAACTTTTCCTTTTATTAATTGCAAACTAGGATTTTAAATTTTAACATCTCTCAGAGCAATTGACATTTGAAAAGGAAAGCCAATATACCAGAGCCCTTGAGAACACCCAAATTACCAAACAGGTGCTGAGAGAATGTCATGGCCCAAATGAGAAGACCATGACAATTTGCTAGACATCTCCAACAATACCCCAACTCAATAATCTCTCTCAAGCGCAGACATGTATTCTGGTAACAAGCACACCTCGAAATTAATGCTCCCACCCCCTTCTCATCCTGAGTATCCCGCTACCATAGTGCTAATAACTAATATTAGAAAGAAAGAACACTATTATAGTTTAAAATTGCTAATTGTTTTGTTGTTGAGATTAATTTGATTTGAATTCTTTTGTTGTTTTGCTGTTGAGATCAATTTGATATGAATTCAAAGGATTTGGTGTTTTATAATTTTTCTGACTTTAAGGGGTAAAAAGTAAATGTGAAAATTTAAGAATGAAAGACATTTATGAGTACTTACTGGTACGAACTGGTATTCTGACTTTTAGAGGTTTTGTTAGTGGCATACCTTTTACAACTTTTTTTAATGCTGGTATTATAATTTTCAGAGGTTATGTACTTTTTTTAATAAAAGGCAATGACTCAGAAGTTCTGTACTGAATAGGTTGTTATGTTTTGTTCTCTGCATTCTCTTGTATTTCATATACTAAATTAGTTTGTAAATGTTTTGTTCTTCTCTATTTCTCCATTTCTCCTTCGTTCAGTTCAACATTTCTTCTCTTATCTTCTACTACTATTATTGGAGAGCACTGGAGAGCGTCGCACAATAGTTTAGCCTTTCTCCTCACTCTGTTATGGTTCTGATTAAGTGCGCACTTTTTAATTTGTCAGTATAAAAGAGAATAAGATAAAAAAAGAAGAAGGGTATAATGGAAAAATAAAAACTCTGACAATACTTAACTATATAGATTTTTAACTCTATGGGTAAATAGAAAAAAAAAGTAAAAAGAGTTGAGTGATATATAAAATATAATAAAGAGTGTAGGTGTAAATAAGAAACTGAACAAGTCATTGGGGTAAATAAAAAATTAACCCTTCTTTTTAATACTATTCTATCCTTTACTGAGAATAATTTACCAAGAGAGTAGAGACCCCAAAAAAAAATGTAAAAAATAAAGCTTCATAGTTGATTACTTGGACTTCTGCTACAAAAACTGGTACAGTATACTAGCATGGTACATACAATTAGAATGATTTAATGGAAATCTCAACAGAAAAATCTTAAAAAAAAGAAAAGTAGGCCAACACAAATGAAAACACTCTTTAGTTCTCATTAAAAAATTACTGTATTACCCCTTACCTGCGTACCCTTGAACAGACTTGACAATCCCAGTTATTTACTTGGTATAAACTTTGATTTAGAAAATACTAAACATCCCTTTGTAATTTCTGTTGCAAATGTTTGAAAGTTATTCAACGGAAACATGAAAAGAAAATCTTGATTGGCAAAATTTTGTGTTAGCTGCCTATCACAACTTTATTAATTATACTTTAATTAAATTGGGTCAGAAGTAAGTTATAATAATTTGTTATTTAGGTAAATCATTCTCGATTCAAATTCTATTTAGACACCAGTACTGGTATCGTGTTGCAGATAGACATGGCACGACCAGTAAATGAATGCCCGTGCTGCAGAGTAGGCTGGTAACATAAACCATAAAGTAACAGTATCAATTGGGGTAAACAAAGAATGCAGAGGCAAAATGAGGCCAAAATTATTTCTACATACAAGTTATATATAAAATTTACAATAACTTTAAAACTAATTATAACTTTCAAAAACTCTTACCAGAGAGACCTCCAATCACCTGAGAGATTATCGATGTATGGATCCAGTTTAGTTCGTCAGTTGAAAAGTAAAAAAAAAATATAGAAATAATTAAACTTGGGGATCAGCACCAGAGAGATCTACAACCAGCTTGGAGTAAAATTGAGGCATGCATGGCCGAATCATCAATTTGATGTTATACATTGCATCGTAGATTAATTCTTTCTTCATCATACTTTTTGTACTCGCTTATAAAATGCTTCGTAAACTAATTCTTCTTTTTTTATGACAACTCACATGAAAAAAAAAATGAGTTATGTGTGGATAAACTTCTATATATATATATATATATATATATATATATATATTGGTGTGTTTGAAATGCGCATTAGACTATTTTAAGATACATCAAAATATAAATAAGAATAAGAGTAAGTTAGTTTCATGATATTGGGAGCTTAAGTTAGAAATTATAACTAATGCAATTTTCATATATTAGATATTAGAGTGAACTAAACCATGATAATTATTTTTTTAACTACTTGTTAAGTTATAACTAGACCCTTTTTGAAAGAGCTGTGATCATAATATAATACCTCACTTCTCTTCTAAAATAATTTTGTAATTTGCACATGCAATTTAATTGGGAGGTTCTTGATTCTCTAATAGCTTGAATACTCCCTCTTTATTTTATGTCTTTTTTAAACAAACTGAATGATACTCAGTGGAACTTTCAGCTGAGCTTCTATACTTGACAGCAGGAAATTCAGGAATTCAACATTTTGTTTTTGTAAAGTTTCAATCCATCTATAAAGCGCATATGGTTTGTAACACTCAACAAAGAGAATGAATTGTAATAATGAGCCCTCGTGTCTATAAAGCACACCATCAACTAGTTTGCGAAAAATCAGGTGCCTCGTCAAATTTTAGGTCCAAGTCGAAGACCAATTTCTCAAGAGGAGGCACGTCTCTCTCGAGAAACTTTTATTTGGAACCATGACATGAATAGTTTTCTTATTGATGAGCAATTTGCTATTTCTTTTTCTAAATAGTCAAACACTCATATTTTTGTTAGATAAGAACTTTGTTATTTTATTTTTATTTTTTCCTAATTATTGTACAATTGAGCTTATGCAATGGATGGGGTTCGCAGCTAATTAAGATTTAATTTCCATGATCTGTTCGGATGGTAATTTGTATGAAATGGGATTGGGATTTTTTTTCCAGTGCTTGCTTGCTTAATTCTTTGTTGATGCCCCCGTTGAGAACTGTTGCCATGTTCATATCCTTTATGTGTGTATTGAATTGCTCTTAATAGGTTCTATGTAGCCTAGCATTTTGATCAAAGTTACTCTAATTGCTATTTCCACTTGTTCAATTTTGATCTAGACATGGCTAGCAATAATCAACTACAAAATTAATAATTGGGTCATGTCAATGTTAAAGTAAGTCTAATTGAGGGATAACAACATGGTTTAGGATAACTGGTTTTTAGAACAACATGATTTTTAGAAGAAAAATATTAATTCAGTATTGAAAGTCAGTATTAGGGGCAATATAGGATTAACAAACTTTATTATCTATTGTAACTTAAACAATGATTAATGATTAAAGTAAATAGCTCTCAAGGATATTGTATTGTTTTTGTAGCTTTCAAGCATACTGTGTTGGTTTTGTTACAATCAAAGCAGCTGAATTCTGAGTACATGTAGAAGTTGCAATTTATAGGATTTTTGCAACAATGACACTAGAATAAAAATATGCATATATATAAGGCGCTTAAGCAGCCGTGTTGTTCAAACATAGAAGAACAACAAAACTGGATTCAACCTTCCTTTCATTACCGAGTAATACCTGAAGATAAACTGGCTTCGCTTGAGCTTCTCAACAATCTGCAACACATGAAGGGGCAAAATGGGAATCCAGATGGTGCAACTAGATCTGGAATTGTTTAAGATTGCTACTGTAAGTTTGAATTTCAATATCAGCAGTTTTGTTTCTTTCTTATTTTGTATAAACTTAGTTCAGAAATCTCTCCATGAGATACTGATGCTGTACTGGTAAATGGTTTAAGATTGCTACTTTTAGTTAGGATTTACTTTTGTCACAACTAGATCAGTTTTGTTTAGATAAGCTTTGTTTGTTTATTGTTTTATTGTAATCTAGATATAGGTAGTTTGGTTAAAATAGCGATTATAACGGTATAGCTGATGTATGTTTTGCTTTATTGCTGAGTAATTAGCAATGGGCCAAAAAGTCATATTTATATAAAATATAAATTAAAAGCAAAAGTTACTCTACAATCTTCCTTCCTATCTTTACAGTTGTGGAACAAGTAACTCTAGTTAAATTCTTCCCTTCCCTCCCCTTCTTTCCCCTCTCTTCCTCCTCTTATACAACTTCTGGAGCACACCTGAAGGCTCAGATATCACATGCAGCATTTAAAGCTCTAATGAAAATGGGGTGATTGGCAATTAGAAGAAGATTAAAGTGAATTTGATTGAAATTTGGAAAAGACAATAATGGTGATATGATAAATGTAAGAATAATAAATCATGATATTTCATTTCATAATCAATTCGGTACAATCATTGTCTTTATATAGGCGATTTGATTATATTTTGGAATTAATTAAAATGATTTCTGTAAAGAGTGTTATTTATTTTTGATAATGCGGGTCCAAGTTACATCGATACAGGATCATTAACTATTTTGTATCTGTTATGTTAAATAAGCCTCATGATTCAGCGAAAGACACGTTAAATTTCCTTTGTCTGAGCGCATTGTCCGTCCAGCCTCGCTTTCATCCCTTCCTTTTTCCAATTACTAAGTCAAAAACCTCTTAAGATAACACACAAATCAGCAGCTGATCCTGATCAAACTACCATGATTATCTTAAAGTTTATCCTTCCGTACCAGTATGATTGGTATATCACCAACAAGGTGGTGCAGTTACTGGCACAAGACATGCCATCGTCAAAGCGCACAAGCAGTCCAGCACACATACGGGGCCATATGGGTAAATATATTGACAGAGTATATTTCACTTAATGTAGCGCATGGTACATGTGTGACATCTAGTATTTTTGCGCTGCATAAAGCAAAAACTACTGTATAAAATCTTTACCGTAAAAATATGTCTGTTTGAGCTACTTTGTTTGTCTATTTCAAGCAAGTCATTCATTGATGCTATGTATATTATCTAAGATTCAAATGGTGTAGGTAAAGACCATTAATGAATCTTGTGGAAAACTGAATTTCGTTTTTTTTTTGTTTTTTTTTGTATTTTATTACTATTTTTTTATAGATAAAAAATCATTGAATTAAAAAAATTAGATCATCCAAGAATTGATTTTTTACATATTAAAAATATCGAAAAAATGGTAAAATATATATATATAGTAATGCTATTATGCATTGCGAATTAAAGCAGGTGCTTTAATTCGCGCTCATATCGCAATTTCCAAAGTTCAAATAGCCGATCCGAACTGTTAAATGTGTTCTCCATATTGAAATGTGCTTGGAGACCAAATTTTACATTTTTTTGGAATTTTTTTACTATTTATTAAGCTACTTTGAAAATCGCTGATCCAACGGTGGCTCCTATTGAACAGTGAAATCGTTGAATCAGTGATTTTCAAAGTGGCTTAATAAATAGTAAAAAAATTCCAAAAAAATATAAAATTTGGTCTCCAAGCACATTTCATAACTGTTTGGATCGGCTATTTGAACTTTGGAAATCGCAATATTAGCGCGAATTAAAGCACCCGCTTTAATTCGCAATGCATAATAGCATTACTCTATATATATATATATATATATAACTTTTGCTTTGTTGCAAGACCTTAATACGCAATTGAATTAAACGGTTCAACTCGATAAGCGAATGTCAAAAATTAATTTTTTTTTTGCAATACCATCAATTTAGTGTTATACAATACATTGCATCGTAGATTAATACTTGTTACTTCATACTTTTTATACTAACTTATAAAATGCACTGTAAACTAATTCTTCCTACTTCATATATTTTTCTCACTTGGATAGTTTTCAGCATTTATCAAATGATTCTACCTAATTAGGATGACAACTCACATGAAAAAAAAAAATGAGTTATTTGTGGATAAACTTCTATATATATATTGGTGTGATTGAAATGCACATTAGACTATTTTGACTATTTTAAGATACATCTTCAATATGTTTCATATCAAAATATAAATAAGAATAAGAGTAAGTTAGTTTCATGATATTGAGAGCTCAAGTTAGAAAATATATATAACTAATGCAATTTTTCATATATTAGATATTAGAGTGAACTAAACCATGATAATTATTTTTTTACTATTTATTATGTTATAACCGGTTTTTTTACTATTTACATAAATACTAATATAAATCGCAAACGATTTGTATATTGTTTTTCTGGTTGACTGATTTGTAAGATTCATTTTTATAGATTGTTTTGATGTCATTCAAATATTTTTTAAGATATATTCAGATCCATATGAATTTAAAGTTTTTGTAAGATCCACTTTATTTTGGTATTACTTCAAAGTTTTATCATATGTCCGCGAAAAGCGAGTTAGCCTATGATATCAGCTAAAGATGCTAAGTTTGTGATCTTCTACAAAATAGTGTATTGTTTGGATTTTTTTTTTTCAGAGTAAGGTTTTGGTATTATGGATAGCATAAGGCTTTTTGTGCTATGGTTTAAAAAATCTATCGTATAAATTTTAAACTTGGATCTAAGTAGTTCAATGAATTTGTATGATACCGATTTTTACTATTTTTAATGATTTATGAAAGATGAAAAAAATGACTTAAAAATAATAAAAATTGTCAATATTTTAGGTTATTTTTTGTCATCTTTCATAAATCATAAAAATAGCAAAAAAAATTCCAAAAATAGTAAAAATTGGTATTCTATAAGTTCATTATATTACTAATTTATTGAGCTACGTAAATTGAATTTTAAAGTTAATAAGATAAATTTTTGAGACCGTAGCACGGAATGTCTTATGCTATCCAAAGCACCTAAGTCATACTTTTTTATATATATACTGAGAGCTCGAGGTTGAAAGTACAGTTAATAAAAAAATTCTTATATAAGATAGTAGAGTGAACTAGACAATAATAATTAATTTTCTTTACTCTGTATATATATATATTGTAAATGTATAATGTATAATAGATAAAAAAAAAAAAAAAATAGGAAACACACTAATTGAAAATGTAGTTTTCTTTTATAAAATTTTAATCAAGATTATAATAAGTTTTACAAAATAATAATATTAAATACCAGTATTAAATATAATTTACATGCTTATTAAATAACTAGTATTGTGCCCGTGTATTGGAACGGAGACGTGTTATAAAAAAAATTACTGTTAATTTATAATGTAAAGTTCTAAAAATAAATTTAAAAGTAGAAAATCATATAACAAATTGATAGTGTCTAAAATCTAAAATTAATCATTTTTTTACAACCACAATGCATGCTGGCATAATATTGCATAAATTGATCAATTAATTTTCTGATACTATTACATATACAATTGTCTTCTTGAACCAGTTCCATATATGCACTATGCTCAACATGTAATCTCTCCATAAGGGTCTTTAATATGCGTACCACTTTATTCAACATATAACCCTCTTCAACTTAATTCTTAATTATAACAGTTACAACTTCAATTATCAATGATAATTGTATGCTCAGAAACATATAGTCAATAGAAATATTCTTTTAACGGGTATGTCTTTTAATTCAATTGGAATGATGCAGTTTCTTGGACCTCAAATCTCTGTAAAATAAATAAAATAAACAATTACATATAATGACAAATAAAGCCACATAATATGGAAATTGGTAGCAATAAAAAATATGGAAATTGGCAATATAAGGAAACGCTTCAATCTCGTTCAATTTTCAAATTTAATTGTAAGATTACTGGAGAGGAGAAATAAGGAAAGGAATAAATAGAGAAAATCAATTTTATTATATATTCAATTTTAGTTGTAACATATCGTGTGGCAGTATGTGCGGCGAGTATATTTCTAACGAAATTTTGACTTTTACACATAAAATAGATGTATTTAATCAAATAATAACACATTATGTAATTGAAAGGCTAATATTAAATCCGAAAATTCATCCTTCAATCTCAGCTGTTGGCGGATCAGGACAACTACGTGCATTATATAAGAATGGAGATTATACTATAATTGAAAATAATTTTCGTGTATGTTGTTTTCTTATTACTATTTTTACTTATTTACTTTCAAATATTTTGCCAAACTTAATCATATAATACCACACAACTAATACAAGAGAGGAAAAAAAATAAAACATTTCTCAAACGATATAAATATAAATAATAAAATGTACTCTTAATTGAGTGAGAAATGAACATAAAATAGAAATATACAATTATGGTTTATAATTAAAATTAATATTATGATTGCTTGAAATTGAAACTGGATAGTTTGGACGGTTTAGCTTATTGTGATTATTATTTTTTTTTCTCTAATTGGGCTTAATTTAGTAATTAAATCCATAAAACATGGGCTCACTGCTTTACAATTAAAGCCCATTATTTAAATTATAATTATCTCACTGATTTCCATCTCCCTTCTAATTTCCAAGCTATCAGCTCTTGTACTATGTACTGTATTACAGTACTCAAAATAAAGAATTGTAGAGCACCTAAGAAAAAAAATTAAGAAAGAACTCAAAATATAATATAACAAATAAAGAGGGAACTTTTTTTATAAATCAAAATTAAAAAATAATTTTATAAAACCAATATAATTTTTTTTACAATAATAATAACTGAAATGTCATTTCGGTCTGCCATTTCTTTTTTAGACCGAAATAGTATTTCAGTTCTATTTAAAAGCTGTGAAACGTTGACATAAAAAGTTATAAAATTACACGAGGCTAAAATGTCCTTTCAGTCCAAAAAAATAACGACAGAACGAAGACATTTCTGTATTTATAAAAAAAAAAATCATATTAGTTTTGTAAAATAATTTTTTTAATTATGTTTTTAAAAAAAAAATTATAAAAGAGGACACCTTTTATTTCCGGTACTGAGTGTACTCCAATAATTGTCTGTTTGGCACACAGTGGTACGAGTACCATGTGCGATGTTAATGCGACAAACAATTCTTTCAAAAAAAAAAAAATTTGTGGAAATAATAAAAACATTACATGAAATAATTGTTTGCCATTGCTTTCATTCATTTATTAATGGTCATTTGTTTGATTCCCGGTCAGAGCCACCACGTCTACTCCAGCCCCATACCACCTTCCTGCAATTTAGGGCAATGGATGACACGAGGCACAAGACAAACCATCGTCCCGTGTTGAGGGCCCACAAAGTGGGTCCCTCTTTACCCTTATCACGTGACTTCACGTGCAAAAGCATGGCTTTCTCCTCATAGACCTGCCATGCTGCCACCTCTTGTAAAATGTAATGATTTGTGCTGGGTGCATTTAATTTATTCTTTCTCAATTTTGGACGTATTATATATATATATTTGGACGTAGCGACACAATTCGACAAACTATTAGTTTTTTTTTTTTTTTTTTTTTTTTTTGAAAATTCTGATAGTTGCTATAACTATAAGCGACAAAATGCAAATATTTTTAGTTAGCACTCCACCAAATTATAATCGCTCACATCTTGTCAGTTCGTACACAAAAATAATTTGATGCTTATTCTAAAAAAGTATTTGATGGGTCCTGCTCTTTTTCTCAAAAAAAAGAAGTATTATTTTTTTCTCATAATTATCACACAGCTTTAACTAAATTTAAATCATTTCAATATTAAATTAATATAAAAAAAATTAAAGATGTGTGATTAATTTTAAACTATTCATATAAAAGAAAAAAAAAGAGTGCTTATTTTCTCAATAAAATGAGCAGATTTGAATACGGCCAACTGAGAGCACCAAGTGTTACTCTTCCCAAAGGTGTGCATTATTTATTTTTACTTTTTGCTATTTTGGTTTATTTGAGTGTTAAAAGCATGGCAGAACTACATGGTAAGAAAAGTGGACTAAGTCCCCATTCTTTGAAAATTTTGTATTTTTTTCTTTTCAAATTTTACAAAAATTATTATTATTAGTCCTTCTAATAAAATAAAATTAGATGACACTCTTTTTATCTCAATTTTCAAGTTCAATTCCTGATTAAAAGATACAATTTATAGCCTGCGGGCGAGTCTTTTATATAGATTGACAACAGATAGAGCAGGAATTTCTTTATTTTTTCTTTTTCTTTTTTCCTTTCTATCTTTTTGTGCCGTTTAGTTAATAAAAGACATCATCGTGTTAGGGCTACAAACAACTCGAATCGAATCGAACTTACCTCAGTTTGAGTTTGATTTGAATTAATTTCGAATTGAATTTTACGAACTCAATTTCAAATTTTTTACGAACTTTTTTACGATAAGGAAGGGTGATCGTAGTTGCCGAGAGCGAGAGGTGAAAGTCGTTTATGGTTTCAGAAGTGAGAGAGGATTATGACTTATGAGTTATGACTTATAGCTGGGCGGCCTTATGTTTTAACTTTTAAGTCATCAGCGAACATAAGTCATTAGCGGAAATCAACGGTTCACGTTATTATGAGATTCGAACTAGAGTTTGTGAACCTATTTCGAACGAACCAAGTCCAGTTTGAATTAATTTCAAACTATTTCGAATCGAACTTTTTACGAATTTTTTCGAATCAAATTAAGAACAACGAATTTTTTGTGCAGCCCTAATCATGAATGATGGTTAACAATTTACTTAAGTGGGCCCGTGCGAATTCATATCCAGTGCATTACCTAAAAAGAAAATCTTTTACAATTAGTGAATCTGGACCGTTCTTTTTAGCATAGCACGAATCTCAAAGTCTAATAAAACTGCCCTTATTTCATCCCGAATCTCAAACCGGTTGAGATTTAATCCCAAACTATAAAGTGAGGCTAATCCTCTAAGGTACCTGGGAGGATATTGATCCGGGCCCATGCGGGGTATAGTCGTGTAGATAAGAACCGCAGACTAAAGAGCAAAGTTATCATATTCCATGGATCCCACATGTAGCCTTCCCCACATGTCTAACCTATATACTTCAGCTACACGAAAAGGAAGAAAGAAAGAAAGAAAAAAACAAAAAGTGGTGCGGAATCTAGGAAGAAGGGACGAAGGGTACCCCCTTGGTGCGCGTTCTCAATTGGTGCATGAAGTGGTATTCTTTAGAGTGGGAAAAATCAATTGGTGCATGAAGTGGTATTTTTTAGAGTAGGAAAAATAACATGATGAAGCGGTCACTGTTATGGAACGGTACAGCTGTAGTACGAAACAGCATGGCATATGCAACTATTCTGTGCTGTGACTCGCGTATCGCGTGCTGTGATCATTTTTTAAAAATTTGACACAGCACGGCACGTAGTCACGCGAGCCACATGTAACTAGGACCGTTAAGTGTTGATCAAATAGCGAATTTTGAATAAACTAATCTAAATTATGAAAAAAATTTAGATTATGAAAAAATAGTTAAATGTGAGAAATGTGACTAGTTATGTTTGGACACAGCAACCGAACGGTCACGCGTAACTGACGTGCTGTGACCAACATGAGTCACGGCGTAACTGACGTGCTGTGACCATTCCTCTACATTTTAGTCACGACACGGCACGGCACGAGACCAAAGTCACGGCGTGTTAGTCGCGGCACGACACAGTACGACGCGTTTTTTCCATTGGTATTCTATTTTAGAGTGAGCCCTAATTTATTTTGGTATGCAAATTGAATAGGTATGGGTGGTATTTTGTTAAATAAATTAATTATGGTGGTATTTGTTTAATTATAAATTAAGATAATGTTAACTAAACAAATTTCGGGTGACGAACTATTAGTTTCTTTTTTTTTTCTCAACGTTTGGGAAATTATTACCATGCCATTATTGTCTTGTCATGGTATCGCAACTAATAGGAAGTTAAGTTTTTTTTTTTTGATAATGGGAAGTTAAGTTACACATAATTTCATAAAATGTCTTCTTTCAGTAATTGGACACGCCGTGTCTTTCGCTTTTGTTTTTTTTTTCTTTGAAGAAAATTAAAACTCGTAGGCTATTCCGAAAACATTTGACAGGGTTTTGCAAATAATTAATTTTTTACATGAACTTTATGACATGAAATGACCCATTCAACATTTTTAATTTTTTTGAATTTTTTTTTTTATAAAGAACCAAATGATAAAAAAAATGTTGCCGTGAAAAAACCGCATCAAATATAATATTACTTTAAAAAAAATCGCTAAAAACAGCAATTTAGATGTGACGAGGTACACATTTGGTGTTGTTTATTTTTACCATCTTTTTAATTCGATAAATATATTTTATTTATTTTCTAAAAATAAAAGGTCCCGTTTAGGTACCTTAAACTGTTTTGGCCCATTTATTTAATTGAATAATAGACGCACCAAATATTGTGCTTTCAAATTTCAAATAAAAAAAAACATGAAACACCTTAATATATTACAAATCCCCATAATTTTCTCACTCGGCAAGCCATCTCAACTATATCCAATTTTTATTAACAAATATATTATAGATTATTTTATTCCAAAAGCATTAAACACAATCATCTGAATATATAGAGATGAAAGTTGTAAGAAAAATGACTAATAAGGGAAGCAATTGGGGAATTCATCATATAATTTTCTCAAATTTTTACATCATGCTTAAATACAAAAAAGTACAATTGCATTATTTGCATTTCAGACCCCCAACTCTCCTTTTTTTCAACAAATATTTCCACTTTAATGAAATTCAACAAGAGAACTAATGGGGAATTCATCACATGTATTAATTTGTTTTTGTTTCTAAATAGAACCAATGTTAAATATTTCAAAAGAATAAGTACTACTGATTTGGTTTTAACAAAACACAGCTCCAACAATCCATAAAATCAGTGAAAACAAACACATTTGCTCCACAATCCACATGATCAGTAGAGTCATTTGTTATTGATTTCCGTAGCCATATTATAATAAAATGGCTCCACTCATCCGAATCGGTGGAGTCGATTTTTTAGAATCCATATTAGGATGTACAAAAAATTCGTAGTTTGTGATTCGATTCGAGTTTGATTCAAAAAAGTTCACAAAAAATTCAATTCGAAATAGTTCAAAATTAATTCAAACCAAACTCAAACCAGAACTGATTCGTTTGAAATAGATTCCCAAACTATTTTAGTTCGAATCTTAAAATAACGTGAACTGTTGATTTCCGCATATGACTTTAACCATAAGGTTGCCTAGTTACAAGTCATAACTCGTAAGTCATAATCCTCACTCTCAGTTTTGAAATTTTAGACAACTTTTGTCTCTCGCTCTCAAGTCTCGACGACTACAATCACTCGTTATCGTAAAAAAATTCGTAAAAATTTCGATTCAAAATTAATTTAAAACAAATTCAAACTATAGTAACTTCGATTTGGTTCAATTCGTTTACAGCCCTAATCCATATCATCAGCTAGTTTTTTTAAAATATTTAAATTTAGTTTTATTTAAAACAAAAATCTATTAATTTCCTGAAAATTTTAATCATGCGCAAACTACCACAAAAAACGTACAATTGCATTATTTGCACTCCAGTCCCCACCTTTTCTTTCTTCATAACAGTTGCATTTTATGAAATTTAAGCAAATAAAAGAACCGAGTGGGGAATTCATCATATGTACTAATTTCCTCAAATTTTTACATCATACATGAATTACAAAGAAGTACAATTGCAGGTATTTGCATTTCAGTCCCTTCCCTTTCTTTTCTTTTTTCACATGCAATTTACCCCAAATCCCCTCATCTCTTTCCATCCCCTTTCTTCACCTCAAGCAAATCAATCGACAACCAATTGATCATAATCCAGGCTGCTTGATCAGAAATCGGTCAATCGATCAATCAATTTAGCTCGGATTCCAGCAGGTGAGGTACATCGCTTGCCGTACCGACTCATCAGCTTGTCTCCGGTTCTCATCTCCAGACACCGCTCTGGCCAAACCCAAGCTTGCCGCTTGTGCCATTAACCCAGCCGAACCAAGCCGGTCTTTGTTTCTCTGAACCGAACCGGCAAGTGATGCCTTCTCTCTGTTTGCTACCACACTAGCTGCCATCCAGACCTTGTTCAGGTAACTCATTTTGATGAAAGATTTTACTTCTTTTTCTTTTGATTGTGTTTTCTTTGATCTCTTGTCTTGAGCTGTTCTGTTGAAATCTCTTTGTTTCTCTTTGGATATGAATAATAGAAAGGAGAGAGGGGTTTTTATAGATTAGAGGAAAGCAGTTTTGTAAAACCTGGTTCGGGAATTCCGTGGTGGTTTCTAAAAGTGGTTTCTGGTTTTAAGGTTCTCTCCTCTGAGCTAATATCACCTAAAGTATCTCAAATTTTGAACTTAGATCTACACCGTCGGATCTGTTTTGCGACGATTATTAAAGGGATCCCGTGCATTCCACCTCGGAAAGGATTGGCGGGGTTCTGATCGGACGGTCTGGATTCAAAATAAAATTTGGGTTACTTTAGAGAATAAGGACATCTCTCGTAATATATCCATTTCATTAAGAAATGGAGACGACAAACCATTTTGGGATGGGGCTATCCAGTGGTCTGAAATGGAGAGGATAAAATTGATATGATTGTGATTTGAGATAATGAGAGCATTGAAGTAATGGGATAGGGACAAGTCAGATAAGAGTGTGACTGTACATGTGTCTTGTTCATTTATCTCGCGAGATGATATATTAAGAGATGAGCTTTTGACGAGATATAAACGGAGCCCATTCAAGAATATTAATAAAACTTCATCCCGTTGAATTTTTTAATATAGAGATTTAAAATTACATGAAAACAACAATTTTGTACACATTTTAATAAATACTTAAAAAATTTTTTAAAAATATAAATTTGATCTTCAAGCACATTCTAATATGGATATCATGTTGAACGGTTCGGATCAACTCTTTGGACTTTGAAATTGCCAAAATAACTTATAAACATATGGTGTCAAGATAAAATGATGTAATTAGATTCTTCCTTGCACACATACATATACAAGATACATCTTGTTTTGATGTTTTAAATTTAAATAAACTTAGAATTCACTGATCTTTTTTATCTCTGTTAATAGAATCAACATCCCCTGCTTTTTTTCTCAAGCAAAAAACACTAGAAAAACAAGACTACTATTTTTTTCTCTCTCTCTCTCTCTCTTTAGAAAGAGGTGAGAGATAGAGAGAAGAGTAGGGAATAACAGAAATTTGAAGAACACCGGATCTCATTCTTTTTTATTAATATCATAACTAGTATTTACTTATGGACTCGTTATTTTATTATTGGTGATCCACTGTTATGTTTATATGACCAAATTCAGAATGTTAATCACAATATAAATACTTGAAATAAAAAACATAGTAAAGTGTTTCATGCATTGAATCATCATTTTTTTTTTGCATATGCTCATTGGTCTTGCCTAAATTTTAGCTTAATTCGTCAATGATTGCTTCATTGTAGATCCTTCTACTTGAAATTTTCTACATCAAGCTATCGTGTTTAACTGTTTATCATCGGTAAAACTAGTTCCAAACATTTTTTTCTATGAGTACATTTTAGTTTTTTTTTTTTTTTTTTTCCTTTCTAATATTGTTGTGGTTCTAGCGACTTTACTTATTACAAGTAAAGTATTATAACTCCATATAAGTTTGTTAAAATGATCTATTAATTTTCTGTAACAAAGATATCTCCATATGAGTTTTGAACTCGCGTCATTCCACAATAGACACAGAACTACTAAATCAAGAGATTATTCTCAAATATTATTGATAAAATAGTGACTTACTGATTAAATGACACCACCTTTTTCTAATTAAAATAACTATTCGTTATTAATCTGTTTAAGTTGCATTTTTTTATAAATAAAAATATTTTATCAGTTGTTAGGTCAAAGAAAATTTAATTGTTCATGAAAGGAGAGCTTGAAGAAGGAACCAAATCTCTTGCTTCTCTGTGGATATGAAATTTCTACTCCTAAAGTTACTGACATGTTAATTCAGAATAAATTTTGAGACAAAACTATATCAATTTTTAATATTAAAATTTATTTCTGACTCACATGTCAGTGATTTTAGAATATAAATTTTCTGCTGACAAAGAACTGTATAATCTGATTCTCTTGAAGAAACTCCAAATTCTCACTTCTCTTCAAAAGAGAATTTGCTTCCTGTAAATCTGTAATAACTCGATATTATCCGAGAATGATATTTTCAACAAAAATAACGCCCCTTGTCTGTCGTTCTTATCCTCTGAACTTGGAAATAAATTTTTTTGTATTCCCCAACAGTACAACAACCAATAGTTATTTGTTTCTTTATGAAACCCCTACCAACCAATGCTGGATTAACAAGTTTCATCTGTTTTTTTTTTGTGAATTGGTGTGTGGTGGGCCCTGGCGGTTTTTATTTTATTTTACAACCCTTAAATAAATTAAATTCATTATAATCTATAACTAATCAGATTGGATGGACCTGTCAAACGGGTCTGTTTTAGATCCAGACCCAATAGAGATTCAGAACATTAAGGAACAATATCTAGATGATCAATTAATCCATAAAGAACCTCCATTTAAATTTCGAACTCACAACCTATCAAACAAATAGATGATGTTGTTACTATATCAAAGACTGATTTTTTTTTTTATATTAAAACTTACAATTGTATCTCCAAAAAAAATTATATACACAGCGAAGAAAAAACCATAATGTCAGCTGTAGAAAATATAATGTCATCAGAGATGAAAGATTGTTATAAGTTTCTAAAAAAGTTATAAATTGTCCTACAATTAGGGTGAAAAAGACCCGTATTTGAAAAATTAGACACACACACACACACATATATGTATGTATGTATGTATGTATATTTGAATATCTGTTTGGATACAGATAAATATATAATTTATCATTATAATTAGATAAATATTATGAACTTTAATATTTTTAATAATATTTACATTTTTTTAACAAATATTTGATTTGATTCGTATCCGTTTAATATCCGATTTGTATATGTTCTGTATCTGTCCTGATAAATAAAAATAGATACAAATATGATTTTACCACTATCCGCTCCATATCTAATCTGTTTTCACCCCTACCTACAACCAATCCAATGTACTTCAAAATAAATCCAATTCCATTTATTGTGGAAAATTTATACTACTATTGTAGCACTTACATGCGAATTCATATCCACTGCTATAACTGAAATTTTCAGTTTATCTCAAAATCGGGCCTTATTTAGTTCGGAGTGTGTCTGTAATATACGAAACAATATTAATTAAAAATTAGTTGTTTTGAGATTCATGCTTTAAAAATTGAATAGTTTAGATTTCTTTAAAATTAATTCAAATAGCCTATTTGGCATTTGGTTGAGTTAAAATAGCTAGAATAGGCTATTATTGAGGTTAAGACTATTCAGAATAGCTTATTTGGTGTTTGATTGACTTAGAATAGCTAAAATAGGAAATCCAAGCCTTTTGTCTTATGAAAATAGATTATTTCAAAATTTTAACTATTTTAATAAGACAAATGATATCTACTCTTAATTTGACTATTCTAACTATTTTGTTTTAAATCAAACATACTCAAAATTCTCAATCCCAATAATTTGAATTCCTCACCTGCTTGTCAGATTCTCATTGACCCATTTTGGATTTCAATCTTGTTGGATCCATACCCAAATTTCTCAATCCCAATAATTTGACTTTATTTTATGATCAATGCACAGACCCAATAATTAAGATACAAAATAAACATAATTTTAAGATCCCCATATAAAGAATCATTTATGTACACGTGCATTTGTATTAGTCATTAGTGTACCATTAGCCTTATCCATTAAACAATCATGTTATGTTACATCTAGTCACTACTCAGAGCATTTAAATTGTTGAATTTATAACAAGTTGCTTTATTCAATAATTGAAAGAATATAAAACAAGTCCACTGTTATCAATGCAACTTCATTTAGTTTTATATGAGATACCTATTATTAGGAAAAGATATTCAGAAAAAAAATATATAACTTGTACATTATATAAAATCAAAACAGTAAAGTCAATATGTTTATCCTTATTATTGGTGTATATATTTCTTTCTTGTTTTTTTTTTAGAAATGTTTCTCTTTCTTCCGTTAGCTTTTTTTTTTAATCACATACATAGAAAGTGCATTGTATTCAGGTTGATTATCATGAATTGCGTTTCAAACATTATTTTAGAGTATTTACTGTTTTTTGTACCATTGAACTTGTATCCTTTGTAAGAAATTGTAGTCAGCTATTACTATAACTACATTGTTAGTTTTTTTTAATCTTTCTCTTTCTTTCTAGTAAAATGTCATGTTGCCATCTTTTGGACATTTGTGGATAAAAAAAATTTGGATTATTTCAAGTAGTACATATATGAGCAGAGTCAAATTTTCAAACTACGAGAGTCAAATATATATGGAATTAATTATATTAAATTTTCTTACGGTAAATGAAGATCAATTTTATCATATTAAGACATTTTCCTCTAATTTTATAAAAAACCATACAAAAATTTAAAAAAAAAATGAAGATCGATTAACCACATTCTCCCTTACTGATCAATCCGTCACTGGATATACGCACTCACATTCATCTCCAAAAAAAAATAATAATACAAGTTTATATTGCACTTATTTGTTACAAAAAAGAGAGCAAAAACATCTTTTAAAATTTAATGACCTTTGTTCTCTCTTACAAGTTACAACCCACAATAACTACATCTATCTACATACCCATATTAAACATATTTTACATTCACATCACGCCTCCAAAAATTAAACAAGCTCCTTGTATGTTTCTCCCCTAAAACATATGTATGATTTCTTTTAATTGCTTTCTCTTGTCTTTTGGATAGGCGGATAGCACTGATCCACTGACCAACAGCATTTTTCTCAGGACAATTAGGTATAAACATATTGACAGAACTAGTTTAGCTTCATACAACGCATGGCCAATAGAGATAAAACCAAATATATATGACTGTTGCGCTGCATGAATCCAAACCAACTCTATAAATATATTTTGCCAGAACATCTTGCATGGTTCAAATTGTCATTTCCAAATATATTTTTATCAATTTGGACCCCAACAACTCAAGTACATAACCATCCTCAAAGATTGCTCCATATTGTCATGCTTTGTGTCGTCAAAAACCGTGCTTCCATTGCTCTTTCTTCTACAATTCGAGCAACCCGATACGTGCCTCGCATTGTCTATTACCGATTGGCCGGAGGTGGTTACGTTTGGACTGGCCATTGGATCTCTGAGCTCAAGTGCTGCCCCAAGTGTAGTCATAGCCATAGATGCCATGGTAGCTAGCTTCATTTTTATTATATTTTTTTGAGATAAAATAATGGTGGTGATTTTTTCAAGGTAAAGCAACACAAAATTGAATGAATTGGAGATATTGAATTGAGAAAGCTTTGCTTTGCATGTGTGGGTATATATAAATTTGTGTAAAGAATTGAAAAAGGGGTTCGGCCGTTTGATTTGGGACCAGGGAGCCAATGGTTTTGCTATAGTTTGGATAAATATGTTTTAAAAATATTTCTAGGGTTTGTTGAAATTGATCTCTATGTGCTTTTGGCATTATTGGAAGGTCAGGTGTTAATTTGATAGCATATATATAGTTAGATATTTATAGAAAGAGGAAGATTTCTTTAGCTTATTTAGTAATAGAAACCTCAAGATGATAGTGTGATAAGATGTACAACGAAAAAGGTTGAGATAGTTTTTTTTTTTTTTTTATGATATTTTCATTTTAAAATTTTAACAATTTAAAATATAAAGCTCAATATATTAAAGTAAAATTATAAGATATGATCTATATCATTTTTTTGCATACATTTTGGTTATTATTTTATTGGCATCAAGAGCTTACAAAATATTTGCTGGTGTAAATAATTCATAAATATTTTATTTTTAAGTTATTTATTTTCAATAAAACAAAATCAAATGTCATAATTCTTTATGTGCTCGTAGTAAATTAAATAATTGATATCATATTTAATTTTTAATTCGGTTATCAAAATTCTTAGAATTTATGTTCTTAAAATTTTAAAAACAAAGGAAAGATGGATGCATTAAAAACTAATTTTAATCCTCTTCAATATAATATCACATCATAAAATTTATCATAATAAATGATTAACATTGTTGAATAACTTAAATTTTGAGACTATTAATTAGCTGCAAGGTTCTAAATAGCGCATTATAGTGTTTTCGGACTATAAAAGCTATGACGCTATCGGTGTTATAGCGCGTTATAGTAGCGCTATTTGGTCATAGCACTATTTTTTTAGTCATTCCGCTATGACGCGATAACGCTATTTAAACCTTTAATTAACTGGCTTAAACCCAAGTATCCAAGCAAATATAAAAATATAAAGTTAGCAACACAATACGCCACAGAGCAGAGAAATGCAAGGGATCCAGGGAATGGAAAACCCATTGATTCCATCAAACCAGGAGCCCAATACAGTGGTTAAGCTCATCTGCTCATCACATTCGGACCCCATTATATAGGCCTTTAACTAGACAAAAAAAATTGTGTATACCCCACGCTTGAAAAATGAATAAAGACGAGAATTAATTGAGTTATGGCGATTGATTTGTCTACTTCCTCTTTTCAAGCATTCGGTTTGGTACCGAATTTTTTGGTTGTCAATTTAATTTAGTTGAATTGGTGACATGGTTTTGATTTAAACTAGGTGCTATGTACGAGGGGGAGTTTTTTTTGTGTGGGGTGGGGTGGTAGGGGTCCGCATTCCCTAATGTAACTCAATTTTTTTATTTTGGATCGAGACCATCTGATTCGAATCCGACGTTCTATTTCGCACAATTCATCTCGAGATGTGTTCTCCATCTCGAATTCAGCGCGCTATCTCATACACTCATCTTGAATCAAACGGTCCTGATTTAAAAGTCAAAAATTGAGTTACATTACTGGATCTCGATTCGGAGTGGTAATGATTGTGATCCGAATCTTCTAAAACTTAATTTTTGAGTTTTGGATTGGAATCGTCCGATTCAAATAACCCATGCTTTTGGTACCTCATATTTTGGTAGTCAATTTAATTTAGTTGAATTGGTGACATGGTTTTGATTTAAACTAGGTGCTATGTATGAGGAGCTTTTTTGTGTTGGGGGTTGGGAGAGTGGTGGTGGTGGTGGTGGTTCGGATCTTCTAAAGTAACTCAATTTTTGGGTTTTGGATTGGAACTATCTGATTCAAACCCACTGCTCGAGATTGTTTCGGAATTCAAATTTGTTCTCAGAATGTGTGTGCTCCATTTCGGACTGGATTGTCGCGAATTCGGATCGGACCGTTCCAATCTAAAACTCAAAAATTGAGTTACTTCACTGGATATAAATTCGAGTTTGGGGTGGTTCAATGAGTCAGATCAAATTTCATCTGATATTTAATTGGGAGTATTTGATTCGTATCAAGATTGATATGTACTTGGTTTGCACAGATTTTAAATTATTTGCATAAATTTTAATATGAATTGGATGGCTCTATTTTAGTATTGGATCGAATTTTGTCCGATACCCATCAAACTGCCGTGAATTTATATCAGGATTACGGACTTTTCAGTTGTATGTGCACAAATTTTAAAATTGTTCATACAAATTTTGATACAAATACGGTACTGATTTGATTTCAAACTGAATTTATTGGAGAATTTACACACCTGGATAACTGAAGTTGAGAAATATGTCAATGTTAAAATTCGAAAGTTTGCATAATGCGAAATACTATTTTATTTTTGCATACGATGTCGACGAATTTAATTATGACGTATTATGTGATTAGGGCTGTAAACGAGCGGGGTCTTAGCTCAGTTTGTTAATTCTAGACCGAGTATGGACCGAGCGAGTTGGACCTAAGATTATTGAGCTAAAATCTCAGCTCAAACTCATCACGAGCTAGCTCGAGCTAGACAAGCTGGCTCACTGGGTCTGACTGGATCTTATTTTAAGAAGAAAATAAATTTTACAAACATTTTTGGACAAAGTTAGACCGAGCTTGACGGTATAAAATACGCACAAATTCACAAATTGATGCATAACAACTCAAATTCGTTAATTCTGAACTAAGCTAGTAACGAGCTGGCTCGTTAACAGCTCGGTCCAATAACGAACGAGCTGTTAGCGAGCGATCCATGAGCTACGACCTTTTTTGCCACCCCTAATTATGTGGAGACAAAAAATGTGTTGTTACATCTTTAGACCTTTTAATGAGGTACAAAAAATGTATATACCCCACGCTTGAATAATGAATAAAGACAAGAATTGAATTATGGCGATTGATTTGTCTATTTCCTCCTTTCTAGCATTCCGTTTGTGTCTCTTTTTGTGCTTGCATCCTTTTCAATTTGGTTTAGTTGAATTAGTGACATGGTTTTGATCTAAACTAGGTGCTATGTCAACGGAAGCGAGTGTGGTCTGATGTGTATCAAATAAAAGTTGATTTAATATACATTAAATTAACTTATAAAATTTATTTCATAAGTGATTCAATTTGTCATTTGAATTGAAGTCAATTTGATATATTTAAAAATTAAATTCCGAAAAGAACTTAGTTTTGGTAACTATTTTATCCGTAACAAGTTGTCACGGATATCAAATAAATTTCGTCACTATATATCTGGTCACAAAATTTATATTACGCTTAAGAAAACCCCACATATACTCAAAACATATAATAATTCAATAATTAGAATTATTTATAGGGACGAAAACAGTATGGATAATATCCGATTCGTATTCAAAAACTTAGATGTGGATATCTTATATTCGAATATTCGTGTAGATAAGAATACTGATATGGTTTTACATTTCAGTTATCTGTATTCGAATAGTAGGGGTATGTTTGGATGGTGTAAGAATAGCTAGAATAGCAAGCTATTCAAGAATAGCTCCTATTTGGTATAGCAATTTGCATCCAAACGATATTTTTGCTATTCGGAATAGCGAGAATAGCTGCTATTAGTTATTCTTACAAAAACATGGAATAACATTTGTTGCTTTCAATATTAATACTAATCAATATTTAAACTAATATTATATTACATTTAATATTTAAATTAATATTATATTGTATTTATTCTAATATTATATTATATTTAATCTAATATTTTATTTAATACTAATCTAATATTTAAAATAATATTATATTACATTTAATAATTACATTAATATTAAAAATAATATTATATTACATTTAATAATTAAATTAATATTATATTGCATTATATTTAAACTAATATTATATTACATTTAATCTAATATTTTTTTAATACTAATTTAATATTTAAAATAATATCATATTACATTTAATATTTAAACTAATATTATATTACATTTAATCTAATATTTTATTTAACACTATTTTAATATTTAAAATAATATTATATTACATTTAATATTTAAATTAATATTATATTATATTATATTTAATCTAATATTATATTATATCTAATCTAATATTTTATTTAAAACTAATCTAATATTTAAAATAATATTATATTACATTTAATCTAATATTTTATTTAATACTAATCTAATATTTAAAATAATATCATATTACATTTAATATATAAACTAATATTATATTACATTTAATCTAATATTTTATTTAATACTTATCTAATATTTAAAATAATATTATATTACATTTAATATTTAAACTAATATTATATTACATTCAATCTTATATTTTATTTAATACTAATCTAATTTTTAAAATAATATTATATTACATTTAATATTTAAACTAATATTATATTACATTTAAGAGAGTGTCTTCTATGGACATAAGGACCTATTTGTAAAATGAACATATTTTTATTTTCAAAGTTCAAACAGTCGATCCGAACCGTTCATCTTGTTCTCCATATTAATATGTGTTTGGAGACCAAATTTTACATTTTTCTGAATTTTTTTACTATTTATAAGATGGGTACAAAATTCAATGGTCTGAATTTGATATTTTTTGTACCCATCTTAATAAATAGTAAAAAAATTCAGAAAAATGTAAAATTTGGTCTCCAAACACATATTAATATGGAGAACAAGATGAACGGTTCGGATCGACTGTTTGAACTTTGAAAATAAAAATATGTTCATTTTACAAATAGGTCCTTATGTCCATAGAAGTCGTTGCCTACATTTAATATGATATTTTATTTAATACTATGTTTTAAAATAATATTATATTACATTTAATATTTAAACTAATATTATATTACATTTAATCTAATATTTTATTTAATACTAATTTAATTTTTAAAATAATATTATATTATGTTTAATATTTAAACTAATATTATATTACATTTAATCTAATATTTTATTTAATACTTATTAAATATTTAAATTAATATTATATTATATTAATATAATGTTTTATTTAATACTAATTTAGTATTTAAAATAATATTATATTTCATTTAATATTTAAATCTAACACATAAATTATTATTTTATTCATTCTCTCCAAACTCTATTCCAAATATGCAATCCAAACAACTTTTTCACTATTCCGAATAACACTGTTCTTAAACAGTAGCTATTCTTATTTACTATTCTAAACAGTAGCTATTCTTGCTATTCTAAAGTTCATCCAAACGTACCCTACTAGATATATACCATATATTTTAATATATATTATGAAAAATTTATGTTATTCACCATTATAATTAGATAAATATTACGAACTTTAATATTTCTCAATATTTTTTATAATATTTTAGTAAATATCTAATTTGATCCGGATTCGTATGTGTCCGTCTGATATGTTTGATATCCGTTCTGTATCCGTATTAAGAAATATATATATATATATATATATATATATATATATATATATATATATATATATATATATATATATATATATATATATATATATATATATATGTATATATAGGAATGAGCTATGGTGAGTTGTGAAGTAAAACAACATTTTACTTCACGCTGGTATTCCAATTTACAAAACCAAACAACCGATCCGAACCATTCAACATTTTTTCCATATTGAAATGTGCTTGGAGACCAAATTTTACATTTTTTGGAATTTTTTTACTATTTATTAAGCCACTTTGAAAATGGCAGATCCGGATGAACAGTAAAATTTTCTGGACCATTGGATCAGCGATTTTCAAAGTGGATTAATAAATAGTAAAAAAATTTCAAAAAATGTAAAATTTGGTCTCTAAGCACATTTCAATATGGAGAACATGTTGAGCGGTTCGGATCGGTTTTTTGGATTTTCAAAATAAAAATATGAACGTAAAATAAAAATGACATCTTACTTCGCAACTCACCATAGCTCATCTATATATATATATATATATATATGTTTGCATCCCTATAATTATTTATGTTACTTTCTATGCTTTAAAGTTTAAAATTTTATCCTAAAAGAGCATGATTTATATAGAAACAGTCCCGGAAGCAGGTGTGCTTACAATATACAAAGCTGCAAAATCTATCATAACGGATAAGATAAAAATATAAGAATTTTTTTGTCCATCTAATTAAATTACATGTTAGTCGGTTAGGATATGATGTGACATGGTTGTCTACATGATGATTTGATTGAAACAAAATCCACTTGTCCAGCTAAAACTGAAACAAAATATATTATTTTAGTTTGGAGAAAAAAACATGCCATGCCATACATTTCTTCCGAAATAAAACAAAACATTGTTCCAAAAACTATTAATTTTTAATTGTGTTTATAACAGTATGATGAAGAAAAAATTATTATAAAATAAAACTAGAGGGAAATGAACGATATAAATAATAATTTATTAAATATTACAGGCGTCATAGAGTAGGTAGAAATGAAAAAAAAAAAACAAAAATCTAGTGGAAGTTAGTAATTATAATTGTGAAAGAAGATACGAGATCTTGCTTTTCAATATTTTAAGTGATTAGAGGTGTCATTAGTATCTAATATTTTGGAGACCTATGCATACTAAGTGATTATCGCCAACGACTTGGAAACATATCTATCATCAAAGATAACTTTATATTATTGGGCAAGTGTGACTTTGGTATTATATTAGTATAACAGGTCAGTAGCTGTCGGAAGTGGATAACGATCTGCACTTTGCATTTTTTTTTTTTTTCGAGTAAAGTTAGGATGTCAAGCCATCGACCTATTTAATACCTTTGTTATTATAACATAATAACAAAAAAAAATTTCCATCTGAATTTCGAACTCATGACCTCTCGCATAGAGACTATGTGCCTTAGCCATTAGACCAAAAGCTAGTTCTCGCACTTGCATATTTTAAAATATAAGAAAAAAAATGTTTAAAGCAGTTGAAATAATCGCCTGAGTGAGTCTCTGATACTTTATATACAGATCGAAGTTCAAACATGATATCTATAACCTATTAAATTTTTCATTTTTTAATTTTTTTTACTATTTTTTAAGAAAAAAAAAACTACCTTTCGGATGATCCAAAATCTTATTGATATACAGAAAGGTGGAAGTCTAAATGGGTCTAAAATCTTTAGATAAGGTGATTTTCTTCTACCTATTTAAAAGAACAGTAAAGAATTCTAACAAAAAAAACGTAAAATATGATATCCTCGAAAATTTTCATATCAATGTCATATTATACGATTCTGATCGACTGGTTGATATGAATTCATAGTACAAACCTATGTGCTTCTTGCCAATTGCCATAGCCTCACTCAATAATCACCCCTTTATTTTGGCGTTATGAATTATCCAGTTGAACAGTTCAATCAGTCAAATCCTGAACCAGTTCATCACTTTTTATCTAACAAAATATAATTCGACACGTCAGAAACAAAATTAGTAAAAAAATAATGTTAGTTGCCACTGAGAGAATTAACACACAGAACTTCCAAATTCTTTCAAAAGCTATTCTTTATGAACCACACTTTTCAAGTTTGGGCATTTTTAAGTTATTACAAACAAGCCTACTACCAGCTAAGATTCTCAATAGGTTAGCTTTTGTTACAGTTTTCTTGTCAATTTCAAACAGCCAAACAGACAGACAGCATAATACAAGACTTAGAAGCAGCTTTCACCACATTACATAACCACACTAAGAAGAAATATAATATGCAGATGAAAAATGATAATACAATAATACCAAAATTATAACATTTCTTCTTTCTTTCCATCTGAATTTACTTACACAGAGTCAACCACCTCAACCTGCTGCCTTGCCAGATATCTTTCCCGCCTCTCCTTCTATAATAAGAAATAATAATAATAATTCAAAAGTGCTTTCTACATATTGTTATTATAGTATTTAGTAGGCTAACTATATTAAACCATACAACTATCTACAGTAGGAAATGCAAAAATGATCACATTAAATTGTCTTTTGATCAATCTGTGCAATTTAGTTTTCTCTGACAGCACTGTGTGCATAGTGAGGCCTGGTGGCCCACTAATGATAAACTAATAAAAGAGCTCATTATGGGTTTCATGTATATTTTCTCAAGCACCAATTCACCACACTACCTGACAAAAACCATAAGAGTTTTGGACCTGATTGAAAAACACAAGTCAAGGTGCCACATGGAACAAAAATAATTTTAAGAGCCATTTGTACATAACCCTCTACTATGCACTACCATTAGCACCAACTTAATGATAATAAGATCAATGCATAAGCATGTAAACTATATCATATATCCCTTTCGTTTTTGAAAAGTAATAAAATTACCCTGTATTTTGAAGATACTGGTTAATTTTGCAGGGACAAAAGTGGCTTCTTAGGTTATTATAATATTTGACAATTTAGCATCTTGCAAGTATATCCATTAAATTACCCCCAAGTAAATGTGAAAAAAATAAGAACAAGGTTAGCATACCCATTCATCGATAACGAGGCCTTCCCCAACAATTTTGGGGCCATTATCTTCAGCCGGTTTCTTGCGTGCCTCAATTGCTGCATCAGCCTCTGCTAATTGAGCCTTTAACTTCTCCAATTGCTTCATAGAAGAAATATCACTGAGCTAATTGCTTCATTATCAAGCAAATTAATATTCTTATGGCTTGAATGGGGTACGAGTCCGTATCCTCTGAGATAACTCAATTTTTCAGTTTATCTAAAGCCGGGCCACATTTTTTCAGTGCCTGCTTTGAGATTAGTGCAGAAAAAATTTGAATGGTCCAGATTTTCCCCATATCAACTCAAAGTTTGAGATATTTCAGAGGATGCAAATTCGTATAAGCATGACATAGGTCTTAATGACATGAAAAAGAAAAAGAAAAATCAATGTTCAAAATGTAGCAATAAGTGGAGGAAGTTGTACAGGTTGAGATATTTTATGTATTGTGGGGCTCTCTAAACAATTGGTACTCAAGACGGTGGGAATTAAACAAGGAGAACATTGAAATCTTTTACATTATAGGGTTCTGCAAACAAATTTCTTAAAATTAGGGTTCAGATTCTTACAGGAGAGGGATGCTCTGCATCGAGAAAAACAACCCGCAGAACCCGCTCCACCACCACTAGGTCTTTTTGCTCGTCAAACTGCAGCAAGTTGGATTGCCAAGTTAAGAAAAAAAATGAATAACTAACATTTAAGGAACCATATAAAATGGGATGTATGCTCAAATCCCAATTGAAAGATGGAACACAATTATTAATGGAATTATCAATTCATTTACAATGCCCAACCCAAAATGCTATGTTGATCCCATCGGCCCGTTCGGCAATAGGTGAAATAGTAAAAGAAAAGAGGAAAAATGGAATTTGGAATAGGCTTCTATTTTGTACTATTCCGGTCATGTTCAATTGATGGTGGAAGAGTGGAAGAGTATCGGTAAATGAGTCCATTAAATATTTTGGAAAAGGCCAATTCCTCTATTCCACCATCCCCAAGTAATAGAGAATTGGCTCATAGAGGCATAGAGGGACTTCAAATATTCAAACCCAAATCCACTTTTCCTATTTCCACAATTCCACTCAATTATTTCCTAGTTCGGCAGGAATAGAACCGCTATTTCACCATATTACCCTTTTCCACACTTGCCGATAGAGCTGTACCATAAATTTTGGAGAAGACTGGGAATAGATTGAAGAAGAGAAATAGTACCTGTTCAGGGGCATAGTCCATGGGGCCCTTAACCTTCAAACTCAGAATCTTGAATTTGACCTTGCATTTCTGTTGTAGCAAATTCTCATTATTCTCCGGATGCTCCACAAATTTAAACACTGCAATGTTTAAAACCAAAACATATCATCAAAGGAGAGAAATATATATATACATACAAGTCTAGCAATTATTCAGCACATGGCTTGTAAGGATGCTTTTTGTTCCAAGACCCTCTTATTCTCACAACATTTCAATAAGAAAAATAAAATAAAAAAGGAATCAGGTGTCACTGCCTGTTCATTGTACAAGATACACTAAGAAACTGAAATATTGTATTGTGCCCTTTAGATCATCTACATCAGTAAAATTAAGAAGAAATTAAAAAGAACTGTCAAACATTAAATATAAATTAAGTTAATTTCTAAACCAACTTTTAGTTCCTTTTAGTGGGCCACACCAGCAATTATTATTGTGGAATAGAGAACAAGAGCCAATAGAAATAGTTAGAAAGCAACTTTCTAAATTACAAATTATGTTACATCCCAAAAATTAGAATAGGAAGTGTCATGCATGCTTTTAAATCAAATAGAAATCCCAATGCAGATGCTCCTATATAGGGGGTTCCCCTAGGAAATTTCCTTATGAGATCCAAAAAAAGATTAAAAATAATACAACAAGAGTGCTCTTTAGAGAGTGCAATCTGAAATCACACCCCAAAGTACCATCGAATGGCATGAAGGGAAATGCACCCTTAAAATATGCACCACAATATAAACATCCCAGACACCTTCCTATTTGACCAATAGTCAACAACGAGTTCTAAAAACATACAATCAACAGTTCATTTAATTGATCAAACTACCATCAACAAAACATGCAGAGTTCCAACAATAGGCATTGCTTTTTTCAGATATCTTGAAAACACATGGTCTACGATAATCCTTAAAGATAAAAATTGTTACCAGTAGCGATAAGACTCTCTCCAGGAGAAAGAATAGCTCCAGGTGGCCGCATAAAGCAACTTTTTGGGGCTGTTGTTTGGAACTATGCGAAAAAAAAAAAAAAAAATGTCAGGTTCAGTCAAATCAGTCTTTAATGCACGTATATCATTAGATTGTAAAGCACCAGAACACTTCAAGGGCCTAAAAATATTGATGAAGAAATAACTTTTTTAAGGAAAAGAAAAGTATTTTCCTGCAGTGCAACTCACTAGTGCAAGCTGTGAAGTCAAATGGGTCAGATTAGCTTGTGACTTGCACCAAGTCAGATTAACTAACAAGCAATAAAAAAAAAACTGTACAATCGGAGACAGACCTTGAATGCGACATGAGACTTGCTTGTGTTTTTTATCCTGATCGCACTCCTTACTTGCTTTCCTGGTTCATCTTCAGAAATTACCACAATTTAGAAGAAAGGGAATAATTTAAAAGAATCATAACAATTTGGAGAAGAGTGTAAATTTAAAAAAAATCCCCCTTGCCCATTCAATATTACTAGGCAGATTGCATTTTTGTTTCACTCAATGGAAAGACAAAGCAAGGTTAATTTGACAGCCAGAGGCAAATCAGGGAAATATTTCCTTCTCAAGGAAGAGAAGCCCATGTGGCATTGGATCATGCCAGAATTAAAATTACACGTGGAAACAGTACTTCGAGAACACAAGCACATAAAAACCAGAAATGACAGAAAGAGAACTGGAAATCACAAATATTAATAAATAGAAAGTTGAACCAAAGACAAAGCCTATATAATCCCGTTTCTTTGTTACCAATTTATTTGTTCATATAGGATCGCAGACATTGTCAGCGAACTGATAAGAAATTTTGCAGACAAGCTATACAAAGTAACTAATTCCAAATTTTCATGCAACAGAGTGCGAACCCCTCATAAAGAAATTGCTCTACTGCATTAAAAAAAAAAGATTGACCCCACACCTAAAAGATGATCACATACATGTGCTCACACAACAAGTGCAGTAGGCTTTATTTACAAAAAAATAACTAATAAGAAGAATGAAACTGGGATTGCTAAATTTTTGGGATATGAATTATTTAAATACAAATACTAATAAAATTCTTCTTTTAAAACCATGGCACAACAAATTATGCAACACATTAACATATTATATTAGAGTGACAAAAACAGAAGTATTTTCTAATAACAATTTTCTATTTTTAAATATATCTGTTCCTATGATTATGTACTTCTAGAATCCTAGCCTTATAGATTAGTATGGTAAGATTTATACCTAATATAGGTTGACTTCTTACCTTATTTCACACCTACATCTTGAATTAAAATTCAAACAATTACTAATCAGTACAACAATCCGGAAGACTTGACTTGGTCCTTAATGACTGCATTAGTGAAAATAAAACAATTTCCTTTTAAAAAAAATTGCAACTATCTTACATTTAGTAAAAGCTCAAAGGTTGTGAACTTGCAATGGCAATTAGAATATACCATTGAAGTACAGTAAATAGCAACCAGATTAGGACCTCATATTATTAAATTTTAGCACAAGTGCTTTACTATGAATCAGACAAAAATAGGAAGTCAAGCGATGCCAACTAAGCCCACTAATATAATTCAGATCAGAATAACCTAACAAATTAGAAGGTCGTTTATCATCAGATCAGTTAACATTAAGTTGAACTAGCATTAATTTTACTCAACAGCCTAAAATTGAACACTATAGGAAAGATCTGGTCCTGAACTATTAAATTTACGAAATTAAAAAGGAAATTTTAAATCATAAAATACTTTCGGAAAATTCGGATTAACCTAAATTCCAGAAAACAAACCGAGATCCCTCAACGTGACAATAACAAAAGCGAAATCAGAGTAAAGAAAACCTCGTAAAACAACTTACAGGGGAAGTACATCTTGGTTGACGGATCCAACCGAAGCTTGCGCCTAGCACTAGCGGGGAGAAGAGACCGAGCCACAGTAGTTATAGAAGTACTACTGGTCGCTTGGCGCTTTGTGGTGGGACCCTCCAGATTGTTGAGGTGGTTGGTGATGTGGCTGTAGTGGTGCGATCCGCCTCCCACAGGATGATGCACAAGAGAGGAAGAAGACGAAGCTCCACTTCCCGCGCCAGAGCCACCGGCGCTCGGTCCGCCTGAGATGGTGCCTACGCCACCGGACGCGGCGGCGGTGGAGGTGTTATGTTGCCAGAAGGGCATCCGACAGAGGTTCCAGAGCTTTCCCTCCGACTGGTCGGACTTGTTCTCCTTTGCTATCGCCATTGAAGAAACCTTAATACAAACTGAGATGAATTAAGTGAGGCTCTCGTCGGATCAAACTGAGATGGAGTGTAGATAAACTATAAATCAATGAACCCAAAAAGTCAAGAAAGAACAACAGATAGACCAGGTGCATATGAATTGTTCAGGCTCTTCTACTGATTTGTGGGCTCAACAAGTTTGAAGCGTCGCTCTATTTGGTGTCCTGCGTGCAGATAAACAATAAATTTATTAACGGAAAAGTCACGAAAGACAAACAGATGGACTTGGTACATTTCAATTGCCAAGTCTGTTTTACTGATTTGTAGGCCCAACAAATTTTAAGACTCGCTCTACTGGTGTACGGGGTGTAGATGATTATTTAGTAAAGAGTCAGGAGTCTTGCTCGAGTCAATTATGTAAAGAGAGGGTTAAGAGCTCCTAATGATACCTCCAGTGAGATCTCCGTGTACAGAGATAGGAGTAGGTCTGATGGGTATCGGACCTACTTTTAAATTCAATTAGCTCTAACACCGTATGATTAACATTAATAATTAATGCGCACGGAAACTGAAACTTATATGCACGGATTTTAATGTACTAGCATAGATCTTGATGCAATCGAATGGTCATTCCACCCATCGAACCAAAGTGGGTCCGATGGGCATCGGACCTACTCTGAATTGGAGTAAAATGGGGAAATTTATGATGACACTCTAGTGGTAGGCAATGATGTCATTATAGAAAGTTTTCGTAATATTAAATAGGGTTATACAATTTCTTCATCATAATTTTTTTTACTTAAATAATTTAAATGTTACAATAAAAAATTTATTAGATATGACATGTCACATGTATCATTTTTTTATAAAAATATAAAAGAATATGATATTTTAATTTTATTTTAGTTGATACAAGAGCTTGTAGAAATATAGTAATGTCAATAATTTTTGGACTGATTTTCAAACTTATTAATTCATATAAAATAAACATGAAAAAAGATAAATTTTTGCATGTCTAGAAAGTAATATAGATAAAATTTAATAGTTTTGTTATGACATATAAATTTTAGAATTTTTATTATTAAAAAAATTTAAAAATAGAAGTATGATGAAGACATCTTCACTTCGCATCTTTCGATGATACACTATGAAGCCGTCCATTTCTTTTAAACCCTTGTCATTTTTCATTTTTTTTTTCTCAAAACTTCTTCAGTTTTTTATTATATTTGTACTCTTTGTTATATCTAATTTATCTATATAAAGGTAAGGAGGAGGATTGTGACAAATCAAATTCCATGTATGAAAATAAAAAAATAGAATAATATAGGAAATGTTTTATTTTTCTTTATCTTTTTACTCATGGACAAACCAACAATCTCATATAATTTAATTACAACTAATTTCAAAGCTACCATTCATGGGTAAAAATGAAAGAGTTTTATTCTAAAACATCTTTGACATGCTTCATATTTTTTTTTGAGGTAAACATCGCTTCATAATGATATGAAGTAAGGTCTTGTTCGGTTCACGTGGGAAAAAAAAATCGGAGTAAATTTTTTTTCACATGAACAGTAAAAATTAATTTAATTTTTTTTTTTGTTCCTATACTTATTCCTATACTCACTATGTAGTGGAACAGGATCTAAAGGAGACTATGTAGCGGAACAGGATCTAAAGGAGATGCATTTTATGTGAAAATTGCCACACGCCTATCTCTCAAGTCTCAACTATCAGTTATTCCAAATTTTTCCAATGAATAAAATAAAAGGAAATAAGAAGATAACTCTTGACCCCTTGTATGCTTTATCACGAGATAATGCTGAGGAATTAATTATACTTCACAGTTCACACTCAACTGATCCTCAAAATCTTCCAATGCTTTATTAAACAAAAGAAGATACAATTTTTTTTTTCTGTTTACTTGATTTCCTTTATAGTTGGTATATAAGATAGTTATTATACTTCATAGTTCACACTCAAATGCATTATGTTTCTTTTTGTGAGCGTGTGGTGGTGGAAAATAAATCAGCTGAAATTCTGAATGCAATAAACAGTATTTTGAAATTTTTGCAATTTCGAATTCAGTCCTCTATTTTTTTTCTTTTCAAAAACACATATAGAAACACCTGATTTTTTCATACACGTATCTTAAAACAGTTCGATGCTGTATTCAAAATTGCAGGAATTTCAAAATACAGCTCACAAGAGGAATAAATTGACAACAATTTGATAGTTGTGAAAATAAAAAAATTTAGAACTAAAAATACGCTCTATACGATTTTAGATAGATCGTGTATTTTATTTGGGTGTAATCTAAAAAATCACTGGAAACACTAATGCTAATAAAAATTCATTTTTAATTTTTTTTCTCTCGCTCAATGGATGATCAATTTTTTTTTTCAGATTTTTCAAATTTGATACGCAAATTATTTATATACTAGGACGAACAAATCCTAAAAAATATTTTTTGTATTTTGATAAAAGTTGAGTTGACTGTCATAGTTTGTAACAATTTGGCTGTCATATGATAATTACTCATCTTTTATATTTTTTATTATTTTGATGAATATTCGAACTTTTTTTTTTTACAAAATTAGTAGTTAAATGATCATATGAACAACGAACTGAGAACATAAGCAATAGACTGCTATCTACTAATTGTTATAAAATATTTTTACTATTCTCTGGACTTCAGAAGAAATTAAAAATTATAAGAATTTAGATAAATAACATAAATTTTATTTATGTGATAGGTCTTAAAATGAATAACATAAATCTTCCTTTGGTGCTAACTCTGAATTTGTAGTTCCAAGTCAATTTTTCCTTCATTAAAAATATCAGGACGATTTATTCTTTGATCCGATTGAAAAGTAGATAAAAATTTGATTCAATGGACTAGAATAGGATATTTGATTTTTTTATTCATTTAAATTTATTAATAAAAAAAATATTAGTAACTAGCTAACAATAATTTATTCATTGCATATTAGTAAATTTTCAAACTATAATCCTAATTGAGAGTACTTTCTACTAAAACCTTATCTAGGGTTTCAAAAGGTATAGAGAAGCGAGAATAATTTCTCCAAAAGACACGACTTCACAGCTTCTGCGAAGATTTTCAAAAAAAAAAAATTTCCCCAAAAAATACAACATGAGAAATAAATTACTACTTTTCAAATTGATTCGGTTTTATTAGAGCATTGCACATGCTATTTTCTCGATAAAAATAGAAAAGATCAATGAAAATCGGTGAGAATCTCCACTTCTTTAAAAAAAATTAACAATGAAAAACAAGAATAATACCTTATTTTTATCTGGTCGAAATTGATCATCGCTAAATCTCTATTTTTTTCTCGTGATTAGTCGACATCTCCTTTTGTTCTAGTCAAATCACATCGATTTTTTTCTTCTCTTTTCGTCGTTCGCCTCCGAGAAAAAAAAATGATGAATAATGAATTATATTTTGAATTCTACTTGGAAATTAATTTCGAAACTCATAAATTATTTTCTTATTCTATCATTGGCAATTATTGTCTTGCACAAGTAGACTTCAAATAATTAATTTCCAGGAAAGAAATACAAATGAGTTGAGCTCGAGCTTTAGAGCTATAAAACTCGAGCTTAACGCGAGCTCAATTATTAAGATCATTTATTTATTTATTCTCATATTATTATTATTTTATTATTATTATTATTATTATTATTATTATTATTATTATTATTATTATTATTATTATTATTTTTATTATTATCTAATAATTATTGTTCATTCTTTTCTAAATTATATTATTTCTTTTTTTGAATATTATAATACTTGAAAATAAATTACAACTATACTTTAAAAATGAACATATCATTGACCGAAATTTTTATTAATACCATTCCAAATAAATAAACCACTAAATTTGGGAAATTCGAAAAATACTAGGGCCGCAACAACAAATGGCGACCCCGCAAAAACTAAAAATACAAATCGAATTCATCTGATTTCATAGTATTTGTTTAATAATTTTCAAAAAAATAGATATAACAATTAGTAATTTAAATATGCTAGAAAGAACATTAAATAAAATAGATAAAACATCTTAAAATTTAGATGTACCAGAAGGACTCCGAAAAAAAAATTCAGCCATAATTTTTTCCGTCTGTAAAAAAAATTAAACTATATCTTAGTATGTTACTGGGAAAAAATAAAAATATTTTGAATCTGAATTATTGATCCTGGTTCAAAGTCACTTATAGTAAATAAAGAAATTATCATGGTCCTTCTAGTACATACAAATTATAAAATACTCCTATTTTTAAAAAAAGTTTGATTTGACTTTTGTAAGGACGGTAAGAATTTTTTTTCCAAAATAGATAGAGTACCTTAGAATTTGAATGTATTAGAATAACCACAATAATTTATGTATTTACTAGAAGTGACTTTTGAACCGGAATCAATAATTCAGATACAAACCATTTTTATTTTTTTTTCGAGTAACACACTAAGAAACAATTTAATTTTACTTACAACTGGAAAAAATCATGTCTAAAAAACATTTCAAAGTCTCTATAGTGCATCTAAATTATAAGATATTTTATCTATTTTATTTAATGTTCTTTCTAAAATTTAAATTATTAATTATTCTTTCTATTTTTAAAAATTAGTAAACAAATATTATAAAATCTGATGAATTTGGTGGGTTTTTTAGTTTTTGCAGGCCACACCGACAAATGGCGCCTCCCACTGAGGCCCTAGTATTTTTTGAATTCGGTGGTTTTTTTTAGTTTTTAGGAGGTACCATTTGTCATTGCGCCCTAGTATTTTTCGAATTCTACAAAATTAGTGGTTTTTTTTTTTAAAATGGTATTAACAAAAATTTCGGTACCATTGAGGACCAAATACTTCAAATTGAATAATATAATTTAAAGTAGCAAGTTATTTCGAGTCGAGCTCGAGCTGGCAACAAATGAATCCCGAAAGTCGATCAAGGTTGAGCTAACAATTTTTTTTTCTTAATCAAACAAGTTGAGTTCGAGGTAGATTCGTCGTTTTTTCTAATAGTTTTATCGTACGCACTTATTTATTTGTTAAGACATTTGAAACCTAATTATAATGTAAAAATGACATCTCATGAACTTGTAAAGGTAATAAAAGAGAATATTTTCGTGTGAAAAGAAGATTTCTTATTATAATTATTCAGTTTTATGCTATGCCGGTATGACGTATGTAGGGGTGAAAACGGAGCGGATACGGAGCGGATAGTGGTAAAACCATATCCACATCCACATTTCAATGAGCGGATATGGATACGGATACGGATAGTAAATGGATGTCAAAATGTAAAATCAAATTCACCTTAAACGGATACGGATACGGAGCGGATAATCGACAGATACGGATTCAAATAATTGTCGGATAATTAAAGTAATATAACAACATATATTAACTCTATAAATAATAACATATAAAATTTTAGACATATAAAAAATTCTTTCTTAAAGAATAGAGTATTGTGAACCATTTGATTTTAATCAAACGTTTTTAGAATGACACACAATTAAAATCTTTCCTATGCCAAATTTAAAAAGTTGAAGGTACCACGTGAATTGGCAGATAAAGACAGCATAATGGAAGTAATTGCTTTGCACGTGTATCTATGCGCCTTTGTTCTACCTCCACGTAGCAGCAGGAGTACCATTCCGACAAAATTGGAAATGTGGTTCAAATAGATTAGATTTAGTCCCACTATTGGCATTCTAATAAAAGCCCATCACTATATATACATTTCCTTTCAGACTAGAGCGCGAATTGAGATGAGAGAGAAACGCGGATTGCGAAATACGAATTTGTATTCGGATAATGCGGATATCCGCTCCGTTTAGGATCTCTGGATTTTTTCCGAATCCGTATCCGGAAGAAATAGGCATATACAGAAATTATCCGGATACAGATCTTGCTTGGATTCAGAGCGGATTATCCGGCTCTGTTTTTAGCCCTAGACGTATGTCATATTTTTTGGAAATATCAAATTGAATATTTGTAAATAATTATAAAAGATAAGGTATCCAATTACAACATTTGAAAGTTACATGTTACAATATTTAGTTTTGTGATTTTTAAAGTTCAAACAGTCCATCAAAACTGTTCAACATGATATCTATATTAAAATGTGCTTTGAGATCAAATTTTAATTTTAATTTACTATTTATTAAGTATTTTACAAAATTGCTATTTTTCAGTGGTCTTATAACATGATCTCTATACTAAAAACAACAGTTTTGTAAAATACTTTATAAATAGTAAAAAATATATATATAAAATTTGATGTCAAAACATATTTTAATATAGAGATCATGTGGTTTGGATCGACTATTTGAACTTTAAAAATCGCAAAATCGAATGTTGTAAGATGTAACTTTCAAATGTTATAAGCAGTGTTGTAAAATGCAGTTTATGCGGCCGTATATGTTTATGCAGTTCGATTCCACATGAAAATCTCCATATAGTCCCATATATGCGGTTTCGCATGAAAATCGCATATTTCCAGTTTAAAGAGACATATTGATTTTTAATAATGCAATTATTTATATCTGGCATCATGCGATTATATCACTGAGTGTTAATTAATTAATTAATTGTTTACATTTGGTTTAGAAAAAAAATATATGCATTTGGTTAATTTAGTGAGTTACTTTAGGATCAATGCCTCTGCTCAGACCCAATTCTGATATACTCAAATCCAATTCACTGAATGATTTTAATATGCTGGAATTCGATGTAATTCTTTTCTCTGATATGTGACATAAGTTATTTTTATTGGAAATATATTGAATGCTTTGAGTAGAAATAAATTAATATGTAGTTTAAAATCCGTATATATAAGTCCGTATTAAAATCTCCATGTGCGGCTGCATACTGCATATGCAGTGTCCTTCCGCATGCATGAACAAAACCGTATTTTATAACATTGGTTATAAGTAGATCCCTCCTCATTGTAAAATTGTAATAATTCCAAATATATATTTGTAAGGACCCGATTCATTCGTTAACAATCCCGGTGATAAAACAAATCAACTGTCAAATTAAATAAGGCCAGATTTATGCTCTATAAACAATAATGAATAATGAAGCCTGATCACAATTTCAAAGCGATAAAAACTGAAACTTCTAGACATTGTAAACAAAATATTTCTCTGCCAATTTGGTAAAATTTTGTCAATATGTGAACTGCTCCTATTATAATGGATTTCTGAAATTTCTGAAATGAGAGATCCCAGGCGTTCAACTTTTTCCATGCACGCATCTCAGAGCAGTTGAATTTTTTGCGCACACATCTCAGAACAGTTTTACGGTGGGATCGGAATTGCAAGATTTTAGAGGGATTTCTGCAGATTCGGATTTAGTTTACGTCGCGAAAAATCATAAAGTTTGAGAATAATCAAAAGGCATGTTTAAGACTGAATACATACTGAATTGATGTAGATCCACTAATTAAGAAAATATTTTGCATGAACTTCAAGTGAACAATCCTTAATTATCAAACTAGGAGATGATTCAGGAAATGCTACTATCTTACAGATCCATCTAACCATGCTACATAAAAGTGATAAAACGAATAATGAAAAGAACACACACACACACTAGCGCACTCACTAATTTACACACTTAAAGCACTAAAACAGAACCTAGTTAAAACATTTTTAAGTAGGAAAATTCACAGTATATATTTTTAATTAGTTTATCAGGTTCCTACTCCCCAGAGGCTGAGATACATGACAGTACGGAGCGCCTCCTCCTCAGATTTGAGCTGATTATTCTCAATCTCACCAGTGGTGATCTCACCTCGCGGATTCGCTCTCTCACCGGAGAGATTTCTGATTCTCTTCGTACCAGATCCGCCTGGTACGGCGTCTTTTATGGTCTTCAGCACCTGATCCTTGAACTGTACCACAAATCGCATGGTAAGGTACCTAATTTGTCAGCAACACTATGGAAGAAACCTAATGCATTGGAGAAGAAAGAGGTTTATAGGCAGAGAGATTGGAAGAGTCTAGAAACATATTCATGTGATCTACAGTAACTCAAAATTTGAATTTAGATCTGGACCGTCATATATATTTCAACACGAATATTTAAGGTACAATGTGAATTCCAACTCGTTCGGATTGGCCCAGATTCTAATTGGACGGTCAGAATCAAAACACAAAATTTGAGTTACTTCAGAGGTTCTGGACTCTTAGTACCGGATATGGAATCCACGTATTAGGTTCGGAAAATATCTTGATCACAGATCAGCTGTATGGGGTCGAAGAGAATGGTGTAACATTTACCCATAAGATGGTGCCACGTGTAATATCACCTTTGGCGTTTTTTGTTGTTCTGTTGGTTTTGGCAGTTGGAACTTCGAACAGCCCAATACTGGATAACAGAGTTTTTGTTCTGGCCTGATCAATGTTCAACCCAAACACGGCACTTAAAAATAAGCAAATTTTAGTATTGGGCATTTTTGAATTATGGGCTTTAATACGGCCCAATACTGTTAAAATGAGCGCTACTCTGTACGCGAAGGGGCAGTCCGATGAGCTTCGGACCAAATTCGGTCCGATTCGTTCGATCTAAATTGCTATTCGTGAGGACAGCTTATAGATTCGTTCGGATTAAGTTCGCACGAATTTTGACGCGTATTCAACGGATTCGCATTAAGATTCGTGCGTAATCCATCAGAACCAAACTCTGAGCTGTCGCCTGTCGGTACAGTTGCTATCACTCCGTGAGAAGACGCAACTCAAATCGCCACAGGAAGTGATCTCGAGTTCTCTCTCTGAGGTAGCACAATATTTCTGTTTTAATAAAAACCGGCCGATTAGAATCTAGGCCAATCCGTCCCGAGGTTGATCTGATTACACGGTCTCGATCTACACATAAATATTGTATTACCTTAGGTTATACATACACAAAGATATCAGTGGCCACTATCTTAAACCCCGGAAGTACTGGATAAGGCCCCGATCTCCTCCCGACCTCTCTCTCTCTCTCTCTCTCTTTCCTTGTTCTCTTCGGAATCTCGTAGCTATTGCCACGTGTCGAGATCCTGGTGGATATAGTTTTCCCGGTGCCGACGAAGCGACGCAACTTAAAAACAAATTTGTTGTGACTCAACCTCACTCACAATCTAACAAGTAATGGCGGCCATTGCATCTCTGCCGTTCGCCGCGGTGGTACGACACGTGTCATCAGAGCGGCGATCGGGGATGTCTCTTGCAAGCTCAGTCGGGAGTTCTAGCAGTGTGAAGCTTGTATTGGGTGTTAGATGTAACAAAATTAGCTCGAGATTGGTGGTGCGTTGTTTGGCTGCGCAAAGTGGTGAGCTTTGTTGGTAATTAAACTACTTTTGTTGGTACTTGGTGGTTTATTCTTAACTAAATTAAAATTATTTTTCTGCCAATCTTTAGTCTCTGGTGACTAAATTATGCTTTAGATTTCTTTGGAGAGTGGCTACGTCAAGTACTGAAATTCATCACCTTGTGTCTTTTTGGATACTTAGATCATATTTATAAAATTGTTCAATTTTTGTGGTTAAAGAGTTCAATTATTTCGTTCTAGTTTGTATATTTTTTAGGGCTCTGGAGGCAATGATCACTACTTTATTGGTTATTTATTGACAGTATAATGAAAATTCTTCAATTTAAGCATAGGCACTGCTTACAATAAATAGCATTAAGACATACATAATTATTTAATTTATAAAGTAAGTTTTTTCTTTCATTGATTCTTAAATGTAGATACCCCGCCCACTGTGGCAGACACAAAGATGAACTTTCTCAAATCATACAAAAAGCCGATACCGAGCATATACAACACTTTATTACAGGAACTACTTGTGCAACAGCATTTGATGCGGTACAAGAAAACGTACCAGTATGACCCAGTATTTGCACTAGGGTTTGTCACAGTCTACGAACAACTGATGGAGGGGTACCCCAGTAATGAAGACAAAGAGCAAATATTTAGGTCTTATATTAATGCCTTGAACGAAGATCCTGAACAATACAGGTAAGCAACTTGTAGTACTTCTGTTTTTCTTATCCAGGTTTCAATTTAATTCCAGTATATCTTGTTTACTTTGCTGATAGCACTCAAATATGAGTGAGGCTATTCAGGGTTGGATCCCGGATTTTCGTCAGGGGAGGGCAAAAAAATATCGAATCGGGTTTAAATAGCTAATCGGGTTCACATTCATTAACTAATTAAGTACTTAATAAAAAATAATGCTTTAATTTATACTTTTCAATGCTCTAACTTGTAATTTCTGATATTTTAATCTATAATTCTAATTATTAATCATAATTGAAGAAATTTATTTTAATTTTAACCCTAAATTTAACCCGAACCATAAATTAAACATCCAGCGGGGGGCAAAATATTTTCCAGGGAGGGGCATCTGCCCCCCCTGGATGCACATGGGTCTGCCCCTGAGGCTATGGTACTATGCATATTGCTGATTGTTCAACATTTTCATATGCGTGAGGCTATGGTACTATGGATCAATATTTTTGTTTTCAAAGTCCAAATAGTCGATCTAAACCGTTCAACATGATTTTCATATGAAAATGTACTTGCAGACTAAATTTTACATTTTTTAGAATTGTTTTACTATATTTTTAGATATGTAGAAAATCACTACTTTTGAATGGTCTAGAATCTTTACATCAAGTGATTTTCTTCCGATCTAAAAAATAGTAAAAATATTCTAAAAAATATAAAACTTGATCTACAAGTACATTTTCATATGGAGATCATGTTGAATGGTTTAGATCGATTGTTTGGACTTGAAAAATGACATATTGATCCCATGGTACAGACCAACATGCGCTCTGCATAGTACCATAGCCTCACTTAAATATTTCATAATTACAATTTGCATCTGACACTAGTACTAGTAATATGAGGTGCAAAAGATGACTATGTTATGCCTGATAGCTTATATTTCTGTATTAATTCAACTGATTGTATGTATTGCTGGTTCATATTAATCAGATGTCTGGGACCAGTATCTAAATTGGCCTGATTTTAGTTGCTGATTGTATGCTGGTTTCCTTGGTTTATTACCGTTCAAAACCGAATTTTTGTTGTTGTTTGCAACTGATTCACAGCTTCCTTTCAAACTGACAAAGGAAGAGAAAAACTTAAAAATGAGTCAATTTGCAAATAGCGCTCAGTGCTTACAACTCTTTAAGTTATTCGAATAATAGAATGTTTGAATTACTTGTCACATATTCTGATTTTAATTAAACCAATTATTTATTTACTATTATGCTTGGCTGGAACTCAATATCTGATTTCTGGGGTTACTTGAGCTTCGAAAAGCTTGCTCGTTCGGAGTTATGGCAAGTTTATTAACAATTTTTACAGAGTAAAATTTTTCCATTAAATTGATTTAATGGGTAGCTTTTTCTTTAATAGATAAGTTAAGTGTTGTGTATCCTTTCACAAATGCAATAAAACTCTGGGGTAACTTGCAAAAAAACCAATCTCTTCACGAAAACAAATGTATAATTGTGAAGATTCTCCTTCTCAAAGAACATTTAAGCTTTAAAAGCTCCTGGTTAGAAAATAAAGCTAAATTGAGTTTTCAGATTGTTCTGATAAAAGTCTTGGCTATTTATTTAATCTTTTCTAACAGGGCTGATGCAAAAAAACTGGAGGAGTGGGCCCGATCTCAGAATGCGAGTTCATTGGTGGAGTTCTCGACAAAAGAGGGAGAGGTAGAGGCACTGTTCAAAGATATATCTGAAAGGGCAGGGGGTAAGGGCAATTTTAACTACAGCCGTTTTTTTGCTGTTGGTTTGTTTCGGCTTCTTGAACTTGCAAATGCACCCGAACCATCTGTTCTAGAAAAGGTACTATTCCTTTTCATTTTTATATAATTTCATCTGTATACCTTAAAAAAATTGGAATATCATGTGTGTACTCTTGTATAATGTGACATCTCTCAAATATCCTTGCAATGAATTAAAATATGCATACTACACCCCACACCCGCTTTTGATAAAATTTTTGTACATGCGACATTTACTATGTTATATAGGTGAATGATAGATAATTCTCAATGTGCCCGGGGGATGGGATGGGGTGGGGTGGGTGGGTGGGTTTGCACATGATATTTTAATATTATTGCAAGGCAAGGGGTAGACACTAAATTGCTCGTGTAAATTACTTGTAGCTCTTACTGGCAATTCGGGAATATAAAATTAAGAATTGGTGCCAAATGTATTGGACCTAGCACTGATTTATTCATTATCCTTTTCTCTTTTTTATAAGCAAGCAAGCTAACTCACATCCTTTATGAGTGTTTGCAATTAAGGAGCCAAGCTAGTGTGTACTATGCTACCAAGAGGGGGCTTGTTGAGCATTAACTCCAAAATTTATTGAATTGGTTTCAAACAATGAATCCAAACCATTGAAACCAATCTACTTTACGAGTGATGCGTGTACATGCAAAATTTTGAAATTCATTTAGTACAAAGTCAAGCGGTCAAAACATGATGAAAAATGAACGCATTAAAATAACTTATAAAACTTCGGTTTTTTTACCGCTTAACTTTATTCTAAATAAATTCAAAAATTTTAAAATTTTGCATGTACACGCATCACTCGTAAAGTAGATCGGTTTCATCAGGATTTAGTGCGTTTTAGTGAAACTTTTGTTTTTTACACAACAACAAAAACAAAAACAACCAAGCCTTTAGTCCCAAACAAGATGGGAAAATTGTTTTTGTAACCCTGAATTTCATAACCCATTATCTTTTAAGTAATCTAGACCACATATTAAGACCAACAATGTGATTTCCTCGTCAACCAAAATTCCTTCTCTGTACTTTTGTCCCAAGCCTTTAGTCCCAAACAAGATGGGAAAATTGTTTTCATAACCCTGAATTTCATAACCCATTATCTTTCAAGTAATCTAGACCACATATTAAGACCAACAACGTGATTTCCTCGTCAACCAAAATTCCTTCTGTACTTTTGTCCCATTTCACTAACAGCTAATTACCGTGGCTTGATGAGAATTTTTTTTAATTCTACAATGGTTTGTGCAAAAATAAGTGAATATAAATGTTAAAATTATGGTCACTTTATACAAATGAGGTCACATGGTTTTTTCTTTCCCATAAAAAGCTAACACTTGTATAAGGTAATTTTATTGCATTATATCCTTGTGTTATACTTGGTTTGTATTTTGGTGCAGCTTTGCACTGCATTGAATATAAACAAGAGAAGTGTGGATAGAGATCTGGACGTGTACCGCAATCTCCTTACCAAGCTGGTACAAGCCAAGGAGCTTCTCAAGGAATATGTTGAACGGTACTTTTCTTTTCTATAATTTGTTATTTAATATTTTTTAGTAGGGTTGTTGTCAAAGCATACTGGTTTACACTTAATTATTTATTGATTGTTTATTATTTTTATTTATGGTGATAGTGAGAAGAAAAAGAGGGAAGAAAGGATGGCAGAATCTCAGTCTCCGAAGGCGAATGAAGCTATAACTAAATGCACTGGAGATGCCCATTTGACAATGCTGTAGAAATTATTCGGTTCTTTTGTTTTATTTTCTTTTTTACCGTAAAACATTACTACCAGTTCATAATAGAGAGCGATGTTTTCTGTCAATTTGTATTTACTAATTTGAATCATAACAGAATCCAAAATTTTCTCATATGTTGTTCTCAACTTATTGCAACAATGTTTTCAATTGACGAGTTTCATATTTGTATATTATTTATTCCCCATATTTACTCTCTAATTTAGTCGTGCACATATATTTATATTTCCCAGTTTAGACTCATAAATTTATATTAGAGCCTAGTACCAGTCTGGTACCAGACAATACGAGTAGTAGCTGTAGATCACCAATCTGTGCTCAATCTAAAAAAAAAAAATCTTTACTCGTTTAAAAAAAAAAAATCTACAGCCGGTTTCGTGAGAATAAAAAAATTGGACTGGCAAGTGGCAACTCTTTCTAATAATAATTTGCACAGAGAACGGGGGTGAATCCATAAATGTGCCAGATCATTTACACACCCCCCGGCCCCCACCACCCAGAGAAACAACATAGTACCACAACAAACGATGGCCACAACCCACAAACGGATTTTATGCTCATTGACCAGTGTAAACCCACCACGTGGCACCAATAGAAATCTCTATCCAAGCTTCTCTAGATAAGGCAGGATAAGGCCTTCATAATCTTAACCATCAGATAGATATCAAATCCATATCCATCGTCCGATGCCCCACCTCATAGATAAAACGCCCGACCAAACTAATTCTATAAGTTATAACCCTCTGTTTTATCTCTGAAAGACGCTAATTTTCACACCAGTATCGAAATTAAAATAAAATTTTAAAATCATGGCGTCTACACTTGCTGCTGGAGCTAGTACATTTATTGCCACCCGTTCCGGACGGGTTGGCCGGGTTGGTCGGGTTCAGGCTCGGTTCGGTTTTGGTAAGAAAAAGGCTGCTCCAAAGAAAACTAAAGCACCCTCCACAGACAGGCCATTGTGGTATCCCGGTGCACAGGCACCCGACTGGCTAGACGGGTCTTTGGTTGGCGATTACGGGTTCGACCCGTTTGGTCTCGGCAAACCCGCTGAGTACTTGCAGTACGACATCGACTCGTTGGATCAGAATCTGGCAAAGAATGAAGCGGGAGGGCTCGTCGGCACCCGGTTTGAAACCGGTGAGGTGAAGTCCACTCCATTCCAGCCTTACACCGAGGTGTTTGGTCTTCAGAGGTTCAGAGAGTGTGAACTGATTCACGGCAGGTGGGCCATGTTGGCGACACTTGGTGCTCTAACAGTCGAGTGGCTTACCGGTGTCACATGGCAAGACGCCGGCAAGGTATATGCTTGTTTAGTTGTTTTCTTCATTTATAATATAGGTCTATTTTACTTTAGTGTATATATATTGAAGTTAGAATTAATTTTTCATTACCAGGTTGAGTTGATCGATGGCTCCTCGTACCTTGGCCAACCGTTGCCTTTCTCAATTTCCACACTGATCTGGATCGAGGTGTTGGTCATCGGTTACATTGAATTCCAGCGCAATGCCGAGCTAGACTCAGAAAAGAGGCTCTACCCAGGTGGGCCCTTCGACCCGTTGGGTCTTGCAGCGGACCCAGAGAAGTTTGCCACACTTCAATTGGCCGAGATAAAACACGCACGTCTTGCCATGGTTGGTTTTCTAGGGTTCGCTGTTCAGGCTGCCGCGACCGGCAAGGGCCCGCTGAACAACTGGGCGACCCACCTAAGCGACCCGCTCCACACCACCATCATTGACACATTCTCCTCTTAAGCTTGTTGTTGTAACAAAGGAAAGCCATGATGTGTTCTTTGGTTGAATTGCTCCTCCCTTGTGTAATTTGATCAGCTGTCCTTTGATGTAATTTTGTGAGGGTATGAGGTTGATTTAGTAACTTTGTTGGTCACACCATCTTGTAATTATTAAATTAAATTTAATTACCAAGATACTGCAGCCTTGGATGCATTTTAGGTATCTTTTTGCAATTTGTTTTGCTTAAATGTACTTAATCCAAGCATCTGATGCTTAAAAAAATTGACTATGGTCCAAATTAAGAATAAACACAAAATGGTGAAAAAGAAAAGAAGAAAGCAATCAGCAAAGCAGGTGCTGGGGACATTTATTATTTTAAGATATCAGTAAATGTATATTTCTTTTTTATCTCCATGAGCTTGTGCTCTTAATTGAAATTTGAGGCATAATATTATTTTAAGCAAAGGATTAATCTGCAAGATCATAATCTTTTCTTTCATTCAAGTTATTTCACTTAATATATGCATATAGAAATCTAACAAAAAATAGTTCCTACATTCTTTTTATTTTTATTTTTCAAAATTGCTCATCAACATGGACATTTCTCTTAAACATGCTACATAATTTTATATATTAATAAATGACAACGACTTCTATGGACATAAGGACCTATTTGTAAAATGAACATATTTTTATTTTCAAAGTTCAAACAGTCGATCCGAACCGTTCATCTTGTTCTCCATATTAATATGTGCTTGGAGACCAAATTTTATATTTTTCTGAATTTTTTAACTACTTATTAAGATGGATACAAAATTCAATGGTCTGAATTTGATATTTTTTGTACCCATCTTAATAAATAGTAAAAAAATACAGAAAAATGTAAAATTTGTTCTCCCAGCATATATTAATATGGAGAACAAGATGAACGGTTCGGATCGATTGTTTGAGCTTTGAAAATAAAAATATGTTCATTTTACAAATAGGTCCTTATGTCCATAGAAGACACTCTCTTTTTACTATTTATTAAGATGGGTACAAAAAATATCAAATTGCATTTTGTACTCAGACTAAATAGTAAAAAAATTCAGAAAAATGTAAAATTTGGTCTCCAAGCACATATTAATATGGAGAACAAGATGAACGGTTCGGATCGACTGTTTGAACTTTGAAAATAAAAATATGTTCATTTTACAAATAAGTCCTTATGTCCATAGAAGTCGTTGCCAATTTTTAAATGGAGTTTTAATAGAAAATGCATAAATTGGGAAAAATTGTAAGTTTTTAAAATTTATTAGAGCAAATATGATATTTTGAATTTTAGAAAAAACATAAATATTTATAAGGTCTATTTGTGAACAAATTGACTTTAGTCGGAATTTTTGAAGAGTATACATAAAATCCCCCCTTGAATTAAATTCCCCACTTCAATGCAATGCATTTTATTTTTCAGCTTCAATTTAAAATTTCTAGTTCAGCCCCTTCTAGAGATACATGCATATATATTTCCAATAAAATTATAGTTCCTCTATTTTTTTCCACTGTGTTGATGAACATTTTTTTAAAATATGCAACATATTTTTTATCTTTAAAAAAGATTAAAATCGGTACTTTAATTTAAAATAAGTCAAAAGACAATAAATTAGATAAATTTGTGAGTTTTTAAATTTAGAAAAATACCATCTTCTTAACTGGGCCACTGTTTGCTTACCTAAAGATCAGGGTGGCTTAGGTGTTTTGGACTTACATTATATGAATATTGCCTTGTTAGCTAAATGGTGGTATCGTTTCAAAAATCCCACTGTCAATGGTAAATGGAAGACTATATTAATTGTTAAATATGGCCTGACTGGTTTACACATTCCCCAATGTTCTTCTTTCTGGTCTGGGGTTTTAACTTTCTTACAAATTTATGAATTGGGTATCAATAGAGTAGTTGGTAATGGTAGTGATACATTTTTTTGGTTAGATAGATGGCTTGGTGATTGTGCGTTATACTGTGTTTACTCTAATCTCTTTGCAATTGCTTTTAATCAACAATTACTAGTTTCTAATGCTTTCTCTAATTCTATTCTAAATATTCAATTTAATAGATAACTTACGGGCATTCTCTTTATTGAATGGCAACATTTACTTAACTCTTGCACCTATAGTTCTATATTTCCTGACCCTACCTCCTCCGATAATTTTTTTTGGAGATGGACTCCTTCGGGATTATTTAATGTACATTCTCTCTATTTGTGGTTGTCCAATCGAGGCAGGTTCTTCGATGATTCCCTTAGCTCAGGATACGGATTCCGACGAGGACGCTTTTCTTGATCTCAAGGGGCCGGACCTCTCTGACTATATCCGTAATAGGGCTACTTTTGATTACTAGTTTCTTTGCTTATGCTGTTATTGTTTGTATCATAGACTCTTTAGTTTTATTTGGTTCTACTCTTTAGTTTCTTACTTGACTTTTAGGTATTTTGTCTAGTTTTACTTGTATTCCGCTATTTTTGTATGAACATTTGGGTTTCGTAATGAAACTGGTGGTATCTCCGCTTTTTAAAAAAGAAAAAAAGAAAAATACATATAATATTATAAATTTTAGAAAAAAATGCCCAATTTCTATTTTTTTTTGAAATATATACATAAAATCCCTAGTTTTTTTTTCGTGAGAAGCCTGTAGGCAAATTCCCCATTCAACACTTCATAGAACTTCACGCCTGAGCCTTCTATTAAATCTGCTGAAATCCGAGATCCTCTTGACTTTGAGATCCAACCGTCAAACTGTTTTGAAATGTGTTCAGAAAATCATCTGTTTTGAGATGCATACATAGAAAAAGTTGAACAAGTGAGATCTCAAATTTCAGAAATTTTAGAGGACCTCAGATTTCAGCAGATTTAAATCCTTCTAAAAGGCTCATTTGTGAACAAATTGACTTGTGGTGAATATTTTATAATTTTTTTAAATAACATCATTAAACAAATAATAAAGCTATCACCACCGAATTAGATGAAGTTTTGTGTGAAATTTTGAAAGCCAAAATTGAAGTTTGATCTAGAGTTTGAACCTGTTTGATCTATTATTCTCACACGATGTCACAGAAAATTCAGAGCATAAAACCGAGCTTGGACTTCGGTTTGGAGAAAATGAAACTGAATTTGATCTTCGGTTTGGAGAATCAAACATTAAAGTGTCTCTATATTATATTATTATAAAGTACAAAAATTGTCGATGCCTAGGAGAGCAGTTTGGGTCCGATGCCCATCGGACTCAAACTGAGTTCGATGGACTCCATAACAGCCTGATCCACTTTAAGATCCGTGCGTATCATTTTAATATACGTCGTGTTCGCTTTAATATCCGTGTGCACGGATTTTAAAACAGGTCGGACCCAAACTGCTCTCAATGCGTAGGTAGTAATGGTTCTACTGCATGTACATTCTAATATAGCAGCTTATATGGGCTTCAATTGAAAAGTATTTCAGGCCCAAACCCGTCTCAATTTTGACCCACATTGTTAATTCTGGTGGAGAGAATAACAGAGAGTTCACCTCACTCTCCTTCACAAATAAAACAAGAGAAATAATACTGAGAGAAGGTCAAGCGCTTCCCTTCCCGCCATGGCTGTGCTCAACTGTTGGTGCTCTTACCTCCCTCGATCCAACGGCTCTCGTCAACGCTACTACTCCATCAGGTGCCTCTCACCACTTATCAGATCTCTGTTCGCTCCATTTAACTATTGCCATGCTAGTTTAATTAGAGGCATCTTACTGACTGGCACAAATCTAATTTATCGTAAATGTCGAGTCAAGTTGTGTAGGAGCTGGTTAACTTGAGTACTTAAGGTGAAGCCAAAATGCGGTTTTAGATTTTTTGATTGTTAGGTCGGGGTATTGAGTTTCGGGTCAGTTCATGTGTTGTACAAGAATAAATTAAATTATAGTTTCTGTTAATTTTTTGATAGATACGGTAATCTTGAGATTTCATGTATTCTGGTTTTTAATCAGTTATGTTTGCATTCAGTCCTGATTTTATTCTCTTATTTAGCTGTTAACTCAATTTTCCAGCTTTAATTCTGATCACAGCTTTAGTCTTATTGCTGCTTAGGTCATGTTTACTTCCTTTCCCAGTGGAGAAAGCAAAGTATCACCGCCAGCTGTCAGTCGCCATTGAAGCGGTTCAGCGTGCCTGTTGCCTATGTGTAGATGTAATTTTTTTTGTTCTTGTCCCTTTAGTTTTTCCTAATTTGCACATATGCACTTCCTATTAATAGCTGTATTTTCTTAGAGTTTAGATTAATGCTACAAACATACTATGTACATATGTGTAATTTCCTGGAATGTACATATACATTGATTATTTTATTGATGAATTCATTTAAGTACTTTTTAAACAGTCTTTCATTTTAATGTTTATTTTTTTTTTCCTTCTTTCTTTTTCTTTTGTGGGGAGGGACCTATATCAGGTAAAGAAATCATTGCTCTCTAATGACCGTCGGATACTGGAAAAGACTGATCAAACGCCTGTAACAGTCGCAGATTTTGGTGTTCAGGCCCTTATTAGCTTGGGTAAGTTCTTTATTTTACCAATTAGTCCTTATATAATTAGTCTTTATGCAATTTGGCAATTATAAATGTAGAGCATTAATGGTTGGCATTAGATGATGTTTTATTTTTTCCTTAAATGTTATGGTTATTTAGCTTATTTTGTGCTACACAATTGCAAATAACAGATATTTTAGGGATCAAAATATATAAAGGGCAATTGTTTTGCAGTATAGTTTAGTTTCACCTCAATATATATGCGAATAACTTTTTCATTTTGCATTTTCATAGAATTGGAGAGGGAATTTCCTACTATACCCCTGGTAGCTGAAGAAGACTCAGCATTTCTAAGGTCCAAATCTGATAATAAAAGGGGTTATGACGGTAACAATGTTGTTGTAAATGCAATATTTGATGCTGTTTCTGATAAGATTGACGGTCAAGATGAGAATTTCAACACTGATGATGTGCTAAGAGCCATTGATAGAGGAGGCAAGGATGCCAACTCATTTAACGAACAGCCAGCAACATATTGGGTATTTTAGTAATTTATTAAACTTGTCATTCTTGGTCAGTACTTTATACCAGTACTATATGTTATTATACACAAAATCTGAATAATTATATAGAATATCACCCGGTTAGGATGGGAGAAAACAAAAAAAACATGGTACTGGTATATTTTAAATCTGCTTCACAATAGAAAAGAACTTTAATCTATTCTATTTAAAAATTTTAGGTCCTTGATCCGATTGATGGAACAAAAGGCTTCTTGAAAGGAAGTGATGCCCTCTATGTGGTATGTATTTTTTTTATTGTTTTATTAACTACAACTGTCTAAATTCATGCACCGTATTGGGCCTGTTTAATATGTGAGAAAATGAGGGATTCTTGAAATATCCAAGAAAAGTCTTTCTAGGATCAATATTTCTTGTCACTTGACTTTCTAGATGACATGTTTGATGTGCGAGATTTTACAATCCAGGAACTTTTTTCATTGTTTTAATAATAAGAATAATGGTAATAAGAAGGTACTAATAATAATAACATAGTACTTATATTCGTAAATATTATCATTGATAAACTATAAGGCACGATTTCGCATCATTATGATCAAGCCGGCTTCATCCCTCACTCTACATGCCTATAGCGACGCCGATTGGGCGGGGTCACTTGACGATCGCAAGTCAACCACGGGGTTTTGCATATTTCTTGGACCAAACTTGATTTCTTGGGGTTCCAAGAAACAACCGACGGTTGCTCGGTCTAGCACGGAAGCCGAGTACAAGGCCCTTGCCATCACAAGCTCAGAATTGATGTGGCTCCAGTTTTTGCTAGCCGAACTCAAGGTTTCGGTTCCTTCTCCCCCTACGTTGTGGTGTGATAATGTTGGCGCTTCGTTCTTAGCTTCTAACCCGATGGTTCACTCACGCACAAAGCATGTCGAAATGGATTACCATTTCGTTCGCGAACGGGTTTCGAACAAGTCACTATTGATTCGGATTTTGTCTTCAAAGGATCAATTAGCGGATATCTTCACTAAACCTCTTGCCTCACCTCGTTTCGCTTTTCTATCTCCTATGCTTACGGTTTGTGCATCGGTTTGCGGGGGGGGGTGTAATAATGTACAACCTGATGAGTCGGTTTAGAGATGTATTTCTGTTTTGAGATGGTTAAGGGTAACATTGTAATTAGCAATTGACAGTGATGTCATTAGTAGAGTTTGTTAGTGGCATTTCTGTAATTACCCTACTGTCTATATATACTTGTAAACATCTCATTGAGATCAATTGATCAACAATAAAGATTCATTTCATTATCTCAAAATTCTCTCTATTGTCTCTGTCTTTAAGTATCCTTCATTCTTTCATGCTTTCCCTCAATTCCAACATATTAAATGTTACGATCCCAAATTGGATCTAAGAACGAACGGTTTGATTTTGACTCGGTCAAATATAACGAAGAAAAAGAAGAATCTGGGGTAGTTCGGTCAGGTGGGATTTAAAAATAGAAGTATTGCAGGCGGGACCTTTATTTAATTCCCTGCCCGAGTCTGTTGAAGAGTTCAACCACTGCGATGTGGGGTCCACATCGTCAGGCCAGAGGAGACCCAGACTGGAGAGCATGGAGAGCGTTCTGTTTAAGACAGATCAACTATTTCAGCTGATCTGTCAACTGTGGTGTCTCTTCGCCATTGATTTGCAAAAATTACTGAACCGGCATTTTGATTGTTGCATTAGTTTCGTTTCGTATATGAACAAGGTTGTGGATGCAATTTAGCGAATTATCAAGTGATTGTATGAGTTCCACCGAAGACTTGGCTGTTTCGTTATTGTATTGAATTTGCTGAAATTTAATCAAATTTTGTTTGATTCTTGTGTTCTTGTTTGATTTCTTACACTCTGTGATTGATTGCAATCAAGGGTGTTACATCAAACAAGCCCATAATTCAATCTGGAATGGACCGCATTGTAAATTTTAGCTATTTCTGGAACCCAAATGCAAAGTTCTGGAAACAAATTGAAATTCATTAATATTTAATTTTGTTCCTTCTAGGTCGGCTTGGCACTTGTAGTTGAAGGAGAGATAGTATTAGGCGTGACGGGGTGTCCAAATTGGCAAAACAACCCCCTAAATATAAATTACAACAATGCCCAAACTGGAGTCATAATGGTAGCCCATCTAGGCTGTGGCACATGGGCAAAGTCGATATCCTTTGACGGGGGCAATTCAGTCAATTCTTTTGACAACATTTGGAAAAGGTGTTTTGTGGATAGCTGCACAGCTTTGCAAAAAGCAAGATTTTGTATTCCTGAGAGCCAGACTTGGGATTTGATACCTTTGTCTAATGAATTCGGATATACTACCGATAACCTTGATCCAACTAATGATGGAAAAAGTATACTTCTCTTACGAGCATGTTGTGGCAGGTGCGGTATTATTTTGGCATTTACTACTAATAATAAGGGTCTCAAATACAAAGAAACTGCACCAGTCATGACCAATATTTATTCAATTTTTGTTTTTGTTCCTTTTTAGGCAGCAGAACCGTAATTCTGCAATGCTTTTGTTAATCAATATAGGTTTCTTTTTTCATTTTGGGAGATTTACATTAATAACTTGTGTAAATATTACTTTTGTTAATCAATATATTTGTTAGCGGCAGCCTTTGCCGCTAACCATAAAAAAAATTCTGCAATGCTATTTTGTTAAAAGTTGTGTTATAAGACTGTATTAGTCATGACCAAATTTTTTGTAATTATAGGAGTCTCAAGTACATAGGAACTGTACCATTCATGACCAAAATTTACTCAATGTTTGTTTTTATTCCCTTTTCTAGCAGCAAACCGTAATTCTGCTGTGTTCAAAAGTTATGTTATAAGACTGTACTGTTACATACCAATTGTACCTTGAGAGAAGTATATATATATTTAATTATTCAATGAATCATTGGTTGTTTTTGGTAGCCTGTGCAAATATCTGATGGTAGCATCTGGTAGAGCTTCGGTGTTCATTCTTCGAGCAAGAAGGAAGACTATAATCAAAGTAATATTTCAGATTTATTTCTTCCTTTTCAAATGGTATAAAATTTTAATTATAATGAGGCTATGGTGCTATGCATAGCGCACATTGGTCCATAATATCAATGCATATCTCTATTATTAAAGTCCAAACAGTCAATTTGGATCACTCAACATGATCTCCATATGAAAAATTGCTTGGATACCAAATTAAAATAAAAATAGAATTTTTTTACTATTGTTTTAAATAGGTACAAAATTTCTAAAGATTCTAGACTATCTAGAGTAGTGATTTTTTACTTATCTGAAAAGATAGTAACAAAAAACTAAAAAAATAAAAATTTGACCTCCAAGTACATTTTCATATGGAGATCATGTTGAGCGGTTTGGATTGACTGTTTGGACTTTGAAGATGAAAATATGCATCCATAGTATGGACAGATATGCGCTATGCATAGTACTATAGCCTCACTCTATAATATAATAAGTGATAGTCAAGTATTTATTAGTTTACTCAAATCTACTTTTCAGGCATGGGATCATGCGGTTGGAGTAATTTGTGTGCACGAAGCAGGTGGTCAGGTAATTCCTCTTCACATTGATATTAATTTGTGTTAAATTTTAACACTTTTAAAACTCTCATCAGATATGAAATACTGAACTCAACTCCAAATTCATGCCTTTCCGATTAGAAAAGATAAAACTCCTCCAAAACCTAATAGTACCTAATAGAAGTCATATCACCTGAGTAAAGTCAAATTTTGAGTTTAGATCTGGACCGTCCAATCTGCTTTGGCACAAATATAAAAGGGGCCCCATGCATTCCACCTTGGGCCAGATTGGTCTGGATTCAGATTGGACGGTTTTGATCTAAACTCAAAATTTCAGTAACTTCAGAGGATCTGGACTTGGGACTTAACCAAACCAAAATAACCCAGGAAGAATTATATATTAGTGGAATAATTTGAGTTGCTTGGTCATTCTGTTTTTTTTTTTTATATATACTTTTCGTAATTATAAATTAGTGGAATAATTAGATATTACTTTTGATCATGTTTTCACAAATGTTTTGAATAATTAGGTCAGTGATTGGGACGGTAACCAATTGAACCTGGTCGCCGATATAGAAGGACGAAGAATTATATTCCCTTCGGGAGGGGTAATTGTGTCAAATGGTACATTACATGCTGAGATTATAGATATCATTTCTTCATATACTTCAGTATCTTGATTTTCATTTAATTTCCATTAATTCTTGATTTTTTTAATGTAATTTTTCTAGTTTCCTCTGTTATAAATATACTTATTGTGAAAATGCATATGTTGAACAAGATTTATGTCATGAATAATAGTTAACTTCAATTTCCTGGTTTTTTAAATCATATAACATTCATCTTTTGAATGGTGTAAGATTTCGCTTTCCCTTCTGGGATTGTTTTGTTGACTCTGGGGAATGATATTTATTAACACGCGTTTTCTTTTTCACATTTCTAATAAATTATAAAAATGTCAAAAAAAAGTTTTAAGAATATATAAATATCAAATGAAAAAGCATTATTGCCTCTGTTTGCTTGTTTACAATGCAACATTTTGATATGTATTGGAAAATCACACGTCAAATGTCAACTGTACCAAGGATATATACCATACAATGAGAAATTTAAAGTTACAAAGGTTACATGTGCAAAAAAAAATTTGAAGTAAAAAAATGAAGTCATAACCACATACCCCGCATATATAATAAAATAAGAAGGATATGCTGTTGTATTATATTAAACTTAATGAGGTGTTTAAGCACACGTATGCGTGTATTGTGCACCATGTTCCAAGTTTGTTGGCACCAAATTGGGACACCTCATTTAGCATTTGACCTTAAAATATACTATTTGCACTAACTATTACAAGAAAGAGTTTGTTGGATTAGACCAAAACCAGGGAAACAGGTTATTCAAAGCCTTAGAGAGGAATTTGTGCATGGATTCAAATAATTTAAATGTGTTGTGTCAAACCTAAATATTCTTCTTGGTATCTACAAGGTAAAAGGGTTATTTAATTACACCCTTTCACTTTATTGAAATTATTACTTTTATTAGGAGTACCTTTCATGAACCATATCAACATGTGGAGTCTGTTTCTTATTTTCATATAGGGGATTTTCTTAACTTCTGAAATAATATATGGTCACAGTAAACTATCACATTATTTGTTGGTAAATGGTAATACTACACTTTATGAGGATAAGTATGCAATAAACCAATAAACCATGATATTACTTCATGACACCATGGATATATTAATTAAGACAATGACATTCATATTTTATGTCTAAGAGTTGGTAATAATAAACCCTTAAAATTAAAGAACATAATGGGCAAATTAAACTATAGAAATTTAAATACACTACATACAAAAAGCATAATGTACACAATAATAGACAAGCATATATACAGGAGGGTTCATATGCACCCAAATTTCTATGCTCCCATTTGCTTCCAATTTTTTTATCTCATTTATCTTTATTTTCAAAATCCGAATAATCGATCCGAACTGTTCAACATGATCATCGTAATAAAATATGCTTGGAGACCAAATTTTATATTTTTTGGAATTTCTTTACTATTTTTTAAGATAGGTACAAAATCATTGTTTTAAGGAGATTCTGGACCATCCGATAAAGTGATTTTGTATATATCTTAAAAAATAGTAAAAAAATTTCAAAAAAAATATAAAATTTGGTCTTCAAACATATTTTATTATGATGATCATGTTGAACGGTTCGGATCGACTATTCATACTTTAAAAATGAAGATAAATGATTTGGAGCAAATAGGAGCATGCAATTTTGGATGCATTGGACCCTCCTTATGAAACTTTATTGCATTTTAGAAATTAATAATCATTAAAAATGTACAAGTAAAAAAAAGGACAGCATGATAAAAAGTTTGTGCAGTTGGAGTTTTGTGGCCTACACCATTTCAAATAATATAATATATAATACCACCCAAGACATGATCTCACTTGAAACAATCTGAACAAATATAAATCGGTAAGAATTTGTTCATATATGGTGAGTAAGTGCCAAAGTCAAAATTTTCATTTATTTTTTAATTCATGGCATCTTGCATGGCTTTCTAAACTTGGAAGCCCATTACTTTCTTTGAACTCAAATTATGCGCTTTTAGGCTTGATTAAATATAATTATTTGGTAATACCAATGTAACGATTTGGCAATTGACATTAACTGCTCTTAACAAATTTTTAAGGATAAGCAATCAATCAGTGACATGATACGCCAACATATCTTACAATTAATGTCGGTATTACAATATATCTTTCTTGAATAAACAAGATAGGAAATTAATTCATACTAATAGAGGAACTTACTAAAAATAAAAGTAGTATTATAAAAATCATTAATTAATTAAAAAAATTTGCCTCAACACATATATATATCTTTCCAAATATGCCTTAAAAAACACATTTAGATAAATAATTAAAAAATGATGTCAAATGCTTAATTAAGGAACTGAATGTTAGTGTAATATTTCAAAATATGTTATATATAGGCAAATAAATAAATTAAAAAATGATCATACAAAGAGCCAAAGAGGGAACCAGTAAAACTGTAAAAGGTAACTAGAGTTTCTATTTGTGCAAGTGTGATTCACAAATTATTAGAGGGGTGTATTGGTCAATACAAAACAACTATATAATTAATTATTGCATATATAGATGTCAGTCAAATAATTTGGATAGTGTTGGCAAGACCAATGAGGTCATTAGATCTTCATATCACCAACTCATTATATTTATTTCATACATCTTTGCATAACAAGGGGACATACATAGTATAGTATAGTATAGTATAGTATAGTATAGTATAGTATATTATTTGTCCAAATTGGGACAAGCTTCTACACAGTACTAAATATAATAAAATCTTTACTTTAAAGATAAATATTGTGAAAGAGGGACACCTCATCATCATATAATGCATGCTTCCCTTTTTGATTGCTTCTTACCATTACTTGCATAGAGTCAACTTGAGGATGTAAGCTAAACTGCTCTAGATTATGTACTCTGGATCTTCTGTGGCACTTACACATGTGTGCACGCATGGTTCTGAACTAATGATATATATATATATATATATATAGAGATATATATAGAGAGAGAGAGGTTGGCTAATATCAAATCAGTTGTTCCTGAGGTCCCGTGCAACCAAGTTGTTTTTTAATTTTGAAAGTCCGAAACATCGATCCAAACAGTTAGATGTGTTCTCTATATTAAAACGTGCTTGGAGACCAAATTTTACATTTTTTGAATTTTTTTTATTATTTATTAAGCCACTTTGAAAATCGCTGATCCAACGGTGGCTTTTGGTTTTACTATTTGGTTAAGCCACCGTTGGATCAGCGTTTTTCAAAGTGACTTAATAAATAGTAAAAAAATTCCAAAAAATGTAAAATTTGGTCTCCAAGCACATTTTAATATAGAGATCACATTTAACGGTTTGGATCGACATTTTGGACTTCAAAAATTGAAAAACGACTTGGTTGCACAGGACCTCAGAAACAACTGATTTGATATTAGCTAACTATATATATATATATATATATAGAGAGAGAGAGAGAGAGAGAGAGAGAGAGTAGAACTAGGGTGCTCCTAAGTTCACCAAACTTCTTGTGAACTTGAATCTAAAATATATCGAATCAACTTTAAACGATGAATCCAAACCGTTGAAACCCTTTTACCTAATGAGTGATGCGTCTACATGTAAAAATTTTAAAGTTTCGAATTAATTTAATATAAAGTCAAGTGGTCAAAAGTTTAAGGTTTATAAATTAATTTTAATGCATTCATTTTTTGGACTCCTTTGACCACTTGACTTTTTATTAAATTAATTCGAAACTTTAAAATTTTCACATGTAGACGTATCAATCATTAGGTAAAAGGATTTCAACGGTTTAGATTCATCATTTAAAGTCGATTCGATGTATTTTAGAGTCAAGTTCACAAGAGGCTGGGTGAACTTAAGAGCACCCCAGTTCTACTCTCTCTCTCTCTCTCTCTCTCTCTATCTATATATTATTATATATATATATATTATATATATATATATATATATATATATATATATATATATATATCTATATATATATATATATATATAGTGAAACCACTAAGTGCGCTGCAAACAAATCAAACTGAATCGAACTTAACCTAGTTCTAGTTCGAACATATTTCGAACTAAACTGGTTTGATTCGAATCTGGGATTCAAACTGAAAAGAAGAGTTCGAGTTTTGATTCAAATCAATTTGAACCAGTTTTGAACTAAATTGATTTGAAACCAGGGTTTTGAACTAAAAAAGAGTTTCGAATCGAACTTAATCCAGTTCAACTTCAAATTCGAACCAATTTCGATCCAAGTTAATTACAAACTTTTTTCGAATCAAACTCAATCGAACCACGAACTATAAACTTTTTGTACAGCACTAAATCACTTTAAAAGGAGTATTAATTTCTTGTTTTAATTATCATAATTATCTGTAAATATTTATGCATGCCACCAAATTATTTTAAGATAAAAATAAGAGACACTTTTCTCATTTTAAATATCCATAAATAATTATTCATCTGAATTTCGAACCTGTCACCTTCCAAATGCTGGTTCTTGGTTCTTGACACGGAGTTTTAACATAATTTATGAGCCATTACAAACTTCTTCAAAGATTTGGAGTAAAAACGATCGATATCGATAATTAAAGTGCAAACCAATATTTCTTTTTGGGGAAATTGTGAAAATGCCACTCCAAAATCTTCAAATTGTGAAAATGCCACTTCAAACTTTGAAATTGTCAAAATGCCACTCTAAACTTTATTAATTTGTAAAAATGTCACTCTAAATAATTAATGACTAAAATACCCTCTCTCGTCCATCTTCGTCTCCGCCCCTCCACCGCCTCCTCCCGCACCCTCCGCCGACCTGACCCTCGCCCGTCGCAAGAGGCGTAAGAAGCAGTTTCCGGACATGATTCCCTTCGCCGGTCGCAAGAGATGGAGATGAACGAGCGAGGGTATTTTAGTCATTAATTATTTGGAGTGACATTTTTACAAATTAGTGAAGTTTGGAGTGGCATTTTGACAATTTCAAAGTTTGAAGTGACGTTTTCACAATTTGAAGGTTTTGGAGTGGCATTTTCACAATTTTCCCTTTCTTCTTCTTTGAACTCTACATACACACAAAATGCTCTACGGTCTTGTGCCACAAAAGAACAAGTAAGTATATATCATTTTCAAGGATTACATATATCTGCCATGAAATAATGCCTCTTTTAATCTTCTCTCAATTGAGTGGTGATCTTAGAATGAAAAACTCAATTATTTGTATAAGATTTTTGCCTCCAAGGCGCCAGACACGCTCCAATATTTTCTCAAATTAAAAAGAGCAATGCATGCATGCAATGGCCAATGAGCGCCGGCCATATGATCCCTGGGTAATTTCTGGGTACCCATAACAATATGTATAACTGTATTAGATCCGTACCGTTAAGAGAACAAATCTCCAAACTAAGATACCAGCTAACCATTCTCTTTTCATAAATGCTATGGTTTATATATTAACTAATCAATGATGTGTGTGTTAAGTCATGCATGAGAGAAGCTTCTAGTCATTTATAAGATAATATTTGACTGATGGCTTAATCAAACATATAGTAATGATCGTGCTGAATGTATGAAACAAATAATTAAGATGATTTTTTTTTTATATATTTTGCTAAAATTATTCCAAGTTAAAAATGTTTCATTACATAGATTATCCAAAAGTTTAATGTTATTCCTTTTGTGATTTTCTTGAAGTTGTACCAGATAAAAAAATAATTGATAGATAATTTTTGGCAGACAATTAATGACAAAGAATAAATAACCATATATTGTGTTACAGTTATACTGTTAATTTAAAAGTGCAATATTGATGTACTATTGTATTGTGCTGATTTTATTTATATTTTATACTGAAAATTAAGAGGAAAATCTATACTGGAAATTTTGAAGTAAAAAATTGAAAGGAAGTAAAAGAAAAAATGGTTATATTATGCTCAGAACAAACTTGTATATTATCTTAATTGTGCTAACTGCTAAGTGTCTTTTTCTTGAAATAAACACTTAATTAATAGTTACTTTCGCACAAAAGATCAAGATAGTGAAAGCAGCAATTGTAAATTAAGACTTCTAAATGCATCATTTCTTGTTGCAAGGTGTAAAACTTCTGCACCTATTGCAATAATAAAACACAGACATATTATATGCAATATAATCCATGCATGCACACTTAATTCAAATAACATGTAACAATTAAGTAACGTAAGAGAAATTTAAAAGAAGCAAAGTACATATAAATTGTACTGCCAATTATTAAGATATAGGTTGTACATAAATGTTTTCTAAACATTTTTTCCATTTTGTTGGACACATATGAAGTATTGCATACCGATTTTTTTATTAATAGAAAAAATATAAAAAAATATTGATAATGGAGAAAGGTTTTATGAAATTTGGAAAAAATATGAATAATTTTATGGTTTATAATGTCCAGTGCACCGTAGGTGGACGTTATAAATTATAATTAACATCTAGTTAATATGATTGCTAATTATCATTAAAAAAACTGTTGCTGGACGTAATGGTCTAACTACAGTGTTTTTTTTTTTTTGTTAAAAGCAATCTCAGAATAACAAAAGTTAGAACTGAAGAAAAAAAATATATGTAGCTAGACATTATGGTTCATAATGTTCAACTACAGTATTTTTTTTAATGATCATTAACGATATTTAAAAATATAGCTAGATGTTATAAACCATAATGTTCTTCCTATATTTTAAAATATCAGATATAGAACCTTTTCCATTATCAATATATATTTTTATATTTTTTCTGTTAATAAACAATCGGTATTACAATTGCATACATCATCAAAAAACCAAATATGTTATATATTCATATCAGACAAATGTAAACATGACACGTAATAAAGTCTCCCATACGCATACAATGCCAAAGGAAAATATAATCTGTGGACATGTAGAGTCCAACGCCTAATGCATGTCATTGATTATTGAAATAAGCATGTCAGAGTGGGCCCACATTTTCTTTCTCATATCGTCACTGCATGCCAGGTGTCTCTCGTTTGGTCAACTCCATATCATGGGCAAGAAAAGACAGCGCTGTGTGTGAATATATATATATAAATAGACTATTATACTTCGTAAAGATGTATTATACTTTGTAAAGATGGTATTATTTTCTATTTATATTTTTATTTTCAAAATTTAAACAGTCGATTCGAAATTCTCAATATAATCTTCATATTGAAATCTACTTGCACACCAAAATTTTCATTTTTTAAAAATTTTATACTATCTTTTTGAAATTTTTTGAAAATCACAACTTTTCATTAAATAAAAAAATAATAAAAAAATTCAGAAAAATACTGATTTTCAAAAATTCTAAAAAAATAGTAAATTTTTTCCAAAAAATATAAAATTTGGTCTGCAAGCACATTTCAATATGAAGATCACGTTGAGAAGTTTAAATTTAGTATTTGAACTTTGAAAATGAATATATGAGTCGAAAGTAAAACATCATTTTACTTCCCAAAACATGGTAGCATCACTCTCTCTCTCTCTCTATATATATATATATGAGATGGGATATGACACTAGTGGAAAAACGCACATCAGTATATCGGCCTATTAGTAGCAGCTTTTTGAATAAGACGATACTAAAAACAATCTATATCGGTTATTTTCAAATAAACGATACTAAAAACAATCTATATCGGTTATTTTCAAATAAATGATACTAAAAACATTATGTATCAGTTAAATGTATAGCCGACTGACTTTTTGTATCGGTTAAAGTATAAAGATTTTTTCTGTATAGCCGACACTAATTTTTTTCTAGACCGGCTTCCAACTATTTGTATCGGTTAAAGTATAAAGAACTGATACAGATAGTAGTATGATTGGCTGCCTACAGTTAACCAATACATATAGTAATTATTTGTATCGCTTATATGTAAAGAGCCGATACAGATAGTATCTGTATCGATTAACAGAAGAACCGATACAAATAATAACTTTCAGTATCGGTTGATTAACCGATACAGATTAGCTAGGTATTTGTATCGCCTAGATTAGTGTTGCCTCTAGGTCCGATACTGATGTACATAAATAACTGATACAAAAGTACTTTTTCCATTAGTATGGTGAGTTGCAAGGATCTTGTTTATTTCACGCTCATATCTCCGTTTTCAAAGACCAAATAGTCGATCCGAACCACTTAACAAGATATTCATATTGAAATGTGCTTGGAGACTAAATTTTACATTTTTTGGAATTTTTTAACTATTTATTAAGATGGTTTGAAAATCCCTGTTTTTCAATAGTGCATAATTTTAATAAAAATATCGATTTTCAAACCATCTTAATAAATAGTAAACAAATTCCAAAAAATATAAAATTTGGTTTCCAAGCACATTTTAATATAGATTAAACATCTGTTTATTTGGATCGATCGTTTGGACTTTGCAATCAGAGAACTGAATCGTTTGTTCCTGAGACTAGAAAAAACGTTTTGAGTTTAACCAAACCCCCCCTCTCTCTCTCTGTGTATATATATTTGATGAAAACCCGTAGGTGTTTAAGATAAGATTTACTTTTACCTTTTTCAACACCTCTTTCACTGTTCAAACTCATTTTACTTTGAACAAACTTCACCTCAAAAAGGTGTATCTGGAAACAAAGTTACGTACATTTCACCCCTGTAAATTTAATTTAGTGTTATATTCTTTTGAAAGCTCCACGGAAGCTACGAAATACGTAGTTAATAAGGGTTATTATTAATTAGAATAATTAATTAGATTTTTGACTTTTATAACATTTTAGAATAATAAAGACATACGCTTAAATTTTTTCTTGTTTTATGAAGATCAATGTCTTCATTAATTTATACAAGTACAAAAATAAGGTCGCTATATATTGGACAATTTTGTATGATTTGCTATCCACAACCAAAACTGTATATATATCAAGTTATTTAATAACGGAAGGTCACTTAATTTATTCTCTATACATTTTATCAATTTAACTTTGATTTATTCCATTTTAATCATAACATTTAAAAATGTATAGAGAATAAAATTAAGTACAATATACCACATTAATTATTTTTGGTAATTCATGTGAGATTCTTCGCTTCACTTCTCAGGTTTTGTAATTATACCATATATATAATTTCAAGAAAACTATGAGATTATTCATGTCACTTCTCAGGTTTTGTAATTAAGTGGAAATTCAGAAGGTAAATATGTAAACATTAGCAATTATTTATATTTGTATCTAGTTTGAATTTAAAATCGAGACCGACTCAAATTGAATGAAAATTAAGTTTTTCTAAAATAAATCGGGAAAACATAAGTTTTTCTATAATATCTCGTATGGATAATTGTGAATATTGTTACGTTGTCGGCTGGTACCAATGGTGGTATCTGTACAATATGTCTTTTGTATGGTTTTCATGTTAATGGAAATCGGTGGTCACACTTTTTTCAAAAAAAAAAATCGGAAAAAATTAAAGTCAAATGGTAAAGAAGTTGAGTGATTAATTAATTTCCCATATATCTACATTCAAAACTTATTTTGTAAAAGTATATAGTGTGTATGTATTGCATCTTGGATAAACATATAAACATACATAAAAAAATAAAAAAAAAGCAACTCCCTAAATTAACACATTTTTTATTAGCCATTATGTTACGTCAGGATTCAGAAGTACGTATACTAACAAGTATATAGTGTGCATGCATGTATTATCAGTACGTAATACATTACATGTAGTATGAAACTTTGATTGCTTATTCTCAGTTGTACAGTAAGGAAAGTTTTATGTACACGTTTCGTTATAACGATTGTTCCACATGTGAAATTATGATTTGCGAATTAACCGACCGTACTAATAACGATCCGAGTGAGAGTTGATTAACAACATTTGAACATTTTTGAATAACAAAATCAAATGTTATTTTATCTTGAACCCCGGTAATTAAGAGACCGATTTGGCAATACACGTAGCACTTTTCTATAAACAAAGGCGGTACCGAATCCGTTTGACTTTGTTACACCTCTCTCTCTCAACCCCAGTCTCTCTCTCTATTTAAGCGTTTCATATACTGCCTTTTTCTCTTGGGACCCAAACAAACACTTGGAGCATTTTGCCTCAATCTCTCAATACAAACTTATCTTGTGTTCTCACCTGATCATCAGGAAACTCATCTCAAGTTCTCTTCTTTGGTTTGATTTAGAGTGGATTCACTATTCATTTCAAGTAATGGGAAGATCACCGTGTTGCGAAAAGGATGGATTGAAGAAGGGACCGTGGACACCGGAAGAGGATCAGAAACTCGTCAAATATATCGAGAAACACGGCCAAGGCAACTGGCGTACTCTGCCGAAAAATGCCGGTGAGTAGCGCATATTCATCAACAAAATTGCAAATGAGAGAAACACAAGAGTTGTTATTCCTTTTTGTTGTATTTTTTTTTCCTAAAGTTGATTTGTTTAAATTTTATATACGTGTAGGTTTGGCAAGGTGTGGTAAGAGTTGTCGTCTCCGGTGGACGAACTATCTCCGGCCAGATATCAAAAGAGGAAGGTTTTCATTTGAAGAGGAGCAAACCATTATCCAACTCCATAGTATCCTAGGAAACAAGTAAGAGAACTATATACATAAAAATATTTTTTTACTAAATATTTTATATTATTATTAGTTCATTATTGAGTTCTGACCCCCACAATTTGGTTTTTGGTTAGGTGGTCGGCTATCGCTGCTCGGTTGCCAGGAAGAACAGATAATGAGATAAAGAACTACTGGAACACACACATCAGAAAAAGGCTACTAAGAATGGGAATAGATCCGGTTACTCATGAACCGCGCTTCGACCTCTTCAATCTATCATCTCTTCTGAACCCTACAAATTACAACTGTTACCAATCTCTGTTCAATCTTGACACAATAAAATCATTCGATGCGCTTGTCAATCCTGACATATTGCGGTTAGCCGCTCTTCTTTCAACACAAAACAACTACAGAAACCCCATGTTATTCCAATCACCAGAAAACAGTATCCCTTCTAATTGCACAACTCAAAGTGGCCAATTCTTTGATGGAACCACACTGGTACAACAAAATGCGAGTCAAATACCGGACCAAATCCCGGCTCTATTGAACCCATCACCGCAACCCAATTTGGTGTCCCCGGACAATTTTTTGCAACCCGATTTGCAAGGTCTTTGTGAAAATTTTGACCCTGAACTCCTTCAAACTTTGTTGGAAACTACACCTGATATTCAGTGGATGAACAATCAGACGGCCTGCAGTAACCCGAATTACAGCAATCAGACTTCGAGATTATCGACACCAGGTTCTGATGTAGAGAGTAGCAGCCCCTCAAGCAACTTGTTTCAATTTGAAGCTCCTGCACTGTTGGATGTTAGTGACTTCTTTTAGGGAGAGACGGAAAGGTTATGAAAATGTTAGGGACTGTATAGTTTGTTTACTCTTTTTTTTTTTTGGTTTATACTTAGAGGAGTGGATCCTCTACAATCCCAGCTGCTGGGTACTCCAGTACTGCTTCCAAGAATTTATAATTTATCTACATGTAAGTTCTTGGAGCTGGGGTTGTAGAGGATTTGGTGCTTCCTACAAGTCCTGCATGTTATAGTAAATTACCGTTAGAGAGCTTTTTTTGTTTTTTTATATTATAAGTTTTTAAACAGTGTAATCATGTTTGTTTTCAAAAATTCAAGTTTTGTTTGCAAGAGTATAGTTGTCTTTGTCAAGCTGTACGGTTATTGCACCAAATTTCTTTATAAGACAAGAAATTAAAACGACAGTCATGAAGGGTACATGAATTATTATATAAATATATTGAAAGCATGCATGCTTTGAATTAATTGATAGTTAATTAATCATCAAGGTGTTAGAAAGGACAAAGATATAAGCATATATAACTACTATTGATAAGAACATTTCAATTATATATGTAGTAGTATTGATTATTGAAAGAAGGGCTTATCTATATTACATATATAAAAATATATTAATTAATTAAGGTTTTAAATTTCTTAGATATGTATGCCATAAATATATATTATTTATGTTCTCACGTTCAATTTTATTTCTATTACCTAATTTATACTGATAAAATATTAAATATGGTTCATGCAGTCATATCTTTCAATTATATATATGTTTGATAGTGAGACTAGCGTGCTAGGTTCACAAGTGTGTTTGGTAGGTTTTAACTTTAAAATTTATTAAATTGATTTTAAACGATCAATTCAAATGATTGAAATTGATTTATTTCTTGAGTAATATATGTATATGTAAAATTTTGAATTTTTGAATTCATTTAGTACAGAGTTAAACAGTAAAAAAAAATACAAGTTATTTTAATGCATTAATTTTTCAATATTGATTGACCGCTTGATTTTGTACTAAATGAGTTCAATTTTTTTTTTTTAATTTTGCATGTACACACTTAACTCGTGAAGTAGATCGGTTTAACAATTAATTTCGATATCTAATTTAAAACCAATATTTAAATAGATTTCGAAGTTAAGCTCACCAAGCCCTTTTGATGAGCATATCACACACTAACCTCACTCTATGTTTAATGAACTTAATTAAATGCAATGTAAGTCTTATAGAACAATACAATTTTTTTGTACACTTATGCATATATGTTACTAAGTGGATAATTAATCGAGTTGCTTATCATTATGCACGACTTTTGCATTCAGACAATAGACTTATTTTTGCACAAAATTAGCTAAATATAAATATACTTATTTTTTTTTCTTATGTAAAAATTTAACTATTTTTTCAATGATGAATTTGACTAGGCCTAATTTCAAATTCAATTTATGTCAAGAACAAGAATAATAAAATTTTGGAATTATATATTGCATCTGCCGTTTATATATTGGCTTTGGGAAAAGTTACTTTGACTAACACTATATATATAGATTTGGTGGTTAAACAAAATATGCACAAGTCTACATTAAAAAAAAAAGGCTCAGTACTCAAAGATTATTATTTTGCCTTAATAGGGCATAGTTTCCTTAAACCGACTATAAAGTCTCGCCTAAATAACAACCAATTAATAGTGTCATGTGATTATGCTAATATCATAATAGTTTTAAGATAGGGATGAAACAAGGTAATTGGGTGCATATATATGGTGAATTTTTATAAGCTAATATATCATTGAGTGAGTCTATCCTACTATGCATATCATGATTTGGTTCGTAATACAGATCAATATTTTCATTTTTAAAATCCTTTCTGTCAATCCGAACTGTTCAACATAATTTTCATATAAATGTGTACTTGCATACCGAATTTTATATTTTTTAGAATATTTTTACTATTTTTTAAGATAGGTAGAAAATCATTGTTATTGGATGGTCCAGAATTTTCAAATCAAGTGATTTTCTACCTATCTTAAAAAATAGTAAAATAATTCTAAACAATTTAAAATTCAGTCTGGAAGTACATATTCACATGGGGATCATATTGAACGGTTCAGATCCGCTTTTAAAATTTTGAATACAAAAATATTGATCCGTATTACGGACCAACCCGTATTATGCATAGTACCATAGACTTGCTCATCTATATCATTTATTGTGGCCATAAATTAATATAGATCCCACAATTGAGAGCATCAGTTTTTTTTTTTTTTTTTGAAGAAAATAAGCCGTACGTACATATAGCTAGTCTATTTTAAGTTTGGGTAATTATAACATATCCCGTTGTCCCGTACTTTAATAGTTCCCCGCGAAGCGGTTATTGGCGGAACTTAAGTTCTAAACTTAATTCAACTATAATTAATTAACTAATCATTCGGACCCCACTTTCACGATTTTGAATTTTATTTCTTTCCAACTGCGGCGCGCCTTTGAATTTCTTCCTTCTCGGTCGATCTCTCCGTCGGACACCAAATCCGGATTACTGAATCGGCGATCTCTCTGGCAATCTCTCCGCGATTTGTCCAGAAATTTGGGATCGACTTCTTATTTTGATCTATACTTATATCATATGTTCTTCCTTTTGTATTTTGGATTTCTGTTCTACATCTTTTATTCAATTATCTACGATTTCTGTTTGAATCACTGATATTTCAGTTTGAATCACAATGTATGCTTAATTGATTTGACATTTTTCGTCTTTTATTGTTGACTGATATTTGAGAATTCTTGCTGACTGATAATTGCTGGTAAATAATTATCAGGCAAATACTTTGTACTTTGTAAGTAGATACTTTATATCTATGGATGAATACTTTAGTGTTAAGTTATTGATACTTTCAATAATAACTGGTGCATTTCTTTTGTTGAATAAGTATTTTCTGGTAAATACTTATCAAGTGAATACTTTGTGTTTGATAATGAATACTTTCGTCAAAACAGATGAATACTTTAATGACAAGTGTTTTTTGATAGATAATTATTTTAGAAGTCTGACTGAGTAAGATTTTATGCTCATACAAGATGAATACTTTATCTATTATAGATGAATAATTTAGGTGAATATGTTGATTTTAATTTTTATAAACAATTATTATATATTGTTTGATGAATACATGTCTCTTTAAGTTTGAATACCTTACAAGTTTGAGATAAATACATGTCTCTTTTATATGTTGAACCTATTTTGATAATATATGATTAAGTTCTGGTATCAGTATATTGTTATAATGAATACATTTTACAGTATTGTTGAATACTTCATTGTATTGTGTTGAATACATATCTGTATATCATGTATTATTCTGTGTTGTTGAATACTTCATTGTATTGTGTTGTCGAATACTTCATTTTATTGTGTTGACAGAATGAGATGAATACTTGTATGTAAAATGAATATTTGTTAAAATGAATACTTTGAGCATTAAAATGAATACTATAATAGAAATGAGTGTATACTTCACATATTAAGTATTAAAAGTGTGTATGCAATAATGAATACTTTTCATTGCCTTCCATGTCACTTTCAATGTTAATGGTCCCCACAGTTAAGTACGGTCTTAATGTGGACATTTGAGTTTCGCCCACTGACGGACGGTTTGCCGTTCAAATGACTTTTGCAGCCCCCGAATGATTATTTGTCGTTCTTAAAGTGCAGATCGCAGTTGAATACTTTTGTGTCTATGGTTGAATACATTTGTCCTTTGGAATGAATACTATCGGACGTTTTTACATTCTGCAGCAATTTTCGCGATTAACGCGTTTTCAAAACCGTTTTACGCGTTAACTTTTTTCTTTTAGTGTTTTTTATCTGAGAGACAGATAAGAGACGTTTCATGAGAGACAACTAGGTGGACCCTTTAAGTTTTTGTTAATAATAAAACATAGTTTAATTAAAACAAATATCACAACATCCATGCCAATGAATGCAGTTCCTAATAATGGCAGTGCGCACTTCCTAAACCTTATAATTAATGAGATAGTGCGGCGCAATTGATCCAAAGCCGGATCGGACTCAAATCGTCTAATCTTGCATGCGTCGAGATTTGTACTATATATGAATTTAATAAATTTAAACGGTGTCGTGAATCTAAACTATTCATATGAACTTATCACACAATTTACGTTTGGTTTTGGATAAGACTTTGTGCAAAATTAGGATGTAAATATATACTGTGTCATGATCATGTTGTGACTAGTCACATTATGATTTGGGTTAAGTGTCATGTTGTGCCGTGTAGTGATTAAGTTAGAATTTACGTGCCGTGTCGTGACATATCATGACCAAATTCTGAGAGATAGTCACACTGTGACTGATCATATTTGATCACATTTTTTCTTTTTCAAAATTTACCATTCGACCTAATATTCCTGATCACTAGCAACTTGCATAACCACATGTCATGTTGTACTATGATTATAACCATGTGTTATGTCGTGCTAATTAATTGTTCAAAAGATAATCACGTCGTCACAACATGTGATTGACATATGTACCGTGTTGTCTCGTGACAAAATAATATGTACGTCCTGTAACGTATTCAATCGCAGCATGATTTTTTAATGGTTCAAGTTCAAAAAACTTTGGACAAAAAAAAAAAAAACCACCCCGAAAGTCTATCCCTTGAAAGCAGGGACAAATCTATATTCAATGAATGAGGGTCAATTTTCTTTTGAGAACTTGGCATTAGCTGCCATGTGATTTGATTAAAAAAAATAGAGAAATTGACCCATTTATTTTTATTTTTTGTATTTATACTTTATTTTTAATATAGTTTAAACTAAAATATTATGGATAAGATGAAATTGACCTCATTTATTGTAGAATTTTTGTATATACTTAATCTCTATTTACGTTTGACTCATAAATTTGAAAATCTGACTCCTCACCACGATTTATTTTAAAATAGAATCATATTTACATATTTTAACCAAACAAGTATACTGGAGGCAGAATTTTTTTTGCTTCGGCTTGCATATTAAACTACCTTCACCGATCGATGGAGCTATTTTTCATAAAAAATCTAATCCATTGTATATTTAAATATATGATTCTATATATAAAAAAATCCCTCACCAGCTTGCTTAATTGAAGGGTATAAGCCAAAAGATATATGGGCAGTATATGGCCACTAAATAAGAAGGTCAAAGTTTTATTTTTTATTTAAAGAGGGTCAAAGTTAATAAATGATTGGGTGTATTACTCGTGGTATAAGAAGGCAGTACAGCAGATCGATAGGGAAAGGGATGATTGATATATGGCTATATGCTGATGCCAAGTCACAGCAGGAGTTTATTAGCTTCTCTCATATTCTATCACGTGTTATACAGTACTGTTATCCAATCCTGGTTTCCCATGTGTAGTCATAAAAACACAAAAGGTAATTTCATGCGGAGAAATTGACATGTACATATATATATGCATGCCAGATTATAAGTAACAGAATAAAAGGATTTTGCTCAGTGAGACATGCGTGTTCTCAGTAAATGCAAGTGCTCATATCACCATACACATGTATATATAATTAAGGATAATTAGCTTTTGACTGAATTGTGATCAAGAACTGATCAGTGAATTGCAATTTTCACGTCAAATTAATTTGTGCTTATCTATAATTTAAGCCAAAAGCAAGATGATTAAATTCTTACGTCCTCGATTTTGATCCAGTCCCAGATTTACGTACGTGCTTTTACGAAGAATAAGAGTCAATTGACTTCTATTCATGTTAAAAAAAAGTTTGCTTATACACATATGCAAGATTTATGTCATTAGAGTAAAATGTTATGAGTACTATAAAATTGATCACTATACTTAGAATAAAAAAAAATATATAATTTAACCATTCATGTTTGATCCACATAATTTGGAAGTCGATCTGCATCTGATTAGACCGAACCCTATGTAGTATTTCCAAGTTGATGGATGATTAGACCTAACATCAGATTTATTTTTAATCAAGAGATGAAATACTACGCAATTTTCTAGTTGATGTTTGACTGTGGATTTAAGTTATAATGAAATAAGTTGCTTATTTAATTAAAATTAAGATGATATAAGATAATTTTATTTGGCTGTGACTTAAAGTTAAGTCAGAACATAAACTATATATATATATATATATATTCTTGTTTGTTAGAACTAGTTACTAATTAAATTGTAATTGCTTAAAATAATTGTTTAATATATTATATATTGTTGTATTGAAGATGGCGATTTGATTAATACGGAGTATTAATATTTTATGAGCAACAATTTGGATCGCTTTTTTTGTCTTACACTTTTGCTAACAATTAGCAATTTGTTTAGTTACAAACTAATTTAAAATGAAACAAAATATAGATGTTATAATTTATTCTTACTTATTCTTGGTACTGGTTATTAGATGGACAAAAACTAAGTTCATTCTTATAGGACAAAACTTTGAACGTAGGTAGCATAAACTAATGTGTATAAAAAAATTACAATTGAAGATTTTTAGAATTAAGAAATTAAGTAACATTATATAATTTAACACATCATACTAAACTAGAAGTGGAAAGTGTAAATCAAACACATCATAGATCTTTTCTCTGTTGACATTGTTTTCACACTGCATTCTTAATATTTATGTTTGTAACTGATTTAGAGCAAGAAAATGCAAGAAACGATTGGGTAGAGAACTCTTGTTGTACCAACTCATCTCTATTGGTGTATTGGTGCGCTGACTCATCTCTATAATTAGCGCGTCGATATTCATGTTATTCAAAGTCCAAAGAAAAAACATGAATTGATACAAGAAAACAAAAAAATTCAATTGGGCTCTATCTAGGGTGTCAATAGCAAACTTTTATTCGTTTATCCGACTTGTATTATATCTGATAAGATGGACATGAATAATATTCTTTTTTTTATAAACTTATCGGATACGTGTACGGGTAAAGAATATTTTTCGTTATCTAAACATGTAAGGATACAGGTAAAGTCTATTTCGTATCCGTTACTTAATTGAGTAATTATACAAAAAAAATTATATATAATATATATATTAGAGTAGAACTAGGGTGCTCCTAGGAGTACCAATCCTCATTGTACTCTTAATTCTCAAACCTATCGGATTAACTTCGAACGACGAATCCAAACCGTTGAAATTCTTCTACCTTACGAGTGATGCATCTACATGTGAAAATTTTAAAGTTTTGAATTAATTTAGTATAAAGTCAAGTGGTCAAAAGTCTTCCAAAAAATGAATGCATTAAAATTAATTTAGAAACTTTCTAATTTTGACAACTTGATTTTATACTAAATTAATTCAAAACTTTAAAATTTTCTCATGTAGACGCATCACTCGTAAGGTAGAAGAATTTTAACTGTTTGGATTCGTCGTTCGAAGTTAATCTGATAAGTTTTGGAGTTAAGAGTATAAAAAAAATTGGTACTCCTAGGAGCATCCTAGTTCTACTCTATATATTAATAAGTATTGAAATATTATTTTAATTAGTTTACTTACACTTAGCATGATTATAAAAAAAATTTCAATAAAATACTATACATGTGTGAAATGAATTATATATATTTTAATGTATTATTTAATAAATCATAAAAATAATATTTATATTAATAATACCTGTTATTTATTCGCTATTATCCGCTACTTTCTTGTAAGGGATGGCCATAGATTACTCTCCCGTTATAAAAAAGAAAATAGAAAATAGTAGCAATCATTTGGGAGCATAGAACATACTCTCACACGCATAAACATGAAAATCATTTCATTTGTTTCATTGTATTATCTATGCTGAACCAGCTGACACGTGCACTGTGTAACTTTTCTGACCAGCACATAATTTGGGCTTGTCAGTTGTCACAGTCCAGCCGACCAGATATAAAAAAAAAAATCAAAGTAACCTTCAAAGAAAAAGGCTAATTTTGTCGCCACCTTAATTAGTTGAAAATTTTGCAAGGAACACAAATTGTGTTGGGTGCTCATCTCAATAGTCAATATTGTGCATGCTTCCACCACACATGCTAAATACCAAAGTTCTGATTAAGTGTGATCTCTTCCAAGTCTTGTGAATTCATATCCTTTGAGGTAAGAGGATATTTGAGTTTAAATTCGGACCGTCTAATTAGAATTCAGATCAATCTGGTCTGAGATATAATGCACAGGATCTCTTTAATATTCGTTCCAAAGTAGATCGGACGGTCAAATATTCTGTTAACTAATTAGATGATATGAATTCAAGTATTGTATACTTGTTGAAACCAAATGTACAATTACTCTTTTAAGCAGGAGATGGGATTAGTGCTGTTACATGGGCCTTGTTGACTGTTTCTACGAGGCACGTTGAGTTTAAAATGATGAATGGTTCCGTGGCCTTTCTATCTAGCCTTGGGTTAGAAACATCTTTTGAGACACAAAATATCTAACCACACAAAATAGAAATTTTTTTATAAACTATAAATTAAAAAAATTAAATTTAGGATTTCGATATAATTGCTTTAAATTTTATAAAAACTATAAGAAAAGACTTGGCAAGTCGTTCTCCACTTTTTTTTTCAACAGAACTGCAGTCTGTATCCAAGCAGACATAATTTTTCAATGAAAATCAAATTAAATTTCTTAAAATTTAAAATATCTATCTATCTATCTATCTATCTATTTAGCTATATATCTATCTTTTTTTTTTTTTGGGAAACCTGGCAGCCTTGGTGCGGTTTGATTGAAATAATAAAAGTTATGATTACATCATGTGTGCCTTAAACTGCACAAAATAAAAAAACAACACCAATAGAGAAAAACAACAGAACAGGAAAATACATCATAAGTTATAGTTCCTGAAAAACTACTCTACTGACATCTACTTGGTACTCAATCCGGCTCTCTAATTCGAAGGTGGTTTCTTCTGTCTCTGCCAGGGCCACAACAATTTCTCCAAAGGTGTGTCTCTTCTATAATTTCCTCTGTTTTCAGATCATCCAACGCGTACACATGAACAACGAATCCCATATCTTGCGATACTCCTCTCCTTCCCGCCTGTTGTCTTGACGTGATTATAATGTCCTCAATTGTCATTCTCGGTATAATAACTCTAAATTCAAAATGTAATCCGACCTCAAACCAAATTTGCACTGCGTTAGGGCATAGGAACAGCAGATGCAATGCTGATTCTGATGGGCAATTTCGACACATCAAACACCTGTTTTGAACCCCCCATATTCCTTCTTACCATAACTTCTGCAGTGAAGATTTTGTCCTTTATCAATAGATACAAGAAGATATGCACTGTTGGTGGAATTGGAAGCCTCCATATATACGCATGATCAAAATTTATCCTCCCCCCTGTTACCATCACTTTGTATACCGAACTGGCTAAATATGTTCTAGCGGGTGTCCATCTCCACATAATCATGTCAGGTTAATTGGTTGGTAAAGTTTATGTTTAGGTTCTTGTCCGGCAGCAGGTGGTTTAGAATCCAAGCTGCATCCTTCAAAGATATTTTCGGTTGAGAAGGCCTCTGATCTGATTCAAGCCTGGTTACCATTGGGTTGGCGCACCATGCATCAAACCAGAAAGAAATTGTAGTTCCAGTTCCGATTTGTCATTTAGTAGACCACCTGAATATTGGCAGCATTGGCACCAACCCATTCCAGAAGAAAGACCCAGATATTATCCAAAAATTCAGCCCTGTCTCGTAGACCCCCGTCCATTTCAGCACTGTTATTGTTGTTGTCCATAAACAAGTAGGACTCGTGTAGGCTCGCCAGCACCAGCGTAGCAGCAACGCTACATTGTGTCTGGCTATGTCATGGAGTCTCATCCCTCCCATTTCATATGGTGCACACACCGTTTCCCAATTGACTAGTGCTATCGCTCTCCCTTCCTTCTCATTTCTTCCCCATAAGAAAGCCCTTCTAATGACATCAATACGGTCTATGACCCATTTCGGCAGTTTAAAACACATCATAAAATTAGTTACTAATTAACAACACAGATCACTTAACAGATTAATTAGAAGTATACTAATTAAATTAGTTACTAACACATAATGAGATTGACTTAAAAATTATTACTTTAAATTAAAAGCATATATATTCATTTCTAAAGAATAACAATACAGATCACTTAACAGATTAGAAGTATACTAATTAAATTAGTTACTAATTAACAACCCGAGTTTATTACAAGTACATTAAATTAATGTCTTGAAGTTTAATTGTATATTTACTTTGGTCATTGTGGTTGGTCACATGAAAAATCACTCAATTTATGCTAAATAACAACTTCTAGAAGTATTTATATTTTGTTTAGGTCATTGAGGTTGGTACATCATATGAAAAAACCACTTAATTTATGATAAATAACTACAGAAATCACTTAATTTCTGAAAAATAACAACTGTTGGAAATATTCATTCTCATTCTTTTTGTATGTAATTAGGTGAACTAAAATAGGACTTTAAAGTACGTACCGTAGCTCTCTCTGCCACCTTGACTTTGCATGTCCTCTTTATTTTTGATGCCTCATTTTTTGAACATACTGTCCAAATTAAGCATCCCCAATAATTAAAAAGCTAGAAAAGAGTCGTCTGACCAATATATGACTAATCAATTATTTGCAAAATTCGTCATAAAGTTTCTTCAAAGACGTAATGAACCATAATGACAACAGACCCTTTCAATATCCCAACTAATAGGCTCCTAATTAAAAAAGTTCCGAGATAGTATGTTAGTTAATTAGCCTCATTCATTACCAGCTTTACGGGGCATTGCCATTGATTCTCTCTATAATCAATTCCAGGTTTGGTATTTATGGTCAGTATTCTCAAGTGACATTTGGTCCACTGGTGTGTGTAATTTCCAACTTAACTGTTTAATGCAGCTGGTGATTCAGTCGCTCAAGTGCTGCTTGCTTTTATGTTACGACTAGATTTCATTGCATTAATTCAAGGTTCAAACATAACTATTGGCAGAGATGGCCAAATACAAAGTGTTAAGTTATTTTTTATTTTTTTAACTGCACGTTACGTTGTTGCAGAGACGAAGGCTGGCCTCTCCTAATGAAATATTTATAAGATATTTGCTTGTAAATGCAAAAGCTCTTTTATTCACTTTAATGAAGCATATTTTAATTATAATTATGATTTATGAAGCAACCATTTATGCATCAAACAAAAGCACTGCATAATCGTTATGCAAATCTAAATTGTACGTACTTGCTTCCAGTTGGGTATAGAGCTCATCGTATGAAGTATATATATGTAAAAGAATATGCTATTACATTTACATTCAAAGAAGAATTTGCTTCAATGCTAAAATTCTTTGTAGGATGCTATTTGGGATATACAACTTCATGATCAGTATCAGCTTTCTTGCGTAAAATCTTAACCTATCTATTAATTTAAAGAGGGCAGCGTTGAGAAAAAATATAGAACCAAATTAATACATCAGAACACATTCAACCAACTAATAATGGTACCTCTTCTCCGAATCTTGAAGAGCCGCTGATCTGCTATATTCTGCATTTCTGTTGAAGGAAGAGACTTATTGATGCTCTTGCCAACTCAATGAATATTTATCCTAATAACATGCTCAAGTTGTTAGATGCTGCAATTAGAAGCAAACATGACTTGGAGAAATTTGAGACTAAATACCCTTTATTTTTTTATTTTGGAATAAAACATGGCGCATTATACCATAACAGTGTCCTTTTACCATCAAAGAAATATTTTTACATTGATTTGCCAAAGCCAAAACTGGTTCATGTGGTACTGGCCAGCTGCAAGCCAATGTGCCATTTTTTAAGACCTAAAATCAGCTTATCAAGCGATAATGAACAGACCAAGTATAAAAGCGACGGCATACATAATATGGAAACTGAAGGTGCCTCCAAGATTCAAGGTTTTTGCATGGTTTCTGACCTATAACAAAATATTGACAATTGACAACTTAAATAGAAGAGGATGGAGTCTCGTTAACAGATGCATTATGTGTAAGGCACAGTCAGAATCGGTTCTGCATTTATTCAACGAATGCATGCAGGCACAGATATTGTATAGGCTAATAGAACTAAAGATGAAGGTCAAGGTGCTAGGAGGAATATCTTATGGGAGTGAAAATACGGTACAAAGCTTAAAGGAGTTCAAATTTAGCAAGAAAGAAAGGTCCATCTTGCTAATTACACAATTTGTTATATGGAGAGAGCGTTGCAACATAATTTTTCGAGAAGAAAATTGCAATATGTTACAACTTGTTGAACAAGTGGAAGCACAATGGAGATGCAGTTCGCTAACAGGAGCTTAAGAAAATTGAGTTAGCTGTAGTACTTTGCATTTTTTTTTCAATTTCTAATTTTCAGTTTCTTTTATTTTCTCTAAATTGTTTTCATTATTTCCTTTTCTGTTGGTTTATGCTCAAATGTTTTGAGCAAAATTGTTTTTTTTATTTTTAGTTACATATCTTTTGTAACTCCAAAATGATTAATAAATCAGGGGTAGACCCTTTTTTCTTTGTCAAAAAAAAATATATTGTGGTACTGCAACTATAATACACCCGCAACATAGTGGTACGATCTTGGTAACCTGGCCTGACTTTTTCAGTAGGTCAATGATACTCATTGTCTCTCGGGATAGAGTTACCGTTCACAATCAAACCTATTTAACTGCACATTAAAATAAACATAAATAAATACTTGGGGTCGAATAATACAATAATCATGTTTGTATTACTATAAACCTTGCCTAAGCTGATATGCAAGTATGATTTGTACTGTCAGATACTGGTAATAGCTCAGGTATATATAGACTTGTTATATTTCCTGAAAATGCTGATGTAACACTGGTGGACATACAGATCTGAATGTAGCATGCATATGGGGCCACAGCAAGAGGCCCTTCAAGGGAACAACTGTGGCCTGTGGGGCGTGGCGGGGACTATGTTCTCTCTTCGGTGAATGCATAAATTGACTTGCTACACTCACAGCATAGGCTATGTTTGGACGGGTGTGAGACAAGTAAATGAGTTTTCCTACCAATTTCTGATAGTTCTCCTTGTTTTCTGGAATGCTATCGTTATGTTCAGTGGCCTTGTAATTCTGCACAATAGGAGTATCTACTAGTTTGCAGTCCAACATTCCCACCTCAGCTAAAAGATCCAACACATATTTTCTTTGAGAGAAAAAAAAAATATCTTTGCTTGATCTTGCCACTTCTATCCCCAGAAAGTACTTCAATTTTTCCAAATTCTTCATTTCAAACTCCTTTGAGAGTCTTTCTTGCAACTCCTTTATCTCCTCCTCGTTATTCCCAATGATAATCATATCATCTACATAGATGATGAGCAAGGTCAGTTTTTCACTGTTACGTTTAATGAACAATGTGTGGTCAGAATCACTCTGATTGTATCCATATTTCTTCATCGCCCCGCTAAACCTCCCGAACCACGCTCTCGGTGATTGCTTGAGACCATACAATGCCTTATCAAGTTTGCAAACTGCTGAATTGGAGCCATGATAATCGTAACCTGGTGGCAGTTCCATGTATATCTCTTCTTCTAAGTCCCCATGCAAGAATGCGTTTTTAACATCAAATTGATGTAAGGGTCATCCAAGATTTTCTACAAAAGAGATTAAGATACGTATAGTATTTAACTTGGCTACCGGATAAAAAGTTTCTTGGAAATCTATACCGTATGTCTGTGTGTATTCTTTTGCAACGAGTCTTGTCTTGTATCTTTCGATTTCTCCGTTTGCATTGTACTTGTTAGAGAATACCCACTTGCATCCCACGGGTTTCTTTCCTTCAGATAGTTCCACCACTCTCCATGTTTTGTTCTTGTCCAGTGCTGCCATGTTAGGGACATTTTATAAGAGCTAGATATTTTGTAAAATAGAGCATAAGTGTTAGGACTTTGTAAATATAGTTTTTCGTTATCAATACAAATATAACGGTGTCAAGCCACTAATCTTAAAAAAAAATCTTCTTCTCTAAAAGGGCTCAGTACTCAATGACATTATTATTTTGCCTTGATAAACCATAGTTTCCTTATACCGAGCAACGAGTCTCTTCTAAATGACAACCAATTAATAATGTACTGTGATTATGCTAAACCCTAAACCCTAAAGTGCGTTTTCTTTCTTTGGACATAAATTTAATGGAAATTTAGAAAAAAAAAAAAACATGTATAATGTACAGTGTATGGTTGAGGTTATTGTAGTAGTGTTTACCAATGGCCTCGAGTACCAGTGGAAGTAAAAAACCAACAAAATCCTTGCCAGGTGCACTGAGCTTCGACGGCCCCCAAATCCCCTCCTCCTGAATCGGTACGTACGTACCTCTATCTTTGGGACTGAAAGAATGAATTAAAAAAATTTACTTGAAATTAAAAGCTTATTCATTTCTGAAGAATAACAACACAGATCACTTAACAGATTAGAAGTATACTAAATTAGTTACTAACAACTTTATTACAAGTACATTAAATTAATGTCTTGAAGTTTGTCTATTTCTTTTGGTCGTTGTAGTTGGTCACATGAAAAAATCACTTAATTTATGCTAAATAACAACTTCTAGAGGTGTGTATATTTTGTTTAGGTCGTTGAGGTTGATCCTATGAAAAATCACTTAAATTTCACTACCACAAAAAAACAGTTTGTACACGGATTATAACTGGAGAGCTACACGGATTTGGAAACGTGTGCGATTCTGAGATGTGGGAAAGTCCACATTTACACACGGATAATTTATACGTGTACGATTACACTAATCCTACACGGATTATTAATAAAGAGCCGTTTGGAAAATCAAGAGAGCTACACGGATTTTAACTAAATATCCGTGTAGGAAGAGTATTCCTACACGGATATTTAGTTAAAATCCGTGTAGCTCTCCTCAACAGAATATTAAATAAATAAACCGGGTTCAGTAACATTCCTACACGGATTTTTAAGTAAAAATCCGTGTAGAATTGTTTCCTACACGGATTTTTATTTAAAAATCCGTGTATGAAGGTGCTGAACCATTTTTTTTTTTTTTTTTTTTTTGTTAGCTAGCCTCCAGTTTTGCTAGTCAGTAATTATATATTTCAGATTGAATATACATAGTCTTTTGCAAAAATAAATATAGAGCATTTTGTATATACATAGCCTTTTGCAAAAATAAAATAAATACATAGCCTTTTGTACATGTAATTTCATGTGATCTAACACATAACATACACTCTTCAAGATCCAATACAAGGCGAAGATGATAGTAACCAACTAAGGCGAAGATGACAGTAACCAACGAAAACCATACAAAACTGAAAAAAAAAATAAAAGAGAAATAAGCAATAATAATTACAAATGACCTAAATAAGTAATAATAAGTAGTAGAAAATTAGATAAAGAAAAAATATATATATATATTCATGGCTAACCTTAGTAAGATAGAGAGGAGAAAATAACAACTTCAAATATCTCAGATCCCAGTTATGCTATGAGCTGAAATCAAAACGGCGTTGGAGGGAAAAGGCCTTCTTATATAACCAAAACTCTAAAACTACCTTTTTACACGGATTTTTCACTATAAATCCGTGTAGCTCTCTAGCCTTTCTACACTGTTATTTAAAGAATAATCCGTGTACAATAATCCCTTTCTACACGTTTTAATTTTTTTTTTTTTTTTTTTTTTTTTCTACACGGATTTTTATTTAAAAATCCGTGTAGGAAGGTTGTTGAACCGTTTTTTTTTTTTTTTTAGCTAGCCTACACGGATTTTTTAGTAAAAATCCGTGTAGCTCTCTAGTCTTTCTACACTGTTATTTAAACAATAATCCGTGTACAATAACCCCTTCCTACACGGATTTTTTAATAAAAATCCGTGTAGCTCTCTCACCATTCCTACACGGATATTTAATGAAATATCCGTGTATAAAAGCTTAATTTCCACACGGACACTAATTTTTAAGTTAATATTCGTGTAGGATTCCTAGAACACTGGAAAAATCTTATTTCATACACGGTTTTTTATAAAATTGAGAAAATCCGTGTATAAGGTACAGTGTAGGAAGACGTTTTTTGTAGTAGTGTTTATAATAAAAAATAACTGCAAAAAAACACTTATAATTTCTGAAAAATAACAACAATTGAAAATTTGGAAGTATTCATTCTCATAATTCTTTTTGTATGTAACTAGGTGAACTAAAATAGGACTTAAGTACCGTAGCTCTCTCTGCCACCTTGACTTTAAGTATATCCTCTAGAAAAAGAGCATTTAAATGGAGAGGGAGAAAGAGCCGTCTGGCCAATATATGAGTAATTAATTAATTGCAAAGTTAGTCATAAATATTAAGTTTCTTCAAAGACGTAATGTTATGAAAATGTTAGTGACTTCTTTTAGAAGGATAGAGGGAGAGAGAGAGACAGAAAGGAAATGAAAATATTAGGAAATTCAGTGCTTCCAAAATAAATTAATTTATGCAGATGCAATTTCTTGAAGCTGGGATTGTCGAAGATTTTATTGGTGCTACCTATAGCTAGTAAATTACCGTTAGAGAGCTTTGTTTTTTTCGTATATATTATAATTTTTTTTAAAGTGTAAGCATGTTTGTTTTGAAAAACATAACCTTTTTGCAAGAATAGTTGTCTTTGTCAAGCTGTGTTAAAGCACTTATAAATTTCTTTATAATTAAAACAAGAAAATATGATATTATATATTAGCGTAACATATCATAATTTGTAATTAACTAAGTGTAAACTCATTATTTAAACTTAGTTTTATATTTATCTAGTTTGAATTTGAAATCTACATTAATTGTGACTCAATTTGAATGGAAATTAAATTCAGTAAAATAAATCAGATAAATGAAAGTCAAATGATAAATAAGTTGAGTGATTAATTTCCCCAAAATATTACATTCCATGATATTTTCGAAAGGTCGGGTAAAGGTTAGATGTGTTTTCGTTAACTTATCGGGAAATGGTAAGAGCAAAGATTTTTTATTCGTTATCATAACATGTATGGGTATGAAAATGCTTCCACCCGATCAGTATCGTACCCATTGACACCCTCTAGGCGGTACCAAATCCGTTTGACTTTGTTACTCCTCTCTCTCCCTCTCTCATTTCCAGTCTCTCTCTATTTAAGGGTTTCCTAACCATTTTCTCTTGGGACAACAAATACTTCGAGCATTTTGCCTCAATCTCTCAATACAAACTTATCCCTGTGTTCTCACCTGATCAGGAAACTCATCTCTAATTTGGTTTACTTTAGTGTGAATATCATCATTTCAAGTAATGGGAAGATCGCCGTGTTGTGAAAAGGATGGATTGAAGAAGGGACCGTGGACACCGGAAGAGGATCAGAAACTCATCAAATATATCGAGAAACATGGCCAAGGCAACTGGCGTACTCTGCCGAAAAATGCCGGTATTTAGCACGCATTCATCAACAAAATTACAAATGAGAGAAAAACAAGAGTTTTTATTCGTTTTTTTTTTTTTTTTTTTTTTCTAAAGATGCTTTGTTAAATTCTAAATATATGTAGGTTTGGCAAGGTGCGGTAAGAGTTGCCGCCTCCGGTGGATGAACTATCTCCGGCCGGATATCAAAAAAGGAAGGTTTTCATTTGAAGAGGAGCAAACCATTATCCAACTCCATAGTATCCTAGGAAACAAGTAAGAGAACTAAACACATAAAAATGGATTTTTAGTATATATTGTATTATCAGTTTATTATTGAGTTCTGACTCCCACAATTTGGTTCTTGCTTAGGTGGTCGGCTATCGCTGCTCGTTTGCCAGGAAGAACAGATAATGAGATAAAGAACTACTGGAACACACATATCAGAAAAAGGCTACTAAGAATGGGAATAGATCCGGTTACTCATGAACCGCGGTTTGACCCCTTCAATCTATCATCTCTTCTAAACCCTACAAATTACAACTGTTACAAATCTCTTTTCAATCGTGACACGTTAAAATCATTTGATGAGCTTGTCAATCCCGACATACTGCGGTTAGCCGTTCTCCTTTCAACAAAAAACAACTACAAAAACCTCATGTCATTCCAATCGCCAGAAAACAGTATCCCTTCTAATTGCACAACTCAAAGTGGACAATTCTTTGATGGAACCACACTGGTACAACCGAACGTGAGTCAAATACTGGACCAAATTCCTACCTTATTGAACCCATCGCCGCCTCAACCTAATTTGGTGTCGGACAATTTTGTGAAACCTGATGTGCAAGGTCTCTGTGACAATTTTGACACTGAACTCCTTCAAACTTGGTTGGAAACTACAACTGATATTCAGTTGATTAACAATCAGACAACCTGCTATAACCCGAATTACAGCAATCAGACTTCGGGATTGTCAACACCGGGTTCTGATGTTGAGCAGGCACTCAAGCAACTTGTAATTGGAAGCTCCAGAACTGGGAAATAAATCTTTAAGTTTTTAGATAGTGTAACCATGTTTGTATTCAAATATAGAAGCTTTTTGCAATCCCAACCGTTGATATTAGTTGATCCCTCATAAAAAAGTTGTTTATCCAGAAGCAGGGAGCTTCAATGCTTCAATGCTTCAAAAAATTTATAATTTATCCAGAAGCAAGTTCTTGAAGCTGTGGTTGTAGAGGATTTGGTCCTTCCTACACAGGTCATGTTATATTAAATTACCGTGAGAGAGCTTTGTTTTTATATATATTTCAAGTTTTTAGATAGTGTAAGCATGTTTGTATTCAAATATAAAAGCTTTTTGCAAGAGTAGTTGTCTTTGTCAAGCTGTGTTTCTGCACTTATAAATTTCTTTAAAAAACAAGAAAAATGATAGAAATGAAGCGTACATCAGAAATATATAAATATTGAAAGTATGCCTTGAATTTATTAATCCAAGGTGTTAGAAAGGTCAAAGATTCAAGCATATCTAACTAATATTGATATTCACATTTCAATTATGTAGTATATAGACCATCAAAAAAAATTATGTATAGTATATAACTATATATAGCATATATTCTAGAAGGGGTTATCTATATTACATAAAATATATTAAGGTTCTAAATTTCTTAGATATGTATGTCATATTATTTATGTTCAATTTATTTCTATTCCCTAATTTATAATGATATTATGTACATTATTGCAATTTTTACAGAGGCAGCAGCACAACAATGGCTAATGCAAAAGGACGATATGTTTTTTTTTTTTTTTTTTTTTTTTTGCAATTAAGGGTGGTACAATATCTTTGACTGAGCAATAGAGACAGTACCAACACTGGTAATAGAGAAGAAAGTGTACTTTTTTGTTTAATGCCTACTTTTTTGTTCAAAACAAAACAAATGAAAGTCTCATAATTGTTCCTTTAGTTTTTCCAATCTAGACGAATGGACAACATCTTGAGTTTCATCCAATATCTAAATGTACAAAGCAAATTATCTTATGCAATTATTTACTACAATAATATTAATTCTGACCTGATACTCGGACAATGTTTTTTTTATTGTTTAAATTTTTGCCTTCAATTAATGCATTCAAGGATTTAGTAGAGCTATAAATATACAAATGAGGTGACAATTAGTGAATACCAACACAATTTCTATACCTGAACTACAATACTAATTCTATTGTGGGATCATGCATTTGAGGTACTAATATGGTAATCATACAAAATGTAAACCTCAACGAATGAACTGTTTTAATGTCAAGAGATTATAACTCAGTAAATGATAAATTATTTTCTCCTTGTTCAATTTTTGTATTATGCACGTGTGCTCATAGTATAAGGAATCAATGTTTGTATGAATGTAGATTTTAAAACTGATGATGATACTATGTTGTTATATATGGAATGGATATATAAAAATTTGTTATTACTAAACAAGAAATAAACTCCATTATACTGAATTGTTATTGTACATCCATGAACCAATATAAATAAATAGCTTACAAAATTTTATTTTATTTTATTGAGAAAAAATGTGAGTACGGCTGTACAGCCCACATTTAATTTCATTAAACCAGTTGCCGAGTTTTGTAACAAAATTGAAAGAGAAAAGTGTACTCAAAACATTTGAGTAATAAAACATAAAAATGTGAAATAAGACGTAATAAAATCCAAAAAAACTAAAAAGCTGAGAGGGTCCAACTGAATTAAATCATATTTGATCTTCCTTCGTGGTTACAGGTCAACCTGATTGTGCAGCAGGTTATCCATTTCTTCTCTGAAGCCCCCCGACGATATGTGTACCAGTATTGGTTCAATACCAGTTGAACCAGTACACTTTGTTCTCTATTACCAGTGTTGGTACTGTGCCTCTATTGCTCAGTCAAAGATATTGTACCACCCTTAATTGCAAAAAAAAAAAAACATATCGCCCTTGCATTAGCCATTGTTGTGCTGCTGCCTCGGTAAAAATTGCAATTGAGAGACAATTTCCTCCATCAGCACATGTGGCTCTTTGCAAATGTCTCTGAAAATTCTAGCACACATCTCCTACCAATAGCTTACATAATTTGGATATCAAGGAATGAAAAATAGAATACACACCAGCATTTATAATGCGCGTTGGATAAAATAAAGTGAAGGGGTAGTCTATCCCGACAAATACTTGTACAATAATTAGCATTTATAAGTGCTAGTTGGTTTTTCCTAAATCACAAAACCATGATGCAAGATTATACTAAATGACCACTTTGGTTTTTATGATTTTTTTTTTGTTTCATCCATGACACTAGGTACATCAAATTCCTTAGAACTAGATCCTAATTAACAGTTCTTCAACTCTAAAAACCGGTGTGCCAGTTCCTTGTCCCAGCCATATATTCTTCCTTGGTTAGCTAGGATGTGCGCCATTTTGATTCCTTGGTCTACCCTGCTGCAATGAATGGCCCTATATTTACCTCCCATCTGGTTCTGTAAAATCCAAGCGCTCCAGATACGATCAAAGGCCCTCCACTCATATGTATGAGTGGCTGTCTGTGAATAGTGAATTCACAGTCTGACAATCTAGCTGCTGCATCAGTATGTATGTTTAGAGTACACCCCTAGCTTCACTGATAGTGCACAACCTAGAAACTGGAAAAAGAGAGGCCCTTCCCTATGTAAAAATCAACCAGGTGATAAGAAATGGGAGATTGAGTGGGATGAATTTTGGAGACAGTGGGTCAAAACGCGGGCAAATACGCATCTTGGACGGAATTAGAGGCTACACAGCATGTTGATATTCTCTATGATAGCTAGGAAAGGGTGGATGACGAAACCAGAAAGAAACTCTAGGAGGCAGTCAAAGCAAAACACATTACATCCTGATCTTTTTTTTATTTTTTACATTATCAATGTTTTAATAAAAAATAGTAATTAGTACGATTTTCTGTTGTGAATATATCAGATTCATTGGAAGATCCCGCACAATAAACCGAAGGACCATACGTTCAAAATTCTAAATGAATCTTGGAAACAATTTACAAGCACACTTGTGACAGGCTATCTAAATAAAGATACAGACCCCCTCACAGTGTATACAGACCCCCTCAAAGTGTATACGTGGATTGATCCACAAGTATGGTAGGCTTTTAAAAAATTGAAGTCCACAAGTATCAATCAATATATCTTAAATTTCTGTGGACTTCAATTTTTTGAAAGTCTTCCATACTTATGGATCAATCCAAGTGTGCTTTTAAATAGTTTCCAAGATTCATTCATAATTTTGAGCATATGGTCCTTCGGTTTATCATGCAGGATATTCCAATGAATCTAATATATTTACAACTAGAAAATCATATTAATTATTACTTTTTCTTAAGACATTGACAATTGTAAAAAGAAAAAAAAAAAAAAAGACCGGGATGTGATGTATTTTACCTTGACTGCCTCTCACAGTTTATTTCTCTCATCGTCATCCACCATTTCCCAGCTATCAGACGATATCAACCTACTGTGTAGCCTCTAATCCCGCCCAAGCCCAAGATGCGTATTTGCCGGCATTTTTACCCACCGGCCTCCAATATTAATCCCACTCAAATCTCCCATTACTTTTCATCTGGTTGATTTTTGCACAGGGAAAGACCTCTCTTTTTCCAATTTCTAGGTTGTGCACTATCAGCTTATCACCCCAACCCTCATCCAACATTAACTCATCTGATTGATTTGACATGGCTCTAACCTAGAGATTAACCAATCTGAAATTTAGCAAGACAGATTTAATAGCTTAAAACAAGATATGGCAGCAGCAGCAACAACAACAACCAAGCCTTAGTCCCAAACAAGTTGGGGTAGGGCTAGAAATAAAACCCAACAAATGAAATAAAACAAGATATGGCAGCAACCATAGAAAATTTTTTACTACCTCCAACAAAGTAACCAAAAAGTAAGTCACCAATCGTAACAGTTTGAACTTTCAAGGTGCCTTCAGCACACTTTGACTGATGTTAGATTAGAGTAAATTTTTGTATTACTGTCATGGAGAAACAAGATATATATTGATGAATTGGAGAATATATACAATAAATTAGTTGTTTTCCTTTTTTATCTTTTGTTTATTTAAGATTAATATAGCAAGTTGCATGACAGCACATAAAATCTCTACCTAGTATAAAAATGTACATACACATGGCTAATTTACTAAACAATAGATGATGAGCAACACAAACAAAAAGCAAAAATGCAATAGGTAAATGGAAATTCCAAGCATTCTTTTTATTTTGTTTCTAAAAAGGTATACATTTTTTTTTATTTTTTTTATAAATTAATGTCCTATGGAATCTCCCAGAACAATTGCATTGTAATTTTAGCAGAATCTAGTACCAGCAAAGTAATTATTAGTAGAGGACTGTTCCCAATGTCGCCACAGCTTTTAAATGCCACCAAATGTCACAAGATTTAAGCCTTTGAATTCCAATTAATATACAGTCAAGATTTGCTCTAAGAAATGAAAGATAAATGCTTGTGCAACTGATTGAGCAAATCTGATTGAAATTAGAAGAACAACAACACAAATAAATAAAAAATCAATTTACTTTCTCTGATTAAGCTCACTATTCAATTACTGATTGAGCAAATTTTTATTTTTTATTTACTTACTGTGAAATACCATATTATTAATATATTATATATATTATTATATTAGGTGCTTGGCCCATTTCTTTTTTATTAAAAAAATAAATACCATAACTGATCAAATCTGATTGAAATTAGAAGAACAACAACACAAAAAAAAAAAAATCTGTGCTATTGAGGCCTAAATTTCTAAATACGAGTATCTATCAAATCTGATTTAAATTGTTTGCTCATTTATTATCTACTGGATTATTGATATTGAAAAAGAAAATTCTTGTTAATTCTTAAAATTATAATTTTCAAGTTATACTTCTCATACCATAATATGTGGGCATAATATACTGTCATTATATATATGTGTACAGTCCCAATTACCAGTACCCTTTGTGCCCATAAGTTATATCTATAGCATATATGTACATAATAACATCTATTATTTTTTGATTCCATATTAAGTTGATACAATAATATTCTATATAAAGAAAATTGGCACTATGAATATGAAAATTAATCAAGCTTCCTCTCTCTATCAGTACAATAGTATAACACTGCCTAGTGTAATGTTCCTTCCAATATATTAAGAATTGAGTTTATAATAGTATAACCTATCAAACGGAGATCAATCATAAGTCATAACTGATGACATTCGAATTTCAATGAATTTCAACCACGTGTAAAAATTGTGTTGTAAATTCAATTTATAATATATTATAAGGAATTTGTGTCAGGTCCCCGTGAAACTGACAAAACTAATATTTGAGGAATTTTATCGAACACCAGAAGGACAACTAAATATGAATTACCAAACACCAAATAGACAGGCATCGATTAAAACCTTCGTACATAGACAGGTAACAATGTGCATACACTAAAACTAAACCAATTATTTTTGTCATACATTGGAATCACCGTAATACAAAGCAAAATCAAGGAAGGTGTAGAGACAAGTTATTGATGAAAACACAGAAAAATCGGTACTCACCTAGAGAGAGAAAGGGGCCGGCGTTACGCTGAGCGGCGGAGGGAGAGGAGCCGGATTTGCGCTGAGCGGCGGATAGATCGATTTTGAAAACCCTCGGATTCGGAATAGAGAAGATGGAGATTGAAACCGCACGGTCCGCACTAAATAGAATTACAAGATGAGTTTGGGTCCGATGCCCATCGGACTCAAACTGAGTTCGATGGCTTTTATAGCCGTCCGATACATTTTAAAAACTGTGCACCATGCTTTAATATTCGTTTGAGCTTTAATATCCGTGCGCACGAATTATAAAAAGGATCGGCGGTTACGAAACCTATCGGACGCAAATTTAAGTACGATGGGCATCGGACCCAAAATGACCAGTAGAACTGTCGTGCCACGAATCAGTAGTACAATTGTATTTGTAATTTTGTATAAGTTTTTCAATCTACTATACACAAAACAGTAATATTTAGTTTACAATAAATCTGTGGAAGCCACAAAATAATCCAGAATAAGAGAAGCGACGAGAGAGTAGGTTTGGTTCATTTGTATAACAAATCAATTTCGTACCGATATTATATATGCTTTTTCGTCCATTATACAAAAGGAAATAACATTTTGTTCGCAATAAATCTTGGAAAGCCAGAAAATCTTTCTAAATACATGCTTTTTCGTCCATTATACAAAAGGCAATAACATTTTCATCCTAAATTCAAGTTGTGCTAAATTTGCATTCTTTGTAAATCTTTCTAAATAAACACTCTTTGATACTATCACAATTTTATCAATTAATACAGTTTAAGTTAATTTTATTTTTATTTTTTTAAAAACAGAATATGTAATCATGCATGCTTCAGTTTTTTCTAAAAATGAACCGCAATTTAAATGCTTGTTCAAACGCCGAATGTAGTAAAATTTAGTTCATTAGGAAGCTCACTAAATCAGTTTACTTTATCATAATCTCACCAATTAATGTTTAAAAAAAAGTGTTAGGAGCATTACAAATATAGACAGCAGAGCTTGACTAATAACAAAAGCAATTATTAGGATGCTAAATGAGAGACATAATATTTTTGTTACAAAATGAAGTTATATATGTGATATTTCTGACAAGCTAAATTTGGAGAATTAACGATGCATGATTCAAGTTTGATTTAGAAAATAATTTAGACTATATTGAACCAGTGAATACTTAAAAGTATATCATTACATAAAAAAATCACAAGATCTGCATCAAACTAACTTCAAATGCAAAAGTATTTTTTTTCCAAATTAAATATTTAAAAGTTAGTTGAAATTTTTGTTTTATTTTCTCAAAAATAAATTGGGATAAATTTGTAATATATAGATTGGTTATATTATTAAAAAAAAAAAAGAGTAAAGAGTATCAACAATTTTCTGTTTTAATAATTTAATTCTCTAATTAAATTCAACGCAATAATTAGTATTGCATTATTTATTTTATGTTTCAATTCCTTCCATTACAAGTTTTTACGATTCTACTTTATATCTCACTATGTCAACAATTATTTAACTTAACCAATAAAAATATCAAGATTTTTAATTTTAAAGTTACGAAAATTAATCTTTTGTCGGTAAATCTTCACAAATAAAATCAAAGACTATTCTAAATCTCGATATTCTTTCCAATTAGAAAAAATATAATAATATATCATTTACATATTACAAAATATTATCTTATAATTTTTTTATTCAAAATCTCAAAAAATAACCAAAAATCTCATTCAAAAAATTATATTAAAAATTTAACAACTAATGAATTTATATCTTAAAAATTTATTATGTCTTTTATTAGCAAAAAATATATATATACAAAATTCTGACAAGTTAAACGATTCATAATTGAGACATAAAAACTATTATACAAGAAACTTTAATGAGATATATAATATATTTCTATATTTATCTTGCAATAGCAGAAAATATTATGCTTTTACTTATTTTTAAAATTCAATATGAAGTATGTTGATGTGAAAAATAAATTTGAGTAGTTTGTAACTATTGATATATACTATTAGATAGTCATGCAAAGTTGATGTGAAAAATAAATATGAAGTATGTTCATGAGCAAGTTATTTTTATTCATGCAAAGTTGTTGTACTATTAGATAGTCACTCGATAAGCATGGAAACTATTTGAGTAATAAAAAGATATATATGAAAATAAATTAGTAATTATTTTATGAGCTTAATGCTATGATGCTACCATTTTCATGATATATCCGCTTATTTTCAGAAAATTACGATAGTTCCGACTTTTCATTCAAGTGTACAAAGAGTGATTTTTTTTACCCTTTTTGAGGTGAATTATTATGTATGGTCTCAACTCTGTGAAATGAGTCAGGAACATAGGCCGAATGAGAAATGACCACAGTGACAAATCAATTATTCGGGTTCGGTTCGACAAAGTCAAAAATTTATGATTCGGGAATAATTCGGGTATAATTCGGGAATGATTCGGTATTATTCGGATCAGAAAAATTCATAAAATTCTGGAAAAATCGTAAAATTCTGGGAATTTTTTTGAATAATTCGGGAAAAATTTGTAAAATTCGGAAATAATTCGTAAAAATCGCGAATTATTCGGGTATTATTCGGTCAAAGTTCAGTCAACTGAATAATTCGGCATTCGGTTCGGCATCACCAAAAAACCGAATTATTCGCGAATAATTCGGATATTATTTGCGAATCTTGTCGCTATGGTAAATACTGCATGAGTCAAGCGAAGCGGCAGGGTTCGGTGCCTATTCGGGGACAGCGCAGAGATTCGCATCCTCTGAGATATCTCAAACTTTGCATGACTTTTTGGAAAATCTCAATCGTTCAAATTAGTTCTGCGCGAATCTCAAAGCTCAAATGATACTGGCTCCCTACATTCCCTTGAATAGGCACCGGACACGTCGGTCCCGCAAAAATTTAGATATCTCAGAGGATAAGCACCCGACAGCGCTGGGGCAGTATTATTTGAGCTTTGAGATTCGTGCATAACGTCTTGAACGGTTGTGATATTCCAACGAACCGTTGTTTGTCCGGTATCCAAGAATAATTACAGTCAATTGTTCCCTATGACTGAGCATGTAACGAGCCGAGAATATTATGCAAATGAGTCGGATGAAGAAACCCAGCAGCATCTTACATTTACAACTGTCTGTTAAATGGGAGAATTACATATATACCACTCAAAATTTGTGGAATTATGTATATAACATTTAAATTTATGTAATTACGTATTTACCATCTAAAAATCTAATAACTCACATATTTATCCAATTAATAAAAAAATAGATTATTTAAATTTAATATTATATATAATATAATTAATAAGTTATTTAGTCTCTTCTACTTCTCTATTCCTTTATCTTTTGCGCACATGTTTTTCTCCCGTCTTTTTTGTCGTATTTTTTCCTTTCCGCTAAAACTCTCTTCACATCTCGTATCTCCTGCTGAACTCAGAGAGAATGGGGTCTTGGAGATTAGGATATCACAACATAACAACTCATCTAAAAACTCGGAGATTATGATATCAGAGAGAAGGGCGCACAACTTGATCTAAAACCAAGATAACCACTCTACTTTTTCCAACATAACAACTTGCACTGAATTCGATTGTACTGAATTCGACACTGATATCGCAACCTGTTATCAAAAGAGTAACTAAACTCGAGATTCTACGTTTGTTTCTAGCTCAGTTAAAAATAGTGTGGATTATTTAGGTGATGGGAACTCAACGGATCCTTTCATTCTTCAACGGATCCTTTCATTCTTGATGATTTTCGGTGCCCGGTTTCACTAGGGTTGATGAAAGATCCTCTTTTTTTTTTCTACTGGGCAGGTCCATTTCAAAATATTAAACACCATCTTGGTTTTTTTAATCTCTTATATTGAATATAAAGGAGACAAAGATAGAGTACTAAGTTAATTGTTTATTATTATAGTTTTAAGAATTTTAAACATAATTAATTTGAATTTTGAATATCTTTGATATATACTAAAGTTAGATTTTTATTTCTTGTTTCGATTTATTGGCTGCAAGTATAGAAAAAATCTACTACAAACGTACAAGAGAATTATTTACTTTGTTAGATTGGAATTTAAGGAAGTTAATATTGTGCATTAATTCCTTAAATAGAATCAATCTGTGAAGAGGTAATTAGGGGCAAAGTTGAAGATAAAAATGAGCATGTTATTTCAAATCCATCTCTTCATCCAGATTTGTGTATAAAAATAATTTCTTTTGAAATTCGTACATTCTAAATAATAAAAAGTTGAATTTAGAATAACAAGGTCCTGTAATTTCAAAGGATCATATATTTCCTCTGAGAAAATAGATGAATTTTAGCTGTTTTAGATGCAAAAAGATATCTAACCCAGCCGCATCTTACATTCGTACATGTTGCCAATTTTTTGCTCTTGCATTGCTTTATTTTCTCTCAGCTTTGATGCATTAATTTTATGGGTCAAGATAGACCGAATTCTGGACCATCTAGACCATCTGACTGAGATCCACACTAATATTAAATGGGCCTGTATATGTATTATAGACGTGAGTTGGAATGACACTAATTCAGATAAGACGGTTGAGATACATTAAACTCAAAAAATGCTCTTTTGAGTTACTGCAGTAGATGCAAATGTTGAGTATTTTGGGTATAGGTTTTTGCTATAACTTTGTACTCTTTTTCTTTTAAATTTATAAACCTTGATACTCAATGAAAGAGTTAATTGCAAGCGCACAATCCTATCAAAGTAGTACTTTAGGATGTCGAACCACAGAGAGTAAGTTAAGACTTAGTTTAAACTTTTGCAAATAATTTCAAAAAAAAGAAATGAAGTAAAGTGCAATAAAGTAAATGGGGGGTTTGTTCTAATAATTCCTAAGTTTGGGTTCAATACCCGAAAGAGAGGAGTTTTAAACAATTAAAGTAAATAAAGGAAAGAAAAAGTGGTTTGCTTTCAAGTTAAGGAAATCTAGGGGCATTCAGTCTACAATCCCTTGATAATTCTATCTAATCTGCATTTGTTTAAATTCATGTATGATTTGATGAGGTTTCTAACCTAATATGTCATTAAGGGTCACTTTCGTGAATTAATAACGTGCCTAAATAATTCGGGTTTCACGATTAAGTCCATCACCCTAGCTATCTAGGTTATGAAGCTCTTGTTAGTCTCTTCTCTCCTCAAATATTGGTACTTCACGATTAAGTCCATCATACCAATATCCGATTTGATGTGAGATGTCCTAATTAGGATTTGACTTCACCGTTAAATCCTTCATCAAGTTCCTAATCATAACTTCTATAGTTCCGGCTTAGATTATAAATTTGTTAAATCCTAATCCAAACCTAGGGTATTTGCATTCATAATTTGGTACTATCCTATTGATCCTAGTCAATTTTGGGTTCTTTCAAATCCAAAACGGGATAACTACAATTCAAGTACTAATTATGTAATTAACACAAATGATAAATCATAGAAATTAACAATCAAATCACAATAAACAATCATAATAAAAACAAATAACCGAATAAGATAGAATTAAACAAGTTCATGCATTGACCTAAACCCCTAGAGAGAGAACTACTCTCTCTTAGAGAGATCCATTACAAAATTTGGCAAAATAAGAAGAAATTGGAATAAAGAAATGTTTACACCCTTAAAAATCTCGAATTTGCCGATTTCTTGTTTGGATCTTCTTCTCCTTCCTTGAAAAGCCTCGAGAACTCTTAAAAATTCTATAGGTTGATCTCCAAAGAATATAGAAATGGACATGCACCAAGGGTGGAGAGAGAGAGAGAGATTCCTTGAGAGATTGATGGATGGAGATATGGAGAGATTGGATTGATTGAGAGATTGATGGATGGAGAGATGGCGAGATGAACCCCCCCTTTTTATAGCAAGAGCTTATGCCTAATTTTGAGGCTTGAATGTAGAGTTAGTGGGGTTAGTGGGTGCTCTCTTTACAATGTTTTCTAGATAAGCATGTCTAATTTTGGCTTTTAAAACACGTCCTTGGTGTGCTAAAAATAGAACCCGTGTTGAAAATGAGAAATTCTGGTTATCTGCGAGTTCAGTGCGTCCGAACTGGATTTTACATTTTGAAATTGGATTTTCTTCCTTCATGAAAGTTGTAGATCTCCTCGTTAGCTTTCATAAAAGTGGTCATATGCTCAAAACGGAGTTCGTATGAGAAAGTTATGCCCAAAATACGAAACTGTCTTGGAAGCTGAAATTTCGGCCGAACTGAGTGCGTCCGCACTGCGTTCGGACTTTTCGTGTGCGACCAGAATGCGGTCCGCATCGATATCCGTGCGTCCGCACTGGCACGGATTTTGATGAAAACCTTATTATATCTTAAAAAATTTGGCGCGTGTCCAGAAAATCCATCTGAGTACTTATTTTGGCCGTATCGGAATCCGTGCGTCCGCACTGGGCTCTGGAAGGTTGTATTTTGGCCCTTTTTCGCCATTTTCTGCAATTTAAAACAAGCATACGCAGTAACTTGATTCCAGTTGTAATCTAAGACATTTATATACTATAATACAAGATATTTAGAGTATTTTCAGGATAAAATATAGATCGAACATGTGTAAATGTGTGTATATTTTTATACTTATCAGCAGACTCCTCAGCAGCCCGGGAAGACGAATTGTAGGGACGGAACTAGAAAATCTTTACAAATTGTAGTTGGTGGAAATTTAATTCAAGTTCTCTACCAACACAAAATAAGTTCTAATGACTAGACTACAAATAAATATGTGATATTTATAAAAAAAAAAGCTAGACTACATGCTTCTTAAAAAAAGTAAAATTTAATTAAATTTTATTATACATAACTAAAATTTTAAAATTATAAAAATGGCTTAGTCAACTTTTGAATAGCTTTAGATCCATCACGAGCAGAACAGAGCATTGATCAAATTGTCAGAGATTAATGAACTGATATGATATGAGCGAGACAATAACCGCATTTTCTTTTTTTTTTTCTTGTCAATTTTTATTCCTCTATTAATTTCTTGTTCTCATCACGCTTTGGTTCATATATACTATATAGTCTCTACAATATTAATAAGGAGATTGAGATATTTCATCACGCACTTATTCCAACAGGAGAAATTCATACATGATTGATGATTGGTCGAATATGGTCATTTCGTTGGCATATTTTGGTGTACTAATTAAACAGCTTTGAATTTTGGGGATATATGTAAATATAGGAGGGTTCAAATGCATCATTTTTTTATGCTCCAATATGCTTAATATTATTTATTTCCGTTTTTAAAGTATAAACAGTTAATTTAAACTATTCAACGTGATCATCATAATAAAATATACTTGGAGACTAAATTTTATATTTTTATAATTTTTTTACTTTTTTAAATAGATACAAAATTACTATTTTAAGGAGATTCTGGACCATCCGATAAAGTGATATTGTACCTATGTAAAAAAATAGTAAAAAAAACTCTAAAAATATAAAATTTGGTCTCCAAATATATTTTATTATGAAAATTATGTTGAATAGTTTGAATTGACTGTTCGAACTTTAAAAATAAAGATAAAAAATATAAAATATATTGGAGCACAAAATAATAAAATAACAGTGCATTTAAACCCTCCCATAAATAAATGTTCCTTTTTAACCATTTTGGGCTGTGCAACGAAATTTCTTGGGCTTGTCATTTACCTATACAAAAACCCAACTTTAGGGAACCCATTTTTACAGCGTAATATTTAGTGCATACAGCGTTTGATTTTTTTATGGACCAAAATAACCTTACAGCGAAGACGGGCAGCGAAATAGATTAACGGGCAGACTAAACCATTCTCGCAGCTTCTTCTCTTCATTTTGCTCCGCTCACCCCTCTCTCTCTCTCGTGCGCGCAGCGAACCACACCGAAACCTACACCCACTAATTACAAATACATCCCAAAACTATAGCACAATTACAAATTATCTTCCTTTTCTCTTTCTCGCTTCTCAGTTACTGATTCCTGCTCACTCAATTAGTCAATTTGCTCTCTAGTAAATTCAATCATACTAAATAGTAAAGTTTTCATCTTTGTCAAAACCCTTTCTTCTCTCTCTCTCTTCTTCTTCTTCTTCTTCTTCTTCTTCTTCTTCTAAGCTCTTAGTTCTCAGAATCAGTTAACTGAGCACAAATTGAAGGTAAATTGTTACTTGTACACTAATAAAGTTCATTTCTTTGTGCAGTTTGTTTGGTTTTTTGTTCTATAAATTGAATTATTTGTGAAATTTGTAAAGAAAATGGCGGAAATGAAGCCAGAGGAATTCTTGATCAGTTACAAGGTCTAGAGTACTGCATCGACTCCAATCCCTCTTGGTGTATGTTAATTTTTGCATTTTACTCTCTAATTTGTTACCAATTGAAGAAAAAAGAACTTTATATACAAATTTGTGATTGTTTGTATTGCTAAAAATTGCAGTGGAAGGAATAGCTCTGGGATTTCAGCACTATATACTATCTTTGGGTACAACAGTAATGATACCAACTATGCTTGTTCCTCTCATGGGTGGTTCTGATGTGAGATTTTTTTTTTTTCCATTTTTATTCTTTAATAATTGGAAATAATTCAAGCAAAACTTTAATAATTCAAGCACTATATACAAATTTTATCCTTGTTCCATTTTTCCATTTTCCATTTTTTATTTTTTGGGTGATTTTTTTTTTCAATTTAAAGTAATTCTTAGTGAATAAATGTGCAGGGTGACAAGGCAAGAGTTGTACAGACACTATTATTGGTAACTGGTATAAACACTCTGGTACAAACCCTAGTTGGTACCAGGTTTCCAACTGTGATAGGTGGTTCATTTTCATTTGTTGTACCAATTTTATCGATAATTAGAGACTCCTCTCTCGCTAATATATCTGACGACCATCAAGTGACTTCTCTCTCTCTCTCTCTATCTCTATCTCACTCAGTGAAATTTGTTTTCAAAATTTAAATCGTCATTTGTAAATTTGTGTACAGAGGTTTCATGCAACGATGAGAGCAACACAAGGTGCCTTAATAATCTCTTCTACGATTCAAATAATTCTCGGATTTAGCCAATTATGGGGTATTTGCTGGAGGTACATCTATTTTTCTGAATTTTTATTTATCATCACCCTCGTCATTTGTCGTAGGCTCTACTCTTTCTTGACGGGCTCGACTGTGGCGGCTTGACTGGCGCCTATGTGATGCCTCGACAATTTCAAATTGAGAAGGGTCTCGTCTGGTCGAGAAGCTCAGCAAGCAATCTTCTAGCTGCATCTTTTTTGTAACGGGGCCATTGTTGATATTTGGCTTTGCATTCATCAAATAAACTCTCTATTCCTTCGTCATGGGTCGAGTCAATTGGTGCGAGTGTTCTATCGATTCTCCACTGTTGATGAATTAGATGTAATGGTAACGCGCCGTGTATCCATCTCATCATTTTATGCGCACACGGAAGACCCATCGTTGCCTCGAAATTGCCTGTGCATTGTTCATGCATTGTGCCAAGTGTGACTTTTTCGTACTGCTTGTACAACTGTAGCAAAGCGTGACGCGATACATGTGATAGTAGTTCCAAAAAAAATGGAACACCTCGACACTTATGCAAAGCACGGACCTTTTGTTCAGCAAGTTGCACCGTAATCTTGTTGTACTCCTTTTCGACTGCTTGGCATATGTTGTCTTTTACCTGTGAAATTAGCAAAGTTATTTAGTCTAGTACTCCTTTTGAAAAACAGATAAGCTCTGGATGTGAAAGCATAACTTGAAAGCATAAATTGAAAGCACAACCTATTCTCATTTGAAGCTACTGGAGCCGAATAAATTAAAAGCATAACTTGTGATAATATTTCAAAAAGGGATAATATTTGAAGCTACTGGAGCCGAAATTGAATGCATAACTTGTGATAATATTTGAAAAAAGGATAATATTTGGACTTATCTTCTGAAAATCACCCGTTGATACTAATAGATACCTTTTCAACTTCGCATGTGCCCCTTCGGCTCTTGAAGATGCACGGTTACCTAAATGCAAATGTTTATCTGTCCATGCTCCAACAAATTTCTCTTTGACCGGCATCAATTCCTTCAAAATATTTATGTATTAGTACTCCAAATTTTTATCTGTACAAAAAAATTTGAAATAAGAGTAAGAGTCGATCGATACATTTGTTATGTAGTCTAGTGATTTTTTCTTGACCAAATAAAACACCTGAAAGTCCGACCAATTCTTTTGAAATTCTTCTTCATTTGTAGAATAAACCACCGTGTTCGTCCAAAAAGATAAGAAAAGATCGAACGATTATTTTGTGTCAAAATCACTCCTGCAATTCGTCAACACATTCTTCTGTATGTGCCACACACAAAGAAGATGGGTAGTTTCCGGAAAAACAACATTGACTGCATTTATAAATGCTTGTTGCCTATCCGACATAATAACCGAAGGCGTGTTCTCTATGCTGATCACTTTTTTAAACGCCCTCAACACCCATAGAAAATCGTCCTCCTTTTCGTGCATCAAAAATGCAAACCCGGCATAAAAGGATGTGTTGAAGTATGATACTCCAATGATGTTGAGAAGAGGCATTTTATACTTGTTGGTTTTATACGTACAATCCATAACAAATATGTTCGAGAAGTTTGTAGCCAAAATCCTTGACATAGGATGTATGAAGAAAAGATGTGTAATTTTATCTTTTTCATCCGTTGAAACGTCGAACTCAAAACCACATTTTCCCAATTCTTCAAATAAAGTTTGAATCATCGTTCGGCCTCCTAGTCTTTGTCTACGGATCTTTGCCTTAGCATTGTATAGCGTGTCTACTATAACTCTCATTTCCGGGTTGTCTTGTCGTAAAGACGAGAGAATTTGCCTCGGTGGTATTCCGGCTTGAGACATGTGGTTTACATTCTCCATTTTCTTTTCCGATAACCACCGAAAAGAAGGGTGACCACTGATATCGGCAGATGGCTTATGGTTGTGTGACAAATCATATATTTGAATTACCCACAACCCCTCATTGGTTTTTTTACCCCTAATCTTGAAGGGACAACTGATTTTGCACGTAGTTGTTTCTTTTGGCCTTTCACTTAATGGTATACCCCGCGGATCACGATATCTACCCACTCTATGACATTTGTAAACCACATATTTCTCTGGTTTTGAACCATCTACGCTTAACACATATCCTTGGGTTTTGTAAAATTCTCTAACACGGTTGTGCAAATCTTCACGAGTTGGAAATTTGGAATTGAGTAATTTAAGCTCTTCGGTCTCTAATTCAAGCTCCTCAGCCATCTATTAATCAAAAGGTAATATTATGCTAATAAATTCAAGTGCTTCTAACAAATAAATTCAGTACCATAATAATAGTATAATGATAATTTCTAATTAATATCCTATGTTAGATCCAAAGTATTCCTATATATTACCTAACACGAGCAGAAAGGGCAGAATCTAGTGGAATACTGATGAGAACTTGTTCACACCTGACTCAATTTTTTTTTCAAAAATATACTTCTATTTGTTATAATTTTTTTAAAAATAAAATAAAAAAATACTCAAGTTGTAAAAAATTGTAAATTGAGGAAAAAAAATATATATACACTGTGAAAACTAATTAGAGACCTGCTAAATTGAGAGGAAAAAAAACAAATATTTTGATCAAAATTAAATTATAGATGGCGACTCCTACAGTCCCATGCACCAAAAATTGTCCCATTTAAGACATCATACTGGTCCCTATCAAGAAATCAGAAGAGTATGAGACACTTAGGTTAGAGACAAGAAAGACTGACAGTCACTGGTTCCTTTACTTACCTTTAACTGGAGAAACGAATTGTTTCTTTTGCTGGGGACTTCTAGGCTTTAGTTGGGGTGTGGAGAGAAGGATATAAAAAATTCCTTTTGTTGGGGCCTGTTGCTGGGGCCTTCTAGGCTTTAGTTGAGGTGTGGAGAGAAGGAAATAAAAAATTTCTTTTGTTGGGGCCTGTGCGCAATGGGAATAGGGCAGGGATCAAGCTGGGCAGGGGCATTTTAGTCCGTAAAAAAATTAAACGCTGTATGCACTAAATATTACGCTGTACAAATGGGTTCCCAACTTTTGTAATATTTTCTAAACCCTAGCTAGGTTCTCTCTTTAGGCAGCTATTTTTCTCTCACAGTCCCTCCGTCTTCCATTAAAAATTTACCAGAATTTTTTTGCAGAAGAAGATTACAATTGCACGAGGACATGAGGTTTGTCCCAATCCCTTGATTATGCTTCTATTTGATCTGTCTGTGTATCATTTCCGGTGGTGGTGATAATTTAAGAGATTCTCCATTGTAAAATTGAATTAGGAATTTCAACATAGAAGTGTCAAAATCCTGTTCGATGAATTTCAACAAAGGAATACAAGCCTCTAACTATTCTTTTTTTTTTCCCTAAAGAAACTGTAAATACTGTGATAAAATTGACTTCACAATCCTAGGAATGATGAAATTTTCACTTGTCAAACTTTGGATTTGCATCCTTGTAAGTTTGGTGTTAAGCATTTGGCACATTTATAAATTGACGTCCTTCATGAATGAATGAAAACATGAAACATCAATACTTGAGTAGACTTTAGCTTGCAATAGTTTTGATTATTGCTGATAGTACAAATATCTTAGTTCCATAACTTGGATCTGAGAAATGAGAATTGACATGTGCGTCTGTGCCCGAGTATATGTTCTCAATAAGTTTCTTAGAGATGAGCTTAACTCTCTTGTTCATACTTGCACAAATGGGGATGCATTTCTATATAAGTATCCACAAAACATTTAGTGCTTACATGAAAAGGCATACTGTGTAATTTTTTGTGAGTAGTTGCATTCATTTGGATTAATTCATGGCTACACATAAAAAAAAAAAAAAAAAAAAAAAAAACCTGAGTCAATGAAAATTTTTATGGTTTCTTTTTGTGCAAAACCTCCTGTACATTTAGAATCCTAAGAATATTATGTTTGTGATGACATGAAAGGAAATGTATGTAAAAATACTTCACAACCATATAGCGCTAATACTTTTTGCGAAACCTAGTGTCAGTTACTTTTAAGTCTGCTAATTAATTTATACTTCCTTGAACTCCACTTATGTATGTCTATGAACAAAAATCAGAAAACAGTTCTGTTCTTCTCAGATTGGTTTCTTAGGCAAAAGATAAAGTGATAAACTAATGACATTAGGTTAATATGAATATTATGTTCTACTAAATTTTAATTGGCTTTGGATATACCATCCAATTAACTTGAATGGGTTCATTTAAGTCATTCCAACGTGTATCACGGAGAATGCACATTTATAGATTGTTCATGTATACAAATATAGGAGTAAAAATGTACATGTTTTTGCATTTTTCTTTTGATAACCCGTTCTTACTGTAGCTCTAAGTTACTGAATAAATTTATTATCTTATGGTTCATAATAGTATAGTGCAGACATATTAATGATAGAAACAAAATTTAAAATTAGTTGTGTTATTGTGTCCATGCAAATTATTTTGTCTTTTAACTCCAAGAGTACTCCAGAAGTAAATGAATATGCATAGACTAAACAAGGTATTTTTCATTTTCCTACAGAGTCGGCAAAAGCATTTTTCTCAATTATGATCCACAATTGATGAAATATTCTGCAAAGTGTAGCATGCTCAAGCTTTAGCATGGGTGGTCTAGGAAATGAGGTGTAGGTAAGTTTTATGAATTTTGTTTACTAATATTTGCTATGAATGTGGTTGTAGTACTCTTGTGAGTAGGCAAAAATATCCTGCACATGGTTGGCGTATTTACTTATGCGACAGCAGGACTTGTCGTGCTTATTGTAATGAATGTCTAAATGATAGGCCAATCGTTCATTGAACCAACACTAACTTCTAATATCCTGATCAACGGATTATCTTGTTTTTTTTTTAATTAAAAAAGCTTGTTGTATTAAACTAATGTTTGTTTTTCCTTCTTTTTAGTTACTTTCCAAGTAAAAAAGGTGAAATTTTACTAGAAAGTTAACAAAAATGAAGCACGAGTTCAAACCCTAATGTGTTTGGAGTGCTTTCATTATAAAATGATTTCGAGATGTTTTTGTTAGAAAAGAGTAGATCGGGTGTGAGGATTAGGTATGGTTTGATTGGAATTTAGAAAATGTAAGACTTACTATTTTAGGGCTTTGGACCTAGCTGTCAAATAAAGACTATTTGACACAAATAAAAATCAAAATAGTGAACACTATATTTTATGATTTCCTGTTTCAATATAACAAGATGCCTTCTATAACAAGATGCCTTCAAGGGAACTTTACAATGATACAATGATTTTCAGCACAAATTGCACATATACAGAATCATTTAACTTAGCAGAATTGTGCAACTCATGTTATAGTCTGTAAATTTTAAATTTATTTAATTAAGCTAGCAATTAATATTTTCAACTAATTAAAATTTTTATTTAAATAAGTAAGGAAGTTAAAAGTTAAATAATGTTATGATTAATTTTATGAATTACTATGACTAAGATTCGAAAGTTCGTACCCATTATTATAACGCAAGTTTTCATCAATTTAATTTGATTACACGTAATTGATTCGTAGGTACTATCAATTTTGAAATCTCTCTAATTTCATTAGATTAATTAGATAAAATAATCTAGTTAATATAGGAAGTCATAATCAAACGTGAAACGTACAAATTATTGAATTAAATTTGGTAAATAAGATTTGCATAAAATGAAATAACATTGAGTTACATATTAATAATAAGTAAACTTATAAAAATAAATACGTTGACAAAAATTTTAATAAAATTTTAATGAAGTTTACAAGTGTAGATATAAAGTCAGGACGAACATTCGAAGAATCGTACGAATATTTGAAACATAAATTTCAAAGAGTATTTATTGACCGATCAAATTAATTTCCCTATTAGAAATGCGCAAGTTATAATTGTTTGGATTTAGAACAAATCTCAACTGTTCATCCACCTTGGCACAAATCTTGAAGGTAAACCCTATTCCCTCTATTTAACCCCTGTATTATTTGGACCATCCGATTTCAATCAGCACGAATCTTGATGCAGCCCATCCCCTTTTATTCTTTTCCTCTCCTCCTTTCTCTCTGCCGCTGGGGGCCTTTTCTCCTTTCGCTCTTTCCTGTTTTGCGCGAACCCTAGCGTCCGCTCTTCCCGCTCTCTCTCGCGATAAATTTTCGTCTCTCTACCTGCCCCCGTCGCGTCTCCCTCGTGCGATACGACTTTGGTAGCACGGCTGTCAGAGCTTCTGACGCCTTGACCCTTACGCGATTTCCTCCTTCTGGGTTATATAAGTCTAGTGGTGTAAAAAAGGGCCGGGCAGGACGGGCAGGGCACCGGGCGTGCACGGGCACGGGCACGGGCATCACAGGCACAACGGGTCGGGCATCACGGACAAAAAAAAAAAAAAATTCTGTCCTGCCCGTTTAATGCCCGTGTCCGTCACGGGCGCGGAGGCAGGACGGGCCGCACTCACGGGCAGGAAAAAAAAAAAAACAGGTCCGGTCCGTTTAACGCCCGTGCCCGTGTACCCGTGAGTGCCCGTAGCACGGACACGGGCAGGGCACGCCCCCGGGGCATTATTAGAACACTAATTTAAGTCCCTCCCTCTCTCTCTCTCTTTTTTGGTTGTTTGATTTTCGTTGTGCTCATGTGTTGAGATTTTTTTTTTTTTTCACTATTCGCCCCTCTTTTTCCGTTTACCCTCTGATTACTCGAGAACCCGGAACCTTAAGGGTTCTATTGTGCTTTGTGCTTTGTGCTTTGTGCTTTGTGCTTGCAATTCGTTCTTTGGTGCCTCTTGGTGCTGTTCCCGGCGCTTGGTGGTGCCTTCTGTGTGGTGCTTGCTGATTTCCCTTGATGGCTGTGCCGCGAGGCTCGACCTTGGTACCGGCCTTTTTCTGTGCTGCTTTGCCTTTGTGCCTTCTCTCGGGTAAATACCTAAGCACATCCTTTTTATTTGATTGTTTGATGTGTTGTGCTTGCCTTTGTGCTATGCCTCTGTATTGATAATGGATGGTTTTCTTGCACTGGTTTGATCTGTGACGTTTGCTTGATGGGGTGTTTGTTGTGATTCTTGTGTTTTCGGTACCTGTGGTGGTTGTTTGCTTTAATGGTACCGGCCCTTGGCTATTTTCCTTCTCTGTTGTGCTTGTGGTGATTATTGTGTTGTTGTGTGCGATGCCTATACCAGTGGTACAGTGATACCTCTAGTACTCAATTTTGAATTGATAGGGACCTATACGTAAATAGAATTATTTGAGGGTTCTCTGTGGGAAATTTCAACTCTTAAGCTAATAAAATAGTTATAGGGTCTTAGGTGCAAAATGTGTGATTTTAATATAAGGGGCCGGCCTTTATTTATAAAACAAATAGTGATGGGTTTTAATTTTGGGCCTAGGTCCAAACCGAAATTTATAATTTTATTTATAATGGTTTTAAAATTTCAATTGGGCCTTGGGCCATTTTCTGAAAATAATAAGGAATTTCGGCTTTGAGCCGAAAATCAATGATTTGAGAAATTGGATTTTTTAAATTACAATATAGATCAATTTTTGCACAAACGCTACATTCAATAGGTTAAAACACTATTTAAATTCCGTTGCAAATTTCGGTTTGAATTACGAAATAGGAAAGGTAAGGGTAGAACACACAAAATTAAATCACATTAAATACAACATATGTAGTTAATTAGGATTAATAATTTAATAAAATTGATGCGATAAAATTAAGTATAATTAAATTGATAATTAATAAGAACAACTAATTAGCAACATATCTCGTCACGTATCTAAAATTTATTTCGAACTATAGTAATTAACATAACTATTTAACAAAACGTAGTTTTTATTTTATGTACGTACTAGAAATATATATGTAAGTAAACAACGTATGTTTCTCTTGAATAAGAACATTAATTAAATTTAAGTGCTATAATTAATTTCGAATTTGAAGATTGGTAAATATAATTTTTCCATCGTGTTTTGCTTAATAAAATACAATCTGAATTTAAAACAAGCGAATTACTTTAAGTATTGTAATGGATACCGTAGGGAGCGCCATAATTATCGTACTAACGTTCTGACTAAATAAATTATGTAAAACACTCAACACATTAAATAGATTAAAGGTTTAATAACAAGTTTTTAAAGTAAAACCTTTTTAAACATTTTCGAAACTTGAACGAAAATTTGTTGCTAATTAATAAAGACAATTAATTAGCAACGAAAAATATTATCTTATACTTAGATTTGAAATGACGAGTTAACAGTAGAATTAGAATAGTAAAAAAATAACGAATTGTGCGACTTAGTTAGAAATAATAAAAATACGTAAATTAGTTAAAGGTTTCGTCGTTTTTAAAATTTTATAACCAAGTTATGTATCTAAAATATACAATAACTAAATTATATTAACCTAAATACAAATTTAGTAATAACTATACAATTTACATATTTTATTAACATATTAGCATTAAGGATTTTTAATTTATAAATTAGCTTCCGAAACTGAATTTCGCTTCGATTAAAAATGCTTATGGATAATATAAGTAAAACTGAAGTAGGTAAGTAATTAGAATAGATTAAATTAAGTATAACATGTATAATTACTGTAACTCACGATTAATTAATTTTCGAACGTTTGACAAGAATGTTAACAAACAATTTATCTTCAAATTAAAATAATGAAAGTGCTATCTATTTTAAATCAAGTTAGTTTAAATTAGGTCAAAGTGAATGATCAGTATCTGACTAAATTATTAATAAAGATTAATGCTAAGCTCTCAAGAACTTGATTGATAATAACCGGACACATCCGTCGACCGATCGAGTTTGGTTAACCACAAGTAGGCCCAAATTAAACGAGGGAGGGATCACGTGATCTAGATAGAATTTTAATTAAATTAAATTACAAATTATGTCATTTGAAAGTTTATATTCTGAGGTCCACTTGATATTTGGATTCGTCTTTCGCATACTCTTTCGTGGCATACATTACGTTTCCGCCTTTGAATTAATAGATGCATCATAGCATGTTTATTTTTATTTTGTAATTAGATTGGTGCATAATCCCCTTCAAAGAAAGAATTTTTATTTATTAGTGTAATTAAATTAGTTAGACTATTATATTAGGTATATTTTGTTGTTTACTATTATTATAAATAATCATATATAGTGAGATGAAGAGAAGAGTTTAGACTTGTTGGATATGTGTTGGGGGTCACTTATTAAAAATTCTTCATTTTATTTCTTATGCGTTTGATTTCAAATTTGTCTTTATATTTATAACCTTTCATTTTAGAAGCGGTTAACTATTTTTGTCATGCTTGTAGTTTTCTCCTATTTTATATGTTTGGTTAAGGATCGATTTAGAGAAGGGAAAAAAATTCGAGATATATTCATCTCATTCGTTGCATATAATTGGATATGGGTGTTTTTTATGGGATCGTCATACTTGGGTTGATGATTCTATCGTATTATTATATATATAATTTCTAGCGGGGTACTTGGATACTAGGCTCCGATTTGGTTATAAATATATCATTCTCCTTGGATTTTATTTTGAGAATTTTTTGCATGTTGGCATGATAATTAGACACATCATTTGCATCTACTATATGAATTTTTATTTCTAGTTATGTAGATAGGATAATTGCATTCAAGCATATGTATATAAAAGTGTCATTTACAAATATCACATTTAAAAGTACTCTTAAGAGGATCTTTTGTTCGCCCTCGTTGTTTCGTGGGTTTAGAGGATGTTGGAGGCGAACCCTGAAGACCCCGCGGCTTGACCCTATATTTATGGGACCTTTTTTATTAGGTTTGCAAGATCATTATTGGCTCAATAGATCTTTTTTCGTAGTTCGTGTTCTACTTTATGATGTGGACTGTATAGATATTGTATGTCTATGTTTATTTATGGATTGTATAACTATGCTGATGTTATGATTATTCACGTTGCTGCACTTTTGTCTATTGTTATATTTATTTAGCCTTGCGTGTTTATTGAGTTAAAGGTGATAAACACGAGGCGAGGATCAGTTATGCCCTAAGAATTCTTGGTTTGGGGGTGTGACAACTCATTGGCATGTTTTTCTTTATAACCACGAAGAAAAGGGGTGAAAAAATAGATTCTTCACCAAAATGCATTCGTAAATTACTTGATTGGTTCTTGTTTTTTTTTTACCTAGTGTGAAGATATAGACTATATGAGGAACCCAGAAAATGGAGCAGCATTTAATCTAGGCAGTGGTGTTAGGGTCCGTCTTTCCCCCCTACTCAAATAAGGGTTAAACCCACTGTAAGTTTTCTTAGACTGAAATAATGTACTCTATATATAAGAAAGTAACCTACAATTTTTTTTTGTCATATTAGGTTTTGTGAGACACTTTTTTTTCCTTATGCGACAGGTGCCAATATTTAAGAAGATTTTCTCTTATATTTCTTCTTGCTGCTGGATCTACCTTCATTTTTTGCATGTGCACGAGAGGTAGCATTTTACCCAAGTAAATTTATTCCTAATTTCTAGGATTCTGTGTTTCAAGTTTAATTTTTTAAAATATGTACTAATTGAAAATATAAAATGTGCTTTTTAATCTTCTATGTAGGCATCATAAAAGAGAGATGTTTTCATGTCCCATCTTTTGCTGCTTCAATAAACCTGTACCCAGCCCTTCAGAAATTGAACTCGTATCGATCGCCTTTCCTCCTTGGACAAGTCAACCATTTTCCACTAACATACAGAGTGAATGGCTGGACATATCTCATTACCCATTGCGGCAAGGGTGCAACATCATTATTCCAATCATGGGTTTGAATGGCCACACAATCAGAGTCAGTTGGGATTGCCAGTACACCGAACAATAGGTTTGTTTAATTGGCATTTTGGCAGCCATATGGCGAGAAGGGTTATTGTTGGTGGACGACAGGTAACCAAGAAGTGGTGTAGATGTTACAATCTCATGTTTGCCTATGGACGACAGCTAACTTAGACAAGTAAATTTCAATATTTTATGTTGTTGTTTTTTTTTTTGAGAGATATATTTTATGTTGTAGAATGCAACCATTATCATTGTTAATTTACTTGTAGGTATTTGATTTTTGCTTGACAGTCGTGCTTCACATTTTAGATTGATGAAGATAGACAACACAGGAAGAGTCATTTCCTTCGATTTAAAGGCTATGGTAATAGAATCTATTCAATGTGTTATCTAAGTTATATGCTATTAATTACGTAATTAGTTTTACAAATGTGACATTAGGAATGTCAGTATTACCATGTTTATACTGAATAATTTAATAGATGTTAGTAGCTAGTCTGTAGCAGTGTTTAGATAAGGATCATAGTGTATAGGGAGTAGCTATAGAGAAAGCTATCCTATACAAGTAGTTGTGGATGCCAAATTTTGTTAATAGAATATTCTTATTTAAAAACCATATATAAATAGCTCCAACCCAAAAATAAGTCTGAAACTCTTGATACATATATATTGTAATATATTGGAATTCAGACTCTTGCAATACCTGACTGAATAGAATGAGATTTGAGTCATCTGTTTCAATCTGACACGAATCTCAAAACGGACTCCATATTATAAATAGGCACTGAACTGATTTTGGCTCAGTCAGGAGTATTCTACTTCCTCAGGGTATGGACTCAATATATTGGACTACGATACCAAAATTCAGACTGGTTTCTTATAAAATTAAACAGTCTGCAAATTTTCTGTTTTAATTGTTTTGTAATATTACCACTTCTATTTTCTGTTTTAATTGTTTTGTAATATCTTATATACTTTGGTTGTGTTCCTAAGGGGGCCAATACTAGTGTTTTGGGTCTTTCAAGGGAAGAAGCCGGGAAGAAGCCTTACATTGCTTCAATGGGCATTTAGATGTTCAGAAATAAAAATGTTGTTGAACCTTCTGAGGTATGTCATTTTTTTTCCTTTGTCAATTATTGGTACTTCGGCAGATAGTGATTTATTTACCAGTTTACCTCCCCAATTTGTTACCAATTACTAGCTTTCCCTAGTGGTCAATGAAGCTCAAATAAGGCCCTGGCCATACCTAGCTTGAACCTTTTGTGAATAAAAAAAAAATTAATAATCCTTATGTCTAATGTAAACTCCATATCTATAGATATTCTAATCTTGGATGTCTTTGGTATGTAGATGAACAGTAGTTGCCACAGTATCACTGACAGATGGGACCCGCTGTTTGGCAAAAACCTGTCCTCGATTTTTTCTTCCTCCCGATCTTCTTTCCTCTTCCGGAAACTTCTCTCCCCCGTGATTGTTCTCCTCACTCCACTGCCTGCTCGCTCTTCCCCTGCTCGCCTCACCTCCCTTGTCCTCCCTTGATCCGCACTCAAACTCACCACTTCCTCTTTCTTCGCTGAGTATTTTCGTCTTTCTGCCACTGATTGAAATCAAAATCACCTCCCACCACCGACTGACCCCAATAGCCCGTGCTCTCCCTTTCCCTTCCCATTCCCCTTCGTCTCACTTTAAGCCGCAGATTTCTTAGGTCGGCAGATGATGAGGGTCCTGAACGATACGGCCTTAGCTTCACATGCCTAAGGGTTTTTCATCACAACTTGCCTGTTAATATATGGAAAGCCCTTAGGCATGTGAAGCTAAGGCCTTATTGTTCAGGATCCTTATCATCTGCCAACCTTAGAAATCTGCGGCTTAAAGGTAGACAAAGGGGAATGGGAAGGAAAAGGAGAGAAAAGCTGAAATTGCTCGAAGAAGCTGATGCTTTTAATTCATTTCCTGGTAATTTCATTTCATCTGTATTCTTTTTACCTTTTACAATAGTTGGGAAAAATAAAATAATGAATGCTAAATGTTCAAATTTCTAATTTTGTTAGGAGGTTATGGATGGAAGAGTTATTGGAGATTATTATTTGGTCTCAACTTGGTATTCATGATTAATCATGTGCGCTCTCTTTTTTCCTACTTTTTTAATTTATAATGTGTTTGTTAAAATCCCATGTAAAATTCTATATGAGATGAGGAAGACAATTTTGAAGGGTCGCAATTGGAGAGGTCACAGTTCCTTTTAAAACACACATGCTTCAACGGATGACAAACAGTACTTAAATGCACTTAATCTGAGATATATTGCAGCTCAGCATTTTGTTATATTATTTTTTTTTTCTTTTTTCCTCAAAGGGTTGTTTCCTTTTTCTGAAATTCTTTTTGTTTTCATCACGTATTATAGATTTGCCTCTAATATTGATTCATGTTATCAATAAGTATACTGCACGCAATATAATGTATAACATGTTTGTAAAAACCAAAGAAAACCCCAATAGGTCCAGCTAGGGGCAAATCTGTCCAATTTAGAAAAGAATTTATAATTCTGAGGTCCACTTGAATTTGGATTCGTCTTTCCTACAGCATATACAGTTATACACAATACTTTAATGCACTTAATCTGATTTTTCTAGAATTTTTAGTTCAAAGAATAAGGAAATATGGATTGATTAGTTTAACTTTGTAAAAATTGAATAAAAGTTTTAACTTTTGTGTTGACTGAAAAGAAAATTCACATTCTTTATTTCTTATGCAAGTTTGATTCAAGCAAATACTTAGAATCTTTGGAAATATGTTAATAAACCCTTCCTCAATTTTAGAAATAAACTACATAGATCGAATGTAGAAATTTAAGAAAATTCAAAATAGATTCAATTAGTGCAATTTGGTGGGATTTTAAACCAACTTTATGTTTCTTTTCTGTTACTCTTTTCTCTTTGCTTTTAGATTCTCTCTGATAATACCTGTAACATACCTTTTTTTTATCCTTAACATTTATTTTTTTATCAGTAACCAAACCTCTTTTGTTTGCCTCAATTTTAGGTTAGAGGATGTTAGAAATTGAAATTGAAGTCAATATTCTGGAATCAAAATTATACGAGGTCAGTTTAATTCTTGCACAACAAACTAAGGATATCTCACGAGCATGTTAACTGTGGTGATGGTCATTTGCTGTGTGGCTCCTCAATTCATGGGGATGAACCTACTTGTAAACCTTGTAAAAAAATCGGCTCAAAGAAGAATAGAGGATGAACCTACTTGTAAAAAACAGGAGTTTAGCTTCAAATGTTCAAACTCAGTTTCATTTTTTCAATTTTCATAATTCTACTCAATTCCTTTTTAGTTCAACTGGAATGAAACCTCTACTACAAACTATTTATCTTTCCCTCTCCAACCAGACAGACCTTTAATTTTTTTGGTAAACTTTACCAGAAATACGGATGCCCCTCAAATAGATTGATTTCAGGTCATAAAACTATCCTAAAGTGATGATTCCGATATATTTTATCACTTGCATGATTGATCGGAAAATTCTTTTCACGTATATATGCTTTTGTTATATAAAACTCCTAGTTCAATTTATTTTATTGGATCTAAAACTAAACGCAATCCATTAATATGAAATAACGATGAAAAAAATTAATTAATTTTTTTTCTCCAAATTATCTCTCTGCTTTGGTACGGTGCATAGAGGTAGCAAAAAATGATATTGTCAGTTTGTTACTACCACAAAAGACATGTAAATTGGGCTAAAAAATACAACTTGACCCAACAACCAATAGGTCCATTTGCTTAAAATAACAGTGGCCTATTAGCATAAAAGGTTTTTCTTTTTTTAAAAGAACTCGGTAGTATTGTTAAAGAAACAACAAATAATATTTAAACACACAACAATAAAAGTGTCAGGCAGCAAGGAGGAAATTTTGACATGCACAAAATGACAACAACCAAAATAATTGTCACATATGGGACATTTTTGAACTTTTTGAAACTTTTCTACTTCAAATATCTAGATATTGAAATAATTAACATTTACTTTATTAAAATAATTTACATTATTAAATTTTTATTATGTATTTGACCCACATAATTTGAAAGTTTGTCTCTACTCCGATTTAATATCCATCATATTTAAGGATGTGCAATTGCACATGTTATGTGTCTAATTTAATGGTCCTTGTTGAACGCTCTTAGATTGTCTCCACGATACAACATGCAAAATATACAAGTCACGAATTGAATTCTTAGTGGACATAAAAATTGCGTGATTAATCGAAAGAATCATAAATTTGACCTTTATCCTAATAGCATATATACATATATATATATATATACTAGATTGTGCTCGCAAATTTCAATGCATAATAGAAACCAGTGCATTTTATGTTGTTAAACTTCTTTCCTGATGATATTATTTGAAGTAGTTATGTTATCATTTTAGAAATTGGAGAAAATTAAATAATTATATAAAAAAAAAACATCTAATTTGGAGTCATTAGCTCATAAACAAAAAAGAAAAATAGTTTCAAAAAATAATAAAGATATTAAGGAAATATATCCGATTAGTTTAACACGAATGCCTACGAAAATGGTACAAAGACTCTGTGAAAATAATGGTTTTCCTAGTATTCACATAAATTTAAATAAAAATAACAAAAATAAAAACAAATCATAAAATTTCTTAAATAAAAAAACCTAGTTTCCAAAAAATTAAAAAATTGTGTTAATACTTCACTATCATATGTTCAAACCTCAATTGAGGTACATGTGCGTCAGAGGATTTTCACTAAAAATCTATTTTTGATTGCATTCGGGCTGAATATTATAAATAGATGTGAATTACAAATCAATTGATTAAATTTGAGTTGAATTTACTTGATTTAAGCATGTGTATTTCCTTTTTTTTTTTTTATGAAAACTCAATAATATATTATATCAGTTGGAAGCAAACAACATCCAGACTTCACGTAAACAAAGTTGCTTATTAAGTATTTATATTCGTATGACATTAAAATGTTATCATACTTCACATAAAAAAAAAAAAAAAAAAAAAAAAAAAAAAAAAAGTAAGGGTCCCCCCCATTGGGGGGGGAAAAAAAAATTATAAAAAAATAAAAAAAAAAAAAAAAAAAAATATTTAAAAAAAAAAAAAAAAACTAATAAATAAAAAAAAAAAAAAAAAAAAAAAAAAAAAAAAAAAAAAAAAAAAAAAAAAAAATAAAAAAAAAAAAAAAAAAAAAAAAAAAAAAAAAAAAAAAAAAAAAAAAAAAAAAAAAAAAAAAAAAAAAAAAAATATTTTTTTTTTTTAATTAAAAAAAAAAAAAAAAAAAAAAAAAAAAAAAAAAAAAAAAAAAAAAAAAAAAAAAAAAAAAAAAAAAAAAAAAAAAAAAAAAAAAAAAAAAAAAAAAAAAAAATTTTTTTTTTTTTTTTTTTTTTTTTTTAAGGCATCCAGACTTAACGGATAACTACTTTGTTAGTACACAATTAAAAAAACAAAAATGGGATTGAACAGCATACTGCTTTTATAATCCATTTTGCAATAGCATATGGGTCACGTGATCTCTGCATTACTTTATGTGCCATCAGCTGTTTTGCATTAATTTTATGGGCCCAGATAAACCCGCAGTAGCCCATTTGTTGAATTTGGATCCTTCCGGTAGGGTTCCTAACACGTGACGCGCAGTGTCATGATTAGTCACATTGTGATTTGGATCACGTATTATGTCATATTGTGATTAAGTTAGTTTATATGTATCGTATTGTGATTAAATTTGAAATGATGATCACGGTACCTTAGTCACACCGTGACTGGTCACGTTTGCTAATATTTAACTATTTTTTCATAATATAAGTTGTTAACTTAAGATTCGCCATTCAATCAAGATATAACAGTTCTAATTACATGTGATTCGCATGACCACATAATTTGCCATCCCAAATTTTCAAAAAAACCGATCATGTCAAGCAAATGGTTACAGTACGGAACACGCAAATCATGACACGTGACCGACATACGTGTTGTGCCGTGACCAAACTGTGTAATGTGTAATTTTCTTAAAAATAATTAAACTGGCCTTTCTTCATCAGAAGGTTGTGATTTTTTAGATGTTTTTTAATATTTTCTATTATTATTATTTAATTAGAAGAACTGCTTGTTGCTTTTAAAATTGTTGATCTACATGTTCGAAGTTGGTACAAATTCATTGCTATGCTTTTATAATTCTTACATTTAAATGACAGCAAAAACATGAAACATATTTTAAATTAACTTTGATTCTACATATGGATATTACTTCATTGAACCAGGCAGGTTCTTTGATAATTCCCTCAACTCAGGATACCGATTCCGAAGAGGACGCTTTTCTTGGTTTAGAGGGGCCGGAACTCTTTGACTATATCCGAGATAGAGTTATTTTTTATTACTAGTTTTACTGCTAGTATTACAGTTTATGATGCTACTTGTTTATATTCATTGACTATTTCGCAATTTACTTAGGTTTTATAGTTCGTATTGCTTTTTAGGTATTTTGTATAGTTTGATATTCTAGTACTTGTATTTCGTTACTTTTGTATGAACATTTGAGTTTCTTAATGAAGCTAGTGGTATCTCACTTTTTTCAAAAAAAAAATGACAGCAAAGACATGAAAAAGTAAACAATATATGTAGCTTCAATGTTTTTCAAAGAAACTGTAAAATTGTGAGAGAATAAAATTCTTGATCTTTGAATAACATCTATTTATTGGGCAGTACAAGTTTATTAGTACATATGATTGTTTTCAACTATTTTTTTATTTTGTAGACAATAAAAATCTACAAAATTAAATCTCAAATTAAAAAGTTATATTGCAATACGAAATTTAATAGTTTCCCTATATTAAAATAATAAATAATTCAACACCACTAATTTATAATTACGAAAATTAAGTGTCACATTACCTAAAAACTAATATAAATAATAAAATATAAGTCTTTAAAACATATGTGCTTTAAAAATTATCATTGTCACAATAAATATATTAATTAATAAAATAAAACATGGCTCAAGTGGTTAAAACTAAAATCGGAAGATATCATAAAAAGGTTTGTATAGTTGGCGCAAAAATTCGCTATTTTCGCTAAAAAAAAAACCCGATATTAAACCGGTATTAAATATATTGCTATAAGTAAAACGTCACATTTTTCTTAGTTGTCACATGATTCGTGAAATTAGTGAACAACTTGTATGAATAAAACATGACTTTCGTGTTGATAATTTTTTATATTTTTTTTCTTAAAATATTTGTTCACAAGTGTAAAACATATCATTAATATACCTTGTATGGAATTGAATAATAAAAATAACATTAGATTAGTTCTTGATATTATGCATTCAACATATAAAAATAACCTATTTTTTTCTTATAAGATATTAGAATGAATAAATACAACTTTGAAAATTGCGAGGCGTGTACACCGTAGGTTCCAATGCCCCATTCACACACTCTATCTCTAATAAAGAGCAAAATAAAAATTCTAATATCAAATTATGAGAAATTCTTAATTTTAAAACACTGAGGCAAACACAAAAGCCGTAAAAATTGACAATTATGATTTTGCCTCAGTTAGGTTAAAGAAAAAGTGACTGATATTACATTTTTTAATAAACATATTTTTCTTTCTATTGCAATAAAAAAAATTATCTCAATATTTGATAATAATAATTATTCACGTATGAATGTCAATATAAATTGTTTGTAAATACTTATTTATTCTCTTTTGATAGCATCCAATCTCATTTTCACTTGACTAAAATATGAACTAACAATGGAAAATTGAAGTAAACTTTTCTCCAAATTGTCTTTCTTCTTTTGTATGGGACAGCAATCAGCATAGTGTTTTAAAAAAAAAACCCCCACCCCCCCCCCCCCCCCCCCCACCCTATCCCCCCCCGGGGGTAAAATGTAAGGTTGATGTCAAAAAATTATGACATTGTTAGTTTGTGATCGTATTTTTAAACCCCAAGAGGAAAAAATGTCCGTTTTGAACACTAAATCAGCATAGAGATGTCAAATTATGACATTGTTAGTTTGTGATCACCCCAAGAGGAATGTAAACTAAGCCCAAAACACAACTTAATCCAACAATCATTAGGCCCATATTCTTCAAATAACTATTTAGAGCGGCCTATTCGCATAAAAGGCTTTAAAACAACCTTAGTTTAATTTTTTTGTATTGATAAAATAATTGCCATATTTTTTGTTTAAACTTCAAACCAAGCAAAATTTAGTCACATATTTGTGCATAGCATCATCTTTTTCCTTGCTCGCTTCAATCAAAGCCAAAATAATACCGAAATTTTTTTTTGTACCACCCTACAAATTCATTATTAAATAAAAAACACCTGACACTGGATATCTCAAAAATTACCACTCCCGCAAAATAATTTTGCGCACCAATAAATCTGAATTCGCGAAACTATTTAACGCATCACCGACTCCGCAAAACCATTCGGCCAACCACGGCCCAGAGCCCCGAATTCGCATCCTCTGAGATATTTCAAACTTCGCGTGACTTTTTGGAATATCTCAATCATTCAAATATGTTATGCACGAATCTCAAAGCTCAAATAATAATGCCCCTACGTTCAAAGCTTGAGATATCTCTGGTCAAAAGACGTCACATCAGCATATAGCAGCTTTATTTGACCCGGGTTGTCAAATCAAATTTTGCAATTCAAAGCCCGATTTTTTAAGACCATCCGATTGCATTAAGATCCGTGCTAAGTACATCTAAATTCGTGCAAGTATGTCAATTTCCGTGCGCATTTATTGGCGCGCCAAGATCATTGTACGAACCTCTTAATACGCAAAATCATTGTACGGACCTAATATGTCAAATTATGGTGCGGACCAAGAGATGCGTCAGGTGATTGTGCGAGCCCGTACAGGTTGGTGCGCAAAACCATTTTCCGAGAGTAGTATTTTACTCAAATTCCGAATCCGGATGTCATTTAATTAATTTTAATTTTTCTGGGTGTTACAAAAAAAATTTTCGGAAAATAATATTATTGAAAAGGCCAATCAAATTTTATTTCTTAAGTATCTTTGATAATCAATTTTTTAAGTTAAATTTAGTTAAGAGTACAACACTAAATATCGAAACTTAAGGCTAATATTAAGAAATAATAAATTTCTAGCTGAAATATAATATCGATAAACTTGTCAATAATCTAGGAGAACTGAAATCCATCTATTTTCAATTGTAATGTATTACATTATTAACGCGATCTATTTGGCGATTTCTTTCTAAATATAAAAAACCAAATAATTGTTTAAAAATTCATCAAGTTATCCAATTAAACATAAACAAAATACATATGAAGATCACTTCTACATAGAAAAAATTAACTCTTTGCTATCAAAGCAAAACAAAAAAAAAACTGTTCAATTAATGTAGAAATGATGACATGTATATATCATATCAGGATGAGAAAAGTTCCTTTTAAGCTAATGATTCATCTCCAATCAAGCGAACAATATATTTAAGAAGAGTCATCTCACATGTAATGTTCAAAAGACGTATCCTTTTAAGCTAATGATTAGATGCATCAATTATTTAACCAGTTGTAAAGGTTTATGGACTATAGCTCATGATTGGGGTTAGGTTTCTTTGCAATCTTTGAATTTTGGTTTCTTTACATGTGCTTAAATGCTAATTAACCCCAACCTTGGGAAACCATGTATATTTCACGAGAGCAGTTTGGGTCCGATGCCCATCGATTCAAATTTGGGTTCGATTGGCTCCATAACTGTCCGATCTGTTTTAAGATTCATGCACACTTATATTAAAGCAAATGTATACGGGTATTAAAGCGATGTACACGGATCTTAAAGCCGATCGGACGGTTATGGAGCCCATCGAACTCAGTTTGAGTCCGATGGGCATCGGACCCGAACTGCTCTCATATTTCACATAATGGTAGTATTTTTTAACCTCAAATATTTTTCATTGGATGAGTGAAAACTTTCTGGGCATGAATATTCAGAATATAATGAGAAATATTAATTATGGAATATTTGTTTTTCTCTAAAAAAAAAATAAGCTGCAAACAATATAGAACAAACATGAGATGAAGTTTTTCATAGTAAAATTACTTGATCATAATGACAAATTTTAATTCTAAAAATCCATATGATATTGTAAAATTATCTACCTTCCATATTCCATGGTTTATTTTTCAAAAGAAATATTTTCTTCCTTAAGCTCATTAATAAATATTCAAAACCTTAACATTACATGTAGCTGCATCAACTTAATATTATACATGTCGTCTACAAAGTAAAAACCAAAGGGCCAAATAAAATATGTATAATTATTTTTATAATTCCATGTTCTAATTTACACACATGATATTTCAGGACCATTTATGTTAATTACAATCTCCAAATTGCCCTTCTTCTCATCATTGTTTTGGGGGCCATTTTTTTTTTAACTCCATTTGAGTTGTTCATAATTTATTTTATGGTACCACCTTGATAATGTCATGATAACTTCATGATAACTTTATCCAAACAAGGTCCCCCTTTCTTTTTGGAAAAAAAAATATGTTACCCACCGATTCTGTAAAAATTAAAAAAGAAATATAATGTATTGCCAAAATAAAAGTGTTTATGTCACAACTCATGAGAGAATATGAGACAATTCTTGTACTAAATGGGTATAGATGACATTTGTTAATCTTCCATGGACATATACACAAAAATGTTCACATTTTATAAAGGGTTAATTTCTCACATACCCTCCAAGAGTTCTTTAATATCATATTTACCCTTCAACTCTTAAATATATCTAATTTGTCCCTCAACTCTTCATATTCTTTCTCTTTTATCCATTATTTAACAATTATGAAATTAATCATAGTTAAATTCCTGGTTACAATTAAAAATGACAAAAATATCCTTTCCTTAAGTGGAAGTTGATCCGTCTCCTTCTTTTCCCGCGTACTCCCTTATTTTTCTTCTTTAACCTTGTTTTCCTTCTCCCGTGCTCTTCTGCTCTATCCAGAGGTCTCCTTAATTTTTCGATTGATCTTCTTCTTCGCTCTTGCTAGCTCTTGCTTTTCCTTCTACATCCTTGCAAGTTTGTTTCCCGGTAAGATTTTTTTTTATTTCTCTGTGTTCCAAACATCAATTTTGCACTAGACTGTTTAGAGTAAAAAAAAAGCTTTAGATAGTCGCATAATATAAAATTCTTCTTTTTATATCATAATACACCGCTAATTTGTAAAGTTCGTTACTTCTCAATTCTCATCAATGGTCGCTTGTATTTTGTGATTCAATTCCAGATGTTTGATTAGAATAATACCATTGAATCTAGACTAGATAGTTATGCAAGTGTATTTTCTCTCTTGTACTTGAGTTTGATAATTTACAAGGAGTGCTCTGTCAAATTTCTCTCAATATCATAATGCCTTTCCACAATTTCTCTATGATAATTTACAGTGTATATCAACAGTCAACAATGGAAAGAGACGATGTTGATCCTTTTTCCTTGTATGAAATTCATCCTCCGTCTGAATTTCTCTCTCACACGACGGAACCCTCTCTTGCAAGACCAAATAGAGATAATTGTGCAACAAACAATAAAATTGAGAACGTATTATATGGAACACATGACTATCAGAAATTAGAGCCTAAAAGAAAGGGCAAGCGACCTACTGAAGCTTATTCAAGGTATCATCCTTAGAAGATTTTGTATTGTTAGTTTCATTATCTCATTTATCTATAAAATGGTAGAAGCAAATTGATGTGCTTATTGTATCCTACAAACTAATAATTTCAAATGTGTACAGCATGGATGAATCTCTTGGCGGTTACAAACTAAAAGTGAAGTATGATGGATACTTTAAAACTATCAATAAAGGGACTAAACAAAAGTATTGCCTTGGTAGACAAAGGACACTCTATCTGGATCCAGTAAGCTATAAATTTTGCGAACTTATGAAAGAAATCAATAGAATATATCATTGGGAAGAGACTATCACACCCTCATTGTGCTTCATGAACAAGAACTCAAATTTCCAGTCATTTATTCAACTAAAGGATGATACTAGTTACCAAATGATGCTCCAAATGTATGTAGAGAAGAAAGAAGTGGTGATTTATGTAACAACAGAGAATGTTGTTTGTGGTACTCAGAATGACAAAGAAGATGATGAAGATGGGGATATTTTTTTTATTGCACTTGGGCCATGCATAACCGGATTTCTCATAGGTTGTAGACCATATGTCGGTCTTGATGCATGCCACCTAAAGGGAAAATTGAAGGGTGTTCTTGCTGCTGCCACTGCAGTTGATGGCAACAATTGAATGTTTCCAGTTGCTTTTGCTGTCTTAGAAAATGAGAGCGAGCAATCATGGGAGTGGTTCTTAAGATCATTACACAAAGCAATAGGAATGCTAGAGGGTTTTGTTATCTCATCAGATATGCAAAAAGGATTAATAGCAGCTGTCCAGAGTGTATACCCATTTGCCAAACATAGGGAATGCATGAGACACTTATTTAGTAATTTTAAGAAGCATTTTGGAGGGGATCTTTTCAAGTTTGGACTTTGGCTGCTGCTCGAACATATTCCCCAAGACGATTCCAAAGCATTATTGATGAAATTGCTAAATCATGTCCCACTGCCATAGCATATTTAGAGGATGAGCATAGTAAATTATGGAGCAGAAGTCAATTTGGAACAGCAGCTAAGTGTGATTATCTCACAAACAACATATCAGAAACATTTAATGCTTGGGTATCTGAAGCAAGGCACAAACCAGTTTTGGATTTGCTGTACTCAATACGAAGAAAAATCATAGTGAGATTTCATGAAAGAAGAAGAATTGCAAGAAGTTGAAAGGGCTCGTTAGTTCCTAAGGTTGACGAATATATACAAACTATTTCTCGGGTAATATTGACAATAACAAACTCTTATTCTTACTCTCTTTTTTTAAAACAATTTTTTATCATGTACTAATATATGTTTCTTGGTTTAGGGGTTGGGTGCATATGAGGTGCATAGGAGTATTGACTCCCCTGTGCGGAGGTGGAACGCACTGGAAAAGTATGGAGTGTAAATTTAGATGAAAAAACATGCACTTGTCGGGCATGGCAAGTGAAAGGTGTTCCATGTGTACATGCGGCCGCATTCATTGCTTCCATTCGAAATGCAAAGTGGGAAGATTATATTGATCGTTACTTTACTATTGCTTATTTTAAAGCAACATATGCCATCCCAATTACTGCAATACCTAGTCGAGATGAATGGGTTGAATGTGATTTAGGTTATAAAATGCTTCCACCGATCATTAAAAGGCCACCGGGTAGACCAAGAAAAAGTAGAATAAAGCCATATGATGAAAAGAAGAAGAAATCGAATAAATGTTCACGATGCGGCATGTTAGGTCATCATAAGAATACATGTAAAAATGCTATGCCACAAAACTATAATGAAGAATTCTGTCAAGAAGGACAAACAACACAAGGGTCAACTAGAACAAGGTTTTCATGATTATTGATCAAGTTTTTTTTTCATTTGATGTTGCATGATTCATTAAGATATTTTATTAAATCAAGTGTATAAATCTTTATTATTTGTAAAAAAAATTGTATTAATGTTTATATAACTGTTTTGTAGGGGTAAGAAAAAGATGAAATCTGGATTTAAGAAGATGACATGCACAACAAGCTTATTCAAGCTTCTACAAGAAGAGTTATAGCTTTTCATTTAATTTCTTTCGTATGAATTGATAATTTGATACTAAGCGTTTTGTTGTTTTATTGTTCTTGGTATGCTTCATAGGATTTGATCTGAATTCAAAGGATTTGATATTTTGTAATTTTTTGGTTTATAGGGGTAAAAGAGCAAAAGTTGATATTTTCTGATTTGCTGGGATATTTTTGAATTTTCTAATCATTTAATAGCAATATTTAGTTGATTTGTTGTTTCTTAATTTTACAAGTTATATTTTAGTTGATTGGTCCGTAACATAGAAGTTATATCATGTAAGATATGTTATGGTACTGATTCTGATACTGTTGTTGTTTCACCGAGTAGTGAACCAGTAAAGAGGGGTTGGGATCATCTTTTATTGAAAAATCTGAAGCGTTCACTTATTTAAATGGTGTAGATATTGATTTGTTAATGGACATATGTACTTTAATCATAGGGCCCACACAAGGGTAGAATAGGAAATTTTTAATTTTAACAATGAGTAATTAACTCTATGGATAAAAAAGAGAGAATATGAAGAGTTGAGGGACAAATTAGATATATTTAAGAGTTGAAGGATAAATAAGAAATTAAAGAACTCTTGAAGGTAGATGAGAAATTAACCCTTTTATAAAAGAGAAAAGGTATTGAAAAAGAATGAGTGTGATGCAAAGTCTTACAACTTTCTCATGCATCATAATTAAATTGTTGGTGCATTATCTTTAAAAAATGCGGGCCCGTGTTTTTTTTTCTCAGATCTTTAACTTTTCTTTGCAAGTAGGCCCACAGCCCTTTTTAAGTTTTAAACTTTCATAATTAATCATAGGAAAATTATTAACTCCCCTGGTGCATAAAAGTAATGTTTTTATATGAAGTGAGACAATATCTCTTGTTGATATTTGATCTAGTGAATAAAAATAATATTTTTTTATATGAAAAAATGCATGTTCGATTGAAAGTTTCTTGTGAATATTTAAAGGTGATGTTTATCTCTTATCTTTATCTTAAATGTTTCAATTTCATTACATAGTAAAAAAAAAATGGATGTTTAAACATGAGCGTCTTCGATTTAGATAGATATTAAAAAAGAAATAGCATTTTTTTTGCCATAATAAATATGAACAATTTGACCATATCCTTCAAATCATCGTTCGCTCTTTTATCATTGAATGTATATATTTTTAGAAAATTGGACATTGAATTTTGGATAAAGATTTATGCATAATTAATCATCAAACTAATTTTTAAAATAAAGATGAAGAATAAATTCTCCCCTCATAAACAATGTAATCTTGAAATATTAGATTAAAGACTAATTATCTATCTGATTCTTAGACTGTGCTCCACAACGAGGGTGAAATGCCCTCATTAATGGAAGAGGATGGAAGCTTTCGGAGGTGAAGTTCACCCCGAACAGTGATTTTTACACCCCAAATTGGGGGTGAAGATTGTCGCTAAAAAATCAATCTGCGTTCACCTCTACACAGTACGTGTTCACCTCTGTTTCCTCTCCGCTTCTTGTGTTCTGTAGCAGGTGAAACCTTCGGGCAAGCTGCGGGCTGAGGCACCGTTCACCTCTGCACAGTGTATTTTCCTTCCTCTCCCTCCGCGTAACCCCAATTGGAGCAAACTCTTATGTATCATTTGATAATAATTAAGGGGTGTTTAGATGAATTAAGAAATAGAACAAGAATAGAGCTAATATCAAGATTAAAAATAGTAGTTGACCTAATATTTTGTTGGGATAGTAAAATAGTGAAAAAATCTACAAAAAACAAATAAATAATAGTCCGTATTTGTTAATCTAAATAAATCCAAACAAAAATTAGTATCTCAGAATAGTACTAATTCATATTAGTGACTATTTTTCACCCATCTAAATGCACCATAGATGAATAAGTAGGGATGATAGTTGCAGCTAGAGAGTGCTAAGCCACCCGAAATTTTCAAAATTTTATTACTAAGTGTATAAATTTCTTACTAATTTGTTTTTTATATGTATTAGCACTCCCAATAATACTAACAAATTTAAAGGACTTCAACGTAATTTTTAAAAATAAAAATCACAAAGAAGTGGGCTTCATATTTTATTTGAACATTTTTTAGTATTTGTGCAGTGAAAAAGAAAATTATTCTTCCAATTTAAAAATGTCATATTCATAAAAGAAAATATCCAATCCAATTTTGTACTATATTGTGTCAGTGCTATGTATTTTTTTATTAAAAAATATCATTTAGTATCTGTACTCAAATTCTGATTCCGCTTGATTTAAACCGTCATATACTCGTATGAATCTGTCCAAATAAATGTACTAACTCTATTGACACACTAACCTATGCTATGAAGACCTTGGTGCACGTGGTTACTTGTCATGTTGTATGGATGTATTATCCTATGAGATTTTAATACCCAATCTATCCTCCTCGTCGCCATTGGAGGTGAGAATAAACAAGCACAATCAATGAACATATAAAATTAGTGCAATCAAATAAGACAACAACATAGGTGAGGTGGAGTTCAAATTTTGTATTTTTATTGAAGTGTCAAGTGTATATGTACTCTAAGACTGTGATTCAGATTGTGGTTCAGAGGAGGTGAAATATCGTCCATTAATATTTTGTTTGGATGGAGAGCAGAGAAAGGAAAGAAAAGTGAAGAATAAAAAATAAATGTAATGGAATAGAAAGAAAAATTAACATATTTAATTTTTTTATATTTGGATAATAATGAGAGAAAATAAATTTAATTTTTTTTTCTGTCTTATTTATTGTTTGATTGATTAGAATTTAGAATGTTAATGAGAAATTTGTAGCTATTGTAGATTTGTGACAAAAAAAATTTATATAAGAATTATATATGTAAGATATAGAGCTGGTTATTTGTGTTATTTTTTCTAACAATATTTGCAACAAAAATTATTTTACATTCATCACATTCCAAATCGGGAGGGAAACCGATTTTATTGATTATAATGATACAAGGTTAAACCTTTCACCTCCAACATAATTTTATCAACCAAACACAATTCGAAAACACAATTCGACAGAAACTTTTCTTTTCTTTCTATTCCCTCCCTTCCTATACTCTCCATCCAAACAAGGTGTAAAGGAGAGGGAAGGAAGCAGGGGAGAGAGGCTAACAGACCGGATGTGACCGAGTTGTCTCCTTGCTCCAGAAGAGAAAAATTGAAGAGGGAGTGGATGGGAGAGAGCGTGAGTTTGCTATATAAAAGTTTAGGTATTAGCTTTCGTTTTTGGTTTAACATCTAAAATTTGATCAAATGTACATTTTATTTTCCATGTAGCCATGCCATATTGCCATGACATTTTTGCACAAATTTACCTAAGTTTAATTATTTATTCTTTTTATTATGCTGCTTCAGTCAAAACCTGCGCCCTATAAAGGTTAAAAAAGGCTAAACATAGCGGAAAATGGTACATGTCTCCACAGTTTGTCCCCAAATTGAACCAAAAGTAGGTCTGTTCAATTCGGAAAAAAAATCTGCTGTTATTCCAATTTACCGTTGATCTTCGTTAAAATTAGTGTATGAAAAAAAAATCATTGAGATTTGCCCGTAAAAAATTTGAATGATCGGAATCAAAATAACAGGTTCCTGTTATTCCATTGGAATAACAACAAATTTATTTATTTATGTTCAATTAAGTCTTGTCATTGCCCAGATGAACAATAATTCATATCAATTGCAATAATTCAAATTTTGAATTTCATCATAATAGATCTGGACCGTCCGATTAGTGCACATTAAACCGAATTGATCTGAATTTTGATCGGACGGTCGAGATTTCAAAACCCAAGATGTGAAGTAATGCAAATGAAATGATATTCACTCAACAAACAACAAGTGGTGACTTAGACTGCACCAAACAGTTAAAGAAATTTGCATCCCTTTGTTCCCTTTCACTTGATCTTTTTCTTTTCACCTTTACCTGATTGTTGCTGTGTTTCATGCTTCTATTAGCACAGAAATAAGAGTACTGGTACAGTACTACAGTGCCATTTCTTTTTGTCATGCTTTTCAGGCTTATGGGTAGTTTGGTAATTTTGTATGGATAAAGGATTATCATGGCACAAATCAATGGTGCTTTTATCTGGAGTGGTCCTCTATGATGGATGAAATCATTAATCCAAGTACATTTGCATGAACACAAGTTGCACTAATCTTTCTCTATGTTGATCAAAGGAAAATATTTGAAACTTTTAGAAAATCCATAAACAAATATAGGATTAAGCCTCCTTAAGACTTAATAAAGAGAATTAATTCGCTTCTTTTAGCTTCCTTAACTGTTTAATTATATCGAATACTGGTTCCTTAGTACGGATTAAGATCACATCTTTTAGCTTATTTTGTCCGGACTTTAAGACACCTCTACCTAATCCTTTAGTTTCTTTAACTTTCATCTACGGATTAAGATAATCAAACACTAGTTCCTTAACTCTCCTTAAGCACTTAATCATCTACTCTTAATCCCTTGTGGCCGAACGGTCTCATTATGATCTGACAATTATAATTGGATGATAATTAAAAATTCCAGACATTATTATTTTGTAATTCGAAATAATTTTCAAAGTATTGTACTCCGCTAAAATGTGATTTATTCGAGAAATTTGTTGTATTTATTTGAATCTATGACAATTGACAAATTTCTTAAATTCACTTTGTCAATCAAATACTTATAAAACTAAATTTTTATTTTATTTTTCAAATCGCTCAATGAATTTATAATCAATTTTTTAAGCTGTACCAATATAATATACAATATATCTATAAATTAATCTCTACATTTTTATACTAGCCAAAACGGTTCATTTCAGATACCAAACTAGGGGTCAAAACAATATATCTATAACTGGTACTAAACTAGAGAGATAGGAGTAGGTCCGATGGACATCGGACCTATTTTTAGGTTCAATTAGCTCTAATACCGTAGATTAGCATTAAGATATGTATGCACGGAAACTGAAACAGACCAACACGGATTTTAATATAATTCGCACAGATCTTGATGCAATCGAATGGCCATTACACCATCAAACCAAAGTAGGTCCTACTGTGAATTCAACTAGGGATCATAACAAGATACCAACGCAATGCAATTCAACATTCGAGACAGAAAAAAAAAAAAGCAACGGTTCATTTGATTTCTCCCGGTACCAGTCAGGTCAGGTATCCATAGGAACTCTGAAACCGACATCAAATAACAGGTCAAAAATCTGAATTTCTGGAAGAGCTTTTTTTTTTTTTTTTTTTTTCAAAAAGAGAAGAATTTTCTGAAAGTGCTGTCCAAATTTTGCCATTGGTTTTTGGAAGAAGAAAAAATTGAGAGAATAAATCCAAATATAGTGCGCCAAACAGAACCAATCTGCTCACGTGATTGCTGTATCTTAATATGTCACGTCCAATGGGCCAATGGCTGATCCTGCTCAGAACTATTCAATTTTAGATATGTATTAAATATTTTTTAGTAATTAGAAAGATTAAATTTTTTACACTACAAAAAATCCAAAACATTAATTTGATTCCTTTAAATTATGAAAAAGGAATCATATTAATTATTAATTTGTTTACTTAAGATTTTGTATATATATTAATCATATTTTGTGATAAAAAATTAAAATATGCGTACAATTTTTTTTTGGCAGCGCTAAATAACTGAACTAATAATGAGTAGAGTATTGTCAAGGGGTTTTGGACAAATTCCCAACCAAAATCGGCCTAAATTGTAAAATCATTGTCGAAATTCGCACGAACAATTTCAATTCACGGTACCGTTTAAATTTATTAAATTCTAGGAGTAGAACTAGGGTGTTCTTAAGCTCACCAAGCTTTTTTGTGAGCTTAACTAAAAAACCCATCAGATTGGTTACAAGCGACGCATCTAGACCGTTGAAGCCGATCTACTTCACGAGTGATGAGTTTACATGTCAAATTTATAAATTTTTAAACTAATTTAATATAACGTCAAATGGTCCAAAAATGATGAAAGATGAACACATTGTAATTAACTTATAAACCATTTTTTTTACCGCATAACTTTATACTAAATTGTTCCAAAATTTATAAATTTGACATGTAAATGCATCACTCGTGAAATACTTTGGTTTTAACAGTTTGAATGCATCGTTCGAAGCTAATTCAATAAATTTTTGAATTAAGCTCACAAAGAGACTTAGTAAGCTTAAGAACATTCTAGTCCTACTCAAATTTTTTATGCAGATCGGATAATTTTAAGTCAAATTCTAAATAAAATTTGTCTAAAGACATTTGGACAACTCAATTTCATTAATAATACCGCTTTTACAGAGCACCAAAAAAATTCAATTTTTTCATTTCCGAACGAAATATTAATATATTTCTAGAAATGAAAAATTTGATTGCTGTTTAAAGTTTCTCTCTCTTATAATTTTGTCAGGTTACACAGGTGAAGTGAGGCAAAGTTTCTGGCACGAATTCCGAAAGGCGACAACTATACCTACTCCTTAGTCCTTTCCAATGCACCTAATTCTCGCTTAAATCCGTCTTGATAGATATTCTATTTAAATTTAAACATTTCTTAATTCCATACATTTTATTTAAATTACTGTCGATGTACAGACTATGCAATATAATAATCCACCGTTTTGTTTCTAACCTTAGACTAAGATTCTCTTTAATTATACAGGAACGGTGAGAAATTAGGGATGTCGATGGCACCATTTTATCTGTTTATGCGATCCGTATTGTATTCCGGAACACTAGTAAGAGTGAAAAAAAAAATTTCGTTAGGTTAGGTTATTGGGTGAAGGGTATCAATTTTTTCCGTTATCTTACCCGTTTTGATATAAGATAGTTTTTAAAAATAAAATTATATATATAAATATATAGAATGATATATGATAAAATAAAATTTTGTATTTTATTAAATTTTAATAATACATATTAGTTGCATTTATTATTATTATTTTTTTCTTGTAGTGAAATTTTTTTTATCGAAAGCACAAATTGAAATACCAATAGCACTTTTTTATCTGTTTATCCAACCTTTACCGTATTCGAAAAGATAGATAGGGATAAAGATTTTTTTCGTTTTCATAACGGGTACATATATGAAAATGTCTCAACTCGACCCGTATCGTACCCAGTCCAGGTCATGATATTACTATTTATTAATATTATTTATTGTTGTTATTGTTATTGTTATTGGATTGAATTAGGGTGTTCTTCAGTTCACAAAGTTTATTTTGTCAATTCAACTCTAAAATATATCGGAATTGACTTGAAATGACAAATTCAAACCGTTCAAAACTTGAAATTTACTTTACAACTTATGTATCTTCATGCAAAATTTTCAAATTTTCGAATTGATTTAGTATAAAATCGAGCAGTTAAAATTATAATGTTTATAAATTAATTTTAATGCATTTATTTTTTGAACATTTTTTTTTTACCACTGGACTACACAAAATTAGTTCAAAATATTTAAATTTTCATATGTAGACCCATCACTCGAGAATCTGAGTTGATGAATAAAAAAAAAACTTTTGGAATCAAAAGTTAAGGTAGATGGATTTCAGTATTTTGAATTTGTCGTTTGAAGTTAATCAAATAAATTTTAGAATTGAGTTAAAAAAAACTTGATGAACTTAAAAACACCCTAGCTCTAGTCTTGTTATTGTTATTATTTCTTAGATGTTTACTTATTTTGTTTGAATTATTATTATAACGATTATTATTATTATTATTGTTGTTGTTGTTTTAATTAAAATTTCTTAATTATTTTCTGAACTTACGGTTACTATTCTTTTTTTACTGGACACGTTTCTTTTTCTGTTGGATACGTTACAACTCAGTCTCAGTGATCCATCCGGATAACAGTGCTTTTTTTTCTTTATATTTTTTTTATTTTTCAGTGCAGCTGTGAATCGGTTTTTCAGTTTTTTTTTCCAAGTGCACGCTCTTACAAGCATGCATCCTTTAAGTCATACACACCTCAAATTTAAATATAGAGAAAATGTTGGAAGTTTATACGCATGAACCTCTGCCATAGTTTCATCTAAACGACACGGAGATTTTCACAATGAAAAATTATTCTGGCGTCTCATTTCATCACTCCTACTTCGTTATTGCACTTCAAAAGTAGGGACCCGTTCAGAATTTTTGTCAGAAGTGCAAAAAAATATCGAATCGGGTTTAAATAACTAAATGGTTCAAATCCATTAACTAATTAAGTATTTAATAAAAAATAATAATTTAATTTATACTTTCCAATTTCCAATGCTCTGACTTGTAATTTCTGATATTTCAATCTATAATTTTAATTAGTAATTATAATTGAAGAAATTTATTTTAATTTTAACTTGAACTACAAATGAAACATCCAGCGGGGGACAAAAAACTTACTAGGGAGGGGCATAATCGATTGAAATGTCATGACTTCCACTAAAACGAAAAATCCAGGAGGGGCAGTTCCCTGGATACACTTGGGTCCGCCCCTCAAAAGTGTTTATATTTAACACAAAAATTAATTATATTTTAATTGGAAATAAATCTACTACTACTATTGAACAGCAACCCAAAAATCTCTACAATCCAAATGCCAGCAGTTAATTTTTTTCAAGAACGCATCTCGAAACAACTGGTTTTTTCTTACACGCATCTCAAAACAGTTTGACGGGTGAATTCAAATTGCAGAGATTTCGGGATTACTGTTCATTAATCTCAAATTTCAGCAAATTCAGATCCATTTTAATTTACAAATATTTATATCTAGCATACAACTTTTTGTCAATTTTTTCTTTGCTTGTGAGATGTAACAATGTAGAGTCCGGTTAATATGACATCAGTGTCATTTCAGCCTATATAACACCAACTCCAAAATATGCCGAATCGACTTCCAACGATGAATCCAAACCGTTTAAGCTGATCTACTTCATTAGTTGTGCATTACATGCAAATTTTATAATTTTTCGAATTTATTCAGTATCAAGTCAAGCGGTCAAATGTGTGAGTTTTTAAGTTAATTTTAAGAGAGTGTCTTCTATGGACATAAGGATCTATTTGTAAAATGAACATATTTTTATTTTCAAAGTTCAAACAGTCGATCCGAATCGTTCATCTTGTTCTACATATTAATATGTGCTTGGAGACCAAATTTTATATTTTTCTGAATTTTTTTACTATTTATTAAGATGGGTACAAAAAATATCAAATTCAGACTATTGAATTTTGTACCCATCTTAATAAATAGTAAAAAAAAATTAGAAAAATGTAAAATTTGGTCTCCAAGCCATATTAATATGGAAAACAAGATGAACGGTTCGGATCGACTATTTAAATTTTGAAAATAAAAATATGTTCATTTTACAAATAGGTCCTTATGTCCATAGAAATCTTTGTCTAATTTTAATGCATGAAATTTTCAATATTTTAGACTGCTTAATTTGATACTAAAATAATTCAAAAATAAATTTTTTTTAATATAAATATATCACTTATAATATAAATCAGTTTCACTTAGTCATTTGAACTATATGAGCCGGACTGAAGAATGTAGTCTTCAGGATAAAATGTAAGAGGCAGGTATGAATATCGGTCACGCAAAAATTGAGATATCTCAGAGGATAGGCACTCGGCCTACATGGACCAGAGTTGAGGACGCCAGGACTGTCCAATAAGAACTGGACCAAATTCTGTCCAATTTCCAATCTTAGCAGTTAGTTATGCATTAAAATTCGCGTGCATTTGATTAGTTCGAATATTGATGCAGATCAAACGGTTCCATCCGATATCAGACCGAATTTTGTCAAATATAAATCGGACAGCGCCTGATTCAGGACCACAGAGCGCGTGTGAGTTGTGAATTCGCATCCTCTGAGATATCTCAAACTTTGCGTGAGCTTTTCGATTATCTTCATCGTTCAAATACATTTTCCACGAATCTCAAAGCTCAAATAATACTCCCCCCTACGTTCCCCCGAATAGGCACCGGACACGTAGGTCACGCAAAAATTGAGATATCTCAGAGGAATCGCACCCGTGAGTTGTAACCCTGTTTAGGTAGGTAGCCAGGTACTGTTGTTTTCTCCTTGGAGGCTGAGGCCCTACACACACCGCACCGGTGCCACTATAGAGTGACTATAGCCCCCCCTCTCTCTCTCTGAATCTCTCTGCTTGGGTGCTCGTGTCTTTTTACACACAAAACCACCACCCTTTTCACCCTCCTCGCACTCCACAAATCCTTTCAGATTTTCAAAAAGATACTCACCTTTTCTCTCTTTACCCTCCAATCTCACCAACAAAAACCCCAAAACAGCAAGCACAACAAACAAAGAGAGAAAGAAGAAGAAGAAATATAGTACAATGCGAGTTGCTTCATCGTCATTGCTCCTTCTCCTTCTCATCGTCTATGTCATTTCTCCAGCGATGACGTTGCCGGAGTTGGTCATCGCGCCGGATTCCTACTCGAACGAACAACAGCCTCTAAACCCCGGCGAGCTCGCTTCTAACACTGTCCCTGCTCTTCCTGTCGCTCAAGCAAAGAATGGCACGTGTCATCTCGACCTTTCGAACGAGCTGTTCGGCGGCGTCTCGGCCGCATGCGGCGGGGGACACGGTGGTGCCGCCTCCCTCGACCGTGGCCGATGCTGTCCCGTTCTCGCCGCGTGGCTCTTCGCTGCTCATGCGCGATCAGCTCTGGAGGTATCTGATCCGCCTGCTGACGTGGCATCGTACGGCGAGGATGGTCCCATGGTGCCTTACGATAACCAGAAGTGCGTCGATGCGTTACAAGTAAGTAGTAACGCTTCCTTTACCATAGTTTTGTTCTCTATATTTCTTTTATGAAAATAAGCTTATGTTATTGACAATATTTTTTCTAGCCTGTAACATATTGTAAATAAACCATTGGACCTATACAGTCTTAAGCACTATATTGTGCTTCATATTTCCAACTAGTGAGAATGTAAGTTGTTCTTCATGCTTTATCACATTATAGATATTGTGATTATAAATTTACCATTTTACCATTTACAAAATTCATCAAAATGTGACATGCTTCTAATAAAATCTGAAATAATCTTTATATGGTACATTATTCAAATAATTTGTTTCCTAAATGCTATTTTAGGAAGCGCTAGATAAGAAAGGCGTGAAGTTATCTCGGCCGAATGATACATGTGACACGGTTCTGTGCTTTTGCGGCATCAGGCTGCACCAGATTGGGTCGCTTCGCTGTCCCGCCGCCTTCTCTGTCCCTGTTAATGGTTCCAATGGCACACAGCCATTGGAGTCTTTAGCAGCACGGAATGCCACGCCAACTGCTGCTGTACGGGATTTGGAGAAGAGTTGCCGGAATGCGTCGTACGCCGGGTGCACCCGGTGCGTTCAGTCGCTTCAAAAGGTATATTCATTTGTATACTTTTTTTTTTCAATATGTTCCACAAATTATGAAACATGAAATTTTTCTGGCTATTAAATTTGAATTTTGGTGTTGGTGCATTGCTTTAGGAAATTCTTAATTTAATTTTATGAGGTTTAAGACAGAATCTATTAGAAAGTTGCTTTTAGTTCAACTAAGATTAATTAAACCAAGTATCTATTTTATTTGGTCAATAAGAATTATCTTTATTTATATATTATCTTGTACTGTGGGCCTGTGGCACTAACAACTCTTGAAAAGGGACCACTTTTAGCATGTGAAGAGAACTAGAAACGATCCCTTGTACTTGTATACATTTGTGGTAAGTTGAATCTTGTCAAATGCTCTATTTGTTAGCTCAGAAGCTGAGTAATGGTGATCTTCCCTTTATTTTAAAAAATATATGAGGCAATGGTACTATGCATATCAATATTTTTGTTTTCAAAAGTTCAAATAGTCGATCTCAGTCGTTCAACATGATAAGATCAACATGATTTTCATATGAATATGTAGCTGACTAAATTTTACATCTCCAGAGCTCTTTTTTTTTCTTTCTATTTTTTCTAGATATGTGAAAACTCTCTATTTTGAATGGTGTAGAATCTTCCAATGAAGTGATATCTACGTGTAAGAAAATAGTAAGAATTTCTAAAAAAATATAAAACTTGATTTGCGGATATATTTTTGTATGGAGATCATGTTGACCTGTTCAGATTGATTGTTTGAATTTTAAAAGCAGAGATATTTACAAACCAATATGTACCATAGTACCATAGCCACATTTCTGGAGGATTGCCTAAGCAGTTGTTCTAGAAGAAGGAGATAAATGATCCTGGTACCATGCTTCTTATAAACTGAAGTACGTAGTAAATGAAGTAGGAGACATTCCCTCCTATGTTTCTAAAGAACTGAAAGTATGCAGTAAATGAAGTAGGAGACATCTTCTCAATTGTTTCACTGATGAATTCCTATTTTAACGGTTTTTTTTGTACTTTTGAAAGTAGGAATGATAGATCCAGGTTTTTCTACCCAAATTTGCTGCAAACCAATTTATTCCTTCTCATTAAATGAGCCCCAAGCTACTCATTCCTGGACATTTAATACCATATCATTTTTTTTCCTTTTCATCCATTCAACTTGACTACTCATATTCTTCCATTTCTCTATGTACAAATTCTATACCAAGTGTTCGTTGGAAAATAGAAAGTTCTTTTAGACTTTTAAGGATTTTGTTTTAGAAAATAAAATTTTAATATTTTTTTCTTCTATAATATATTGAACCACACTAATAGGGCTAGCATCCATTAAGCCCTATTTTGACTACAGAGTTGTCCGAAAATTACTGGATCCTTTAAATCCTAAAACCCTAAACCTCATATTGAATTAACACATTCCCAAGAAAAAAAGTTCTCAATTTTTTACCAATTTTTTTTTTTAATTTCTAAAAAAAAAATCTAGGTATGAGAATTTGAAATTAGTAACGCCTAATATATTGTACAATATCTGAACTGAATTTTCATGTTTGCTGGTGTATATAGCTGAAGGGTGGGCCAGGCACTGGAGATAACAACAGAGAGAGCAAAATGATGGGCCGGGACTGCCAGCTCATGGGGCTGACATGGCTCCTAGCTCGCAACAAAACCGCATACATCCCCACCGTCTCAGCTGTGCTCCGCGCGTTGCTATACACAAACAGTGTTGCTCACATGCAGAGCACGTGCAGCCCCGACCGAGAGAACATGCCTTTGGCTGTTGATTCTCTCCAGTTCCAGCGCCTCACTGCGGATTCCTCTGTGGCCCCATCTCCTTCCTTGCATTTCATTGGTTGTCTGCGGCAGCTCGTTGTCGGAATGCTGTGTTTGCTGTTCTGGCACGGGCAGCTTATGGATTGAGATGTGTGAAAGAAGTGACTGGGTAGGGGCCTTGCCTTGGTTTGTCCTTTTCTTTTTGTTCTTTTCTGGCCATGTAAATTCTTTTTATATCAACCCCTCTTCTTTTTTGAAATTTTGATTTGCCTCTTGGTTTAAAACTTATTTTAATATTACCATTAGAAAGTTAGATATGTGAAAATCATTTTATTGTGAAACTCTATACAATTTTAATGGGGATCATATGCACAAGTCTTTTTCGCGCTTCTTTTAAGGAGACATAAACCTTTTAGGTCAACTATAGGTTGTCTGTGAACTAGACTTTAGCTTATCAAAACTTCAAAATTGTACAAGTGTTATTTCCAAAAGTAAAAATAAAGGTTATAGTGCCATTATTTAATTAGTATAATTATAATGTAATACTTGGGAAAAGTGGTGCACTCTTTATTCGTCGGATCTCGGGAGGTGATTTTGTAAATTATTGAAAGAAAGTAGAGGTAAATGAAAAACATATTTGATTTATGATTTTAGAATTCACTTCTGCTATTATTATTAAAATAATGGTAGATGAGTAAAATTTGATCCATTTAAAGCAATAGTAGCTGGCTGCTATTATCTTTTAGTACATAGTAGTACAAAATCAATAGTAGCTGTACAAAATCAATGTACCAAACACATGGCAAGGAGAGTATCCCGGAGGATGTTTGTCCGTTCTTAGCAATAAACTATAATTATTTGTGATATGTTATTAAAGAGGAAATTTACTCACGCCGTTGTGATATGTTACCAGAGGAGAAATTTATCAGACTAGTTACGTGACGTCACGGCACGTTACGTCACGTCACGTGTGTTGATTATGTGACGTAATAATTCATGTGGTGTGACCGTATTCGAGCGAAAATTACACATCACGCGAACCAGTCATGTTACGGTATGAAACATAGAATATCTAATTTTTTTTGTACGTATAGAGTATTCAGATTTTTCCTTTAGTGTAGCTTCAGTGATACTGGTACTCATGTAGTACTAATTTTTATTTTATCTAGTTTAGTATAATTAATGTTTGTAATTTGAATTTTTCAAATAATGTCAAATGTTCAATAATTTTTTCTAAAAAAAATATAAGCTTTGCAACATTCTTTATTTTATTTAGAATTTTTTATATTTTTTTTCTAAATTTTTAACAATTTAAATTAAAATATAAAAAATTGACGTGACTAATTTACGTTACGACACATCATGTCATGTATGGTCACGGCGTGACTATGCGTGACGTGACCATTCGCCATTATTTTGGTCATGTCACGTCATATCACGTCATGTGACTAAATCACAGCATATTTGTCACATTATATCACGGCGTGTCACGTATTTCCTTCTCTGTGTATTAGTATCACTTATCGGCTATCAATGTATATAATGTGTTGCTTCCAGTTATCTTTGGATATATATCCCACTTAAAAAAGTTATGGTCCTGTAGATCCTTTTCAAAAAGCAACATGTGCATTATTTAAAGGGATACCTAATTTGCACTCTTTACAATCTTATTATTTGTATATGTTTGCCAAAAAAATTGATTGCCAGAAGGTTCAATAGCTCAGTTCAATTTTCAGACTTTCTATCCGTTTAAATGATATATAAAATAATATTTGCTTTATTATTTACTTGATCTAAATTTTTTATTAATACTCCAGTGTATTCTTAATTGGATTTGAAGAAAAAATGTATATGTTAAAAAAATGGTACTTTTATTAAAAAAAAACAAAAATGCACATGAAATTTATATATTTAACTGCAGATGGTTTTTAATATCACTTGAACCATTATACAGTGGACAATTACTTACAAAATTCATATGTACTGTACTTTATGATAATTATTTCTATAGTGATATTTGTTTGTATATAGTATATACTTTTGATGTATGAACCAAGGATTTTCTGCCCAAGTTGAGCTCGACATAGACTTGAATTTGTGCAAAATGTTAGAAATCGACACAAACTATTTGTTGACGACTGGACATAATTAGATTGTTCATTTAAATATAGAAATAAACATAATCATTGATATTTTTATATAATTTTTTTTTTGAAGTTCCCCTAGATACAAAATGTCCACAATATTTATTTTCATTGCGTGACGAATTCTTATATTATTTCATTTCATTGCGTGAAGAAATTTAATTGTTCACACTTAAGTATTCAAACAAGAAGTAAAATAGGAGTACGATGGAGTAATAAGTTACTTAATTTGAAGTAACTTACTCCACTTATCTAAATGTATTAACTTACTACACTTGTCTGACTTACTGCCATAAAAAGAGATACATTTTTCAACATCTTACTCCACCAAATGAATTAATTTAAGTTATAACACCAACTACAAAACAAGATGTAAAATACGAGAAGTAACACGGAGTAAGCAATTAATTGTTATTATTTTTACTTCACAACCAAACATGACCTTAATGTGTATAATTATTTGCGCATAATTCAAATTCAATCCCTTAAAAAGGCAGAGCTGGTCTTTTTTTTTTTTTTTTCTGAACTGGACTCATCTACAAATTGTCTGTTCTTGTTTTGAAATGCCATAGTAGAAGCTGCTAGGTTTACAAATTGCCTGTTAGAAACTAGATTTGGCTAAATTTTTTTTTTTTTTCAATTTTCATTTTTTTTACTATTGCTTAAGTTATTAAAATAATTATTGTTAAGTGATTCCTTCTCATCCAAAATGATAAATATTTTAAGAGTTACTAAAATAAAACCTATATACAAAAAATATAAAGAATAAACAAAACAAAAAATAGAATAACTAAAATACTATAATATAGTTTATTTCTGGCTAATAAAATACTAATACAGAGTAATTAATTGCGGAAAATTGAATTGAGTTATTGAATTTCCAAAAGATTGAAATCTGAAGATACAAAATGGGTACAAATTATCCCAACAGTTAACTTTTCGGAAGCTGATATCAGTACCCGCGCTACAGCATCTGCACTGTATCCGCACCATAACTTCCATAATTGCCATAACAACTTGGGGGACCGCAAAAACTCCAGAATTGAATTTTTTTTTAAAGTATTAATATCTATACACGGAAGTATTTATACCTATGCACGAAAGTATTTATATCTATGAGATGAACAACTTTTACGTAAATAATTATTTTTCCATCTAAATTTCTCAAACGTACCCGCACCATAAATGCATGGTGGGGACCACTCAAACTAGATGGGGGACCATACATATTTTTAGAGGTGAGTTTTTTTTTTCTCTATTAATTTTCGTCCATATTTCTGACGATCTATGAGGAATTTTGCAAATCTAAAATCAGTAACGTCTTCTACGCAATTTTCTATTTCAAATGAGATCCATGATGACGTACTTTCGAGCTCGTCGTCACACATGTATTTATACCTACACCTGCAGTATTTTTTACATATGACACTGGATGATATTTGAAAGTATTAATATCAAGTATTCTAAGTATTTATACCTTTGTATGTAGTATTTATACATATGTGGTCAACTATTTTTGTTAGAGAAATGTTGCAAGTGCTTTTTACATATGAATATATATATATTACACTATATAACATCTTAAAGTATTAATATCAAGTAATACAATGATTTATATCTATGCACTGAAGTATTTACATCTATGTGGCCAACTATGTTTGTTAGAAGAAAGTTGACGCAGGGACGATTGAAGAAAATTGATGCAGGGATGCGGGGTCCCCATTACTTTATTTGAGGAAGGTTGACGCGGGGACCATTAGAGACTGAAAAAGGGAGTAATCATATCAAGTGACGCACACAAATATTAATATCTTATTTTGTAAGTATCAATTTCTTATCTTGCAAGTATTTATATTTATAAAGGCTGACGTTGGACGAGTGTGGGGACTGAAAATGGGGAGACCAATTATTTAGTGGGGACCATAGCACATCATGCCTTTAATGTACAGTGCGGGTACTTTAGCGTGGGGATGAAAATAATTATTCTAACTTTTCATGAACTCCCTGCCAAAAGAAAAATAAAATTAATGAAGCTTAGTAGCTTTGAAAAATCATTAAATAAGTACTAATTATGAAATATTTACCAAAGGTCATATATCTTATGAACATCTAGAATATTTATTTAGGCGAAAATTGACATTTTCGCATAGTTGGCGACTTGAGTTTTTTTATCGCTTCAAATAAGTTCGATAATTACTTGATAAGAGCAAATTAAACCTCTGTTACTTGAAAAAAGCTCTCTAGAGACATAAATTTACAACATGTTATTAGAACAATAAATTGGATTATATATTTATACCATTCCCTATCTCTCTCTTTTTTTTTTTTTTTTCTGATAAATCAGACCATTGCTGCATCTCAAATCTCCAAGCTGTTTTCAGACTTCAAATTTGTTGTTTATTTTAATAGCTTTCTTTTATTTTCTTTTCTGCTGTCTATTTTCTTTCTTTCTACGCATGTTATGTAATTTTCTACTATGATAATTGGTAATGTATAATTTAAAGAGGGGTACAAATACAACAATTAACATCTCTTCAATACAAAACAAATTTTAAATGGGGGAATGAATAGGAAACTTCCAATACAAAACTATTTTTAAGTGAATAGGAAACTTTCTATACACCAATTTTTAAATGAAAATCCTTAGAGATTGGGCTTAGACCCAATACGAACAAACTGGCTTATAAAATGGATGGGCCGTCATAGCTTGGCGATGGGCCTTCAATCTATGTAAACCCCTTCGTCAAAGAGCAGTAATTTGAACTCTGATACAGAGAGGCCTTCCAAAGTTTATCAATTTCAAAGAGCTTGAGAAAATCTCTGGGTCATTTATGTTTGAATTCTTCAATCTGATTTATTCATTCAAATCGTAGAATCCCTCGATAAATATGACAAACGAAGTCTATAAATCTCAAGATTGTACCTTCTGTGAAGGCTAATTTAATTGCTCTTCCAAGTTACAACCCACACATCATATCAGAGGGTTCGGAGATTTTAAGTTAATTTCTCTTAAAAACTGTGAAGGTCAATTTATTTAGTATCAAGTTAAACAGTTACATGTGGGAGATTTTAAGTTAATTTTGATGCATGCATTTATTTTTCAAGATTTTTGACCACTTGATTTGGTACTAAAATAATTCGAACAAAATATAAATATTTCTTGTAAACGCATAAGAGTAAATCGGTATGAATGGTTTGGATTCATCATTTAAGACCTATCCAATAAGTTTTGTAGTTAGGTGTCATATGACACTGAGATCCTAGCTAGACTCCTTTCTTTTAAGGATCCGATTTTGCTGTTATCTAAATGGGATAACATGACCTGCTATTCCAAATCTAACCGTTAAGTTTTTTCATGCTCGAATCTCAATACAGATAAACGGTTAGATTTGAAATAACATAATTCTGTTATCTCATTTGAATAACAGCATAGTAGGATCCTTCTTTTAATTGTTTTACTTTTGAGACCATAATTTTGCCAATTTTAATTTCTAGATTGATTGTTTTCAGTACTAGTCTTTGTAATTGTAACTGTGTTTTAATTGTTAATCAGCAACTGGCTGCTGGTATGTATAACTCCGGCTGTAATGTTTATAAGAGAAATTAAATTAGCGTTCCTCATCCATTGTTCTGCCTACTGTGAACGCTAATGAGGGAAGGGAGTTGGTCATCCCGTGGTTGGTTGTGTTGAGGGAACCGACTCTGCTCCTTTTTTTGAGAAAAGGACCCTCCTTTTCTTCTATTTAGATCGTTCAAAATCCATCGCACAGTTTCAATTACTTTCTATTTTCAAATCAATTTAATCTATTAAAATGATTTAGATTTAATTGAAGCCGTACGATGAATTTTAAACAATCTAGATGGAAGAAAAAGATGGTGCTCCTTTTCTCAAGAAAATGAGCTGATCCGTGGTAGAGAAGAGTCAAAACTATAAATGCCTTTGACCAGCAATAGTTAATAGATGACTTTGACTATAAGTTCCCTTGACCAGCAATAGTTAATAGATGACTTTGCCTATAAGTTCCCTTGACCAGCAATAGTTAATAGATGACTTTGCCTATAAGTTCCCTTGACCAGCAATAGTTAATAGATGACTTTGCCTATAAGTTCCCTTGACCAGCAATAGATGACTTTGACTAAAATGCCTTTGACCAGCAATAAATGCCCATTATCAGCAATAAATGTCTTTTACCCCTCAGCTTCTCTTGACTAAGACTATAAATGCCTACAATGGAGACATGCTGATAAGAAACAAGATCAAACAACAAACTTCTTTGATGCTTCAGTAGCTCTTTTTAGAGGAAGGTTCACACTTCTCTCTTGGAATCTCAGGTAAAAAAAGTAAGGTTAGATTTTACTCAACTTTCCAAAGAATCGTTTTCTCTACTCTGTCTTTGTCAAGGACTTCCATTTCAAAATATTCTTAGCTTAATTCAATTAATCGGTTTTGTGCTCTTGCTTTACGAATACATGATTTTGTGCTCTTGATTTAATAAACCTGTTATGCTAGATTAATTCTGAACCAAATCATGTATTCTGAACAGGTTTAAGAAACATAATTTAGTTCATTTGTGCCTTCATTTCAAGATGATGGAATTAATCAATTCAAGGTCATTTTTATTATCTTAAAAAAACTATCAATTTTTTTCATATGAAACCAGCATTTTGTTGAAATTCTTTTGCTAACAGAGGTTTCAAAGTACATTAATTAGTAAATTAAGTAAGAAAAATTAACATAAATTGGTAAAAGGATTAATTCCTTGCATATCTTGTGTGCAAGGTCAACCAAGACGTAAGAGAGATGCCTTCTTCATCCTTTTATTTAATATAGTTAAAAGAAGTAACCTAAATATACATATGTCAGTA